>CM054156.1:14291875-14294375 GCA_028751875.1 Rapana venosa | reverse complement strand
TATGGCCATCTCCCGTTCTTGCCTCATCCCTGTGTTGATGTAAGCAACAATATTAATCTAACTGCCGTGCTGACAGAAAGTAGAATAAGTAGTTATTCAAAATCATGTCAGGGAGAAAAAACAACAAAACAAAACAAAAAGAGCAAAAATCACATTGTTTCTGTACCCACCAGTACGCTTGCGCTAAGCGCGACGCTTTGAATTCCCTCCCCTGACCAGGAGAAACACTGTTACCTTCTTTAAAACTACTTAATTTCATAATGGATGTCGCCCATGTTTGAATTCTTTCCCTTGACAAGAGAACATGGTTGCCCTCTTTGTTATCACTAAAATTCATAAAGGACCGCCATGTCAGGGGAGTTAATTAAGAAAAACCTACAAAATAACTTCTCGACGAAGAATTCGTCTGCATCGAGGTTTGCACAAGTTGCATCATTTACATGTCAAGAAATACCATTCTGACTCTAGATATTCCATGATAATTGTTTTGTTTGGTTTTGTACAGTAAAAATCAATGAAAACATGTCTATGCCTTGGATATTCTAGTATACGTAATGCATGCACACACGAACTCGGAGAAGCAGACGAACACTGACAGACTAAGGAACTGTATGGCCGTGAATAACTGTACGCTCGCCAACGCATGGACAACGGAACCTCGAATCGTGCGCAGACGCCAATATTTCTCTTCTCTCTCTACTCTCTCCCCTCTCTCTCTCTCTTCTTCACTCACACACACACACACACACACCACACACACACGGAGAAAAGCTTGAAAACTTTTCATTCAAAGAGGGTAATAGAATAAGCAGTAGTTGCTTTTTCACATCCAGCCCTCTGGCAAAAACAAGAGAGAGAGAGAGAGAGAGAGAGAGAGAGAGAGAGAGAGAGAGAGAGAGAGAGAGAGAGAGAGCTCCTCCTCATTTTGTTTGTTTGTTTGACGCTTTGAACAATTTATTGTCGTTGCCCCTTGTGGCCTATTGACAAGGGCGTTTACCCACGACTTTCTTTTGTGAATAAAAATAAATACAAGATAAATGACAATATGCATTTTAACGTAATGAACAAACAAAAAGAGAGCTCTTTAGAAACAGATACAACTGCAAGTTCTGGCGTAAACCCAGCTACATAATGAAGACAAAATAATGTCAAGGATAAGCAACAGGACACAGTAAACAATGACTAGAGTAATAACAAAAGCATTCGGAATGTTTTGTTCGAACCATCTAATCAAAGTCCATGGGAAATTTTCAGTAAGTTTTCTTGCTGGAGATTACAGCGATATGAATGTGCTTTTAGTAATATAAATATAAAACTAATCGATGTTCAGCTGTGATTGTCGTAGTGTCTGTGTTTCAGCAATAAACAGGGGAGAGAGAGAGAGAGAGAGAGAGAGAGAGAGAAGAGAGAGAGAAGTGAGAGAGAGAGAGAGAGAGAGAGAGAGAAGAGAGAGAGAGAGAGATCTCGAACTCGAACTCGAACTCGAATGATTTATTCACAAAAAGGCCATTGGCCCATACATGAAGGGGGTTGAACTGCTAAGTATTTTGGTGGGGGTAAAAGCAATAGTTAAACAAAAAACAAAACAAAAAACAACAAAAAACCGACAACATGTTACTGTATAACAAAAAGTCTGCTACAAAAATATGACTTAGGATAACCATATCTCTCTTATTCTGAAAGCTTTACACAAATATAAAGTGAGGCTGTGCACAACCTCAGGATGACTTGAGACAGAGTCTAAATAAATTAGGCTGTCTACTATATTTAACAGGGATGTAGTTCTGCCTAACATCCTCTAATACTGGACAGCACAACACAAAATGTACTTCATCCTCCGGTGCTTGCTTACATAATGAGAGAAGACAACAGGACAGACAAGTCAGAGTGTGGGTGTTGTTGGGGGTGGGGGGGATGAAGAACTTTTTTTTTGTATTTCAAGGAATTAATGTCACTGTCTGTGGGGTTTGTGTGTGTGTTGTGTGTGTGTGTGTGTGTTTTGTGTTGTGTGTTGTCGTGTGTGAAATTCTGGATAAATTCTTCTTTCGAGGATGTACTCTTGTCTGTCTCGTCTGTGTCTCTCTCTATGCTCTCTCTCTTGTCTTGCTCTCTCTGTCGCTTCTTTTCTTGTTTCTCTCTCTCTCTCTCTCTCTCATCCTCTCTCTCTCTCTTCTTCCTCTCTTCTCTCTCTCTCTCTATCTCTTCTCTTCTCTCCTTTGCTGTGCTCTTGTCTCTCTCTATGCTTCTCTCTCTCTCGTCTATCTCTCTCTTCTCTCTCTCTATCTATGCTCTTCTCTCTCTCTTCTGTCTATGCTCTCTCTCTCTCTCTGTTCTATGCTCTCTCTTCTCTTCCTCTCTCTATGCTTTCTCTTCCTACCCCTCTGTCTATATGCCTCTCTCTTCTCTCTCTCTCTCTTCTCTCCTCTTCCTCTCTCTGTCCTATGCCTCCTCCCTATCTATCTCCCCCCTCTGTCCTGTCTCTCTCTGTCCCTTCCTCTCT
>CM054156.1:14281875-14284375 GCA_028751875.1 Rapana venosa | reverse complement strand
TGACAATAATAATGATAATAATGATAATAATAATTATAATAATAATTATTATGTTTTCTGTTAAGTCTCTGAAGCCTTTTGAGTAGAGGAGGCAACCCTGAATTCATTAGACCCTGTCATTCAAGCAACATCATCTTTTAATCTCTATAACTGGAATGTTTCCTGATTTTTTTTCCTTGAGGGAGGAAGGGGGGGTGGTAATAGCAACTGTACTCTCCGTTTTGTTGTTGTTTTTTGTTTTTGTTTTTATCAAACTAAGGCACAAGCCCCTTTGGGACTGTTGTGGGGGTTTTTTCTCTTAAATTCAAACAAGTATAATCACTCATCAAACATTATCTTTTAACTCGTCACTAGAATATTTCTTTCTTTTTTTTAAGTTGAAAGATTAATTTTCATTACTATTATCTTTGTTTTAATTTAAAGAAAAATCTCCTTTTAAACTGATTTTGCTCAATTCAAACAAACACTTCCGTTGAAATAAAGTCAAGTTTACTTCTTAACTTGAACATTTCCTGATTAATTATTCTTCCATTAAAAGATTAATTTTCATTTGTCATTATCTGGTATGCTTTCAGATTAATGTACCAATCTTCTCTTCATTCAAACAGGCATCTATACACATGCATCACCTTTACTCCCCTTAATCAGAATATTTCCTTTATCCAAAATACTTTTTTAAACCTTTTTTCTGATTAAAAAAAAAAGACAAAATAACACACCAACCCTCTTCAAATCTTTTTTTTTCTTAATTCAATCACATCATCATATCCATACATCATTTTCACCTTCTAATCAAAACATTTCGAACCTTTTCTTTTTCAACTACCTTTTCCACCAACTTGTCAACCGAAACCTAACCAATCTTCCTTCAGCACGTTTTCCATAACACCAGAAATACATCCTTTTCACCTTCTCATCAAAACATTTCGAACCTTTTCTTTTTCAACTACCTTTTCCACCAACTTGTCAACCGAACCTAACCAATCTTCCTTCAGCACGTTTTCCATAACACCAGAAATACTTATTTCACCTGCAAGCACTCTTCCCCCCCCCCCCCCCCCTCCAAACCCCCCCCCCCCCCCCCTTCCCCCACTTCAATTCCTTTCACGCCAACCTACCCACCCGAATCCAATCCTGTCCTTTATAGCCCCCCGAACAACCTCAGAGGCCATAATTATCAGGCCTGTCCCTACCCACCCACCCTCCCACCCTTCTTCTTCAAACAGCGCTACCACCCGTTTGAACCAACGCCTTGGACCCTTCCACGATCTCCTTGAAGATTTTGCTGGTGTACTTCTGGATGGTTTCGATGTGGACAGGCAGCTTGCGCAAGCGGTTGATGTTCTCGAGACAGTGCCGCAAGACGTCGGGACCCTGCTCCGGAGGGAGGTCGCACTTGGTGACCTCCTTCTTGAGGTTGTGCTCGTCCTCCAGGACGATCTTCAAGGAGCGGCTGACCTGGGGAGCCTTCTCCAGGATGGCTTTGACCAGGCGGTTGATGCGGTTGTAGAGGTCCAGGGCTTCCAGCGTGTCTTCAGGGGCTCCTGGGCACTTTTCCGACACCTCCCTGCGGTCGTACTGGAGCTGGATGCAGTGCTTTTCCCGTTTGGCCGTCAGCTGCGCTCCGCCTAGGGTGAGAGTCTTTCAGTTATTTATTTCTTTCTTTTATATCGAGGAGGATAATGGAATAAGCACTTATCTGCCTTTTTTTTACATCCAGTCCCCCTGTGTATGCGGATTTGTGAATTCTGTCATCTGTTCCCACCGGCACACAATGGCCTCCTCTTACGAAAAGCGGAACAGGATTTAACGTGTGCGCAAGATGTTCCGCGTGGGTTCGCACACGGGGCCTCGGTTTATAGTCTTCATCCGAAGGACTTTTGGGGAGAGTGGAGTCTGCACTGATGTTAACTCCAGGGGAAAATATCCCCTTGAACGAGAATCGAACCCGGGTCGTCAGATTGCGAGTGCAATGTTCTGACCACTAGGCTAGGGGTGATGTGAGGTACGTTTTCGAGAGTAGGTTAAAATGTGTTGCTGTTGTTGTTGTTGTTTTTCATTCCTCGGCTAGAGTTCTGAGGTTCTCGAGAGTAGGTTAAAATGAGTTGGGGTTTCTTTTGTTGTTGTTGTTGTTGTTGTTGGGGGGAGGGGTATGTTTGTTTGTTTGTTGTTGTTGTTGTTTGTTTGTTTGGTTTTTTGTTTGTTTGTTGTTTTTTTGGGGGTGTGTTGGATTTCATTCCTCAGCTAGAGCTCTGACGTTCACCAATGGTGAGATTTTGAGTATACGACTGATTCTGGTTGACCTTTGGAGAACATCTCCAACGCTGACTGTCCTTATCCTCTTAACTTCCCAGTGCAAGTGCACCCTATACGCCGGGGAATAAAATTCTTATGTACCACTGCTATGTTCATATCCCTCTTACTCAGAAACTATTACATGAATATTCCTGATAGTCTGCCCAATGACAGTATATATATCGTAGATTACTTCAGGCAAGCT
>CM054156.1:14256875-14279375 GCA_028751875.1 Rapana venosa | reverse complement strand
TTGTATGTGTACAGAGCATTCTATAACCAATGAATCGAGCGTTAGGAGAGGGTGGAGAGAATGAGGGAGAGACAGGGGGAGGGAGAGACAGGGGGAGGGAGAGGGGGGGGGAGAGAAAGAGGGTGTCTCTGAAATATGTGATGTAGGTACCACACCATGACACTCGCACTGAAATTTGTACGATGACAGAACCTTCAATAACCAATGATTTAGAGAGAGAGAGAGGAGAGAGAGAGAGAGAGAGAGAGAGAGAGAGAGAGAGAGAGAGAGCGAGAGGAGAGAGAGAGAGGGGGGGGGGATAGAAGCATGGAGGGAGGGAAGAAGGGAGAGAAGGGGGATGGGGGGAAAAAAGAGATTGGGTGAGAGAAGGGAAGGATGGTGGAGAGAGAGAGGGGGGGGGGAAGAGGGGGAGGGAGAGAGAGACAGAGAAAGAGACACTCAGACAGACAGAAAGACAGAGACAGAAGAGAAGGAGAGAGACAGAGAGATGGTGGGACAAAGATAGATAAAGACAGACAGACAGATAAACAGACAGACAAACTCAGAAACGAAACACAGACATCCCCGGCTGAAATGCCAGGGGCTCTTTCAATATAAACAGCATCTCTGCCTTCTAGAAATTCTGCGCTAGAAATGTCCCCTTTTCTATCACCCTCTAAGTTTGTCCGTTTCCCTCCCTTCCTATCCTCTATCCCTCTTGTTTTACTTTCTGACTTCCCAATTCAATCTCCTATTGTTGTTCTTGTTGGGTGGGTTTTTTTCCAAAGCAAATCTGACAACTACTCTCTGTTTGGATTTTTTTTCCATATGGATTTTTTTCATGAGCTACACTGAAGTGGGAATGTGTCGGCTGAGGCCAACAGCGGGCAGACCTCCTGCAGAGTGACAAGCACAGGAGAAGACCATATCAGTCAGTTATACTGTTGTGTGAAACTCACAAAACTCTTTCTCCTTCTCAGGATCAACGGGCCTGTTTTTGCGAGCGGACTCCGGCAGGACACCCGGCACAGTAGGCCCTGCGGGGTTGGCGATGCCCTGCGGCTGCTGCTGCTGAGCGTAAGATGGCACGTGCTGTGTGGTGATGGGTTTGGTCTGACCACCGCTCAGCAGTGGCGATGTCTCGTTATTCTGTATCAGAAGAAGAAGAAGAAGAAGAAGAGAGGAAACTGTGAGAGACTTGAAAGTGTGTGTGTGTGTGTGTGTGTGTGTTGTGTGTGTGTGTGTGTGTGTGTGTGTGTGTGTGTGTGTGTGTGTGTGTGTGTGTGTGTGTGGTAAGAGATTGTGTCGAGTTGAGTGTGTATAAATTATGTAATTCCTCTGAACTGACAACGAGAACGATAACAACAATAATCACGAAACTCATCGTAAAAAATCAACGGAAAACTGAAACAGAAATGGAGAGAAAGACTGAAAGAGACAGAGGGAGAGACAGAGACAGAGACAGACAGAGAGAGAGAGAGAGAGAGGGAGAGAGAGAGCCAGAAAGACAGACAGACAGACAGACAGACAGAGAGAGAGAGAGAGAGAGAGAGAGAGAGAGAGAGAGAGAGAGAGAGAGAGAGAGAGAGAGAGAGAGAGAGATTTAGTTTATTCTTTTATATTGAGGATAATGGAATAAGCACTTATGTGGGGTTTTTTACATCCAATCCCCGTATGTATGCGGCTTGTACATTCTGCCATCAGACAGTCAAACAAACAGAGACAGAAAAAGACAGGGAGGGAGGGGAGGAGCGGACAAGATTTTATCATAAGTCATGTGTGAACAATGTCTGACCTTTCCCAAAGTCGTTGGTGCCACTACACATTACACCGGACACCGGCCGGGCCTTTACGATAGCCTCGTGATCACATGATTTTTCTCTCCACTGTTTTCTTGTGTGTGTGTGTGTGTGTGTGTGTGTGTGTGTGTGTGTGTGTGTGTGTGTGTGTGTGTGTGGGTGCGTGCGTGCGTGCGTGCGTGCGTGCGTGCGTGAGTGCGTGCGTGCGTGCGTGCGTGAGATTTTTTAAAACATTCTTTTATTTCAGGGATAATGGAATAAGCACTCATGTGCTTTTTTACATCCAGTCCCCGTGTGTATGTAGTTTTGTCATCCGTTTCCACCGGCACACAATGGCCTACTCTTCCGAAAAGCGGAACGGGTTTTAACGTGTGCGCAAGATGTTCTGCGTGCGTTCGCATACGGGACCACGGTTTATGGTCTCATCCGAAGGACTTGTGTGTGTGTGTGTGTGTGTGTGTGTGTGTGTGTGTGTGTGTGTGTGTGTGTGTGTGTGTGTGTGTGTGTGTGTGTGTGTGTGTGGTGCGCGCGCGCGCGCGCGTGCAAGCGTGTCTGTCTCGTCTCTCTCTCTCAAACAGGTATTTGTTGTTTATTTGTTTGTTCTAAACCCTACAATCCGTTTTTAATTTTTATTTCAGTTGTGGAAATGTATTCAGTTGTCAGAGGACTATGTTTTGTTAGCCCCCTCCCCTCCCCCCCCCCCCCCCCCCCCCCCCCCCCCCCCCCCCCCTTTATCAGCTGATTTACAAACACTGGAGTGAGTCTTCAGTGTTAGCTACAATTTCGCTTCTTCCTGTTATACCTGATACTGCAGGTTATCTGCTGCTTCTCCATATTGCAAAAGGGGATAACACACACACACACACACACACACACACACACACACACACACACACACACAACACACACACACACACACACACACACAAAAGCTAAAAAGCTATAGACCTGTTGCACTTACATCACGCACGGGAAAACTTATGGAAAAAGTTATTTTAAATAGACTAGTGTACTATTGTGAGAAAAATAAAATTGTCCCAGTTAATCAAGCAGGATTTCGAAAAGGAAGATCAACCATGGACCATTTAGTTAAGCTGACTACCCAAATAAAACATCAGTTTGCACGAAGACAAAATATTCTTGCCACGTTCTTTGACATAAACAAAGCTTATGACCAAGTTTGGCATGCTAGATTGTTATATAAATTAAAATGTATTGGACTGTCAGGTTTCATCTATTCTTATTTTAGAAATTTTCTCACAGGAAAGAGCATTCAGGCAAAGGTTGGAAATACTTACTCCACACTTAGATTTCCACAAATGGGCATACCTCAGGGCTCTGTGATTGCGCCCTATTTATTTAATATTTTACTTCATGATATCCCTGAATATGTGTCTGGTAATGTTGTTCTTGTCCAATATGCTGATGACCTTTGTATGTGGAAAAGGGTAACAATGAAAAAGGTAACACCTAAAAGACATTTAAATTATGTTAGAAAGTATATCAGCTTGAGTTGGATAAAATTTATAAGTATATGGTGGAAAATGGGTTAGGTCTTTCTACAGAAAAGACACAGGTTGTGCTTTTTAACAATGGTGCTGATCCTCCTAAACTTCCTGTTTTTAAAATTGGTGAAAAAGTTCTGGATTATAAGCCTATGGTAAAATTTCTTGGTATCATACTTACTTCAAAATTAACATGGCATTGTCACATCGAATATGCTTTGAACAAGGCAAGAAGAAGTCTGAATGTATTAAAGGCAATTAGTAGGCAAATATGGGCACAAGATTCATTAGTACTAAAGCATTTATCAAGATCGCTGGTCCGCTCTAAACTAACATATGGTCAAGAATTATTCTTTAGTGCCCCCAAATATCTTTTGAACAAAATTCAAAGCTTAGATTGTAAAGCTTTCCGGATTGCTTTGGGAGTTCCGTTTCATGCATCTTCTTTAGGAACGTATAGAGAAATAGGGGTACTACCTCTAGAGGATTATCGTAACTTAGCCGTTTCAAAGTATATCTTAAGAAGTTCAACAGTTGAAAACAATATTGCATCGGAAATTTCAATTAGATCGGACTTAGAGTTTCCCAATAGAGCTAAAAATATATCTTCTCTTGTCACTATTAGTACTTACACTTCCAATATCTTCAAAGAGTCAAGTATCAATCCTAAAGACTGGCAAAAATCCACACCTCTTTTAACACCCTGTCCAACATGGGAACTTCAGAAAGCAGATTTTGATATCAACCATCTCTCTTTAAAAAAAGAAGAAAATGAGCTTATTCTAGACTCTTATATAAAAGTGCACCTAGAAGATACATATCCTTCTCATCTTAAGATATACACTGACGGATCCCTTCTTAAAAAACAAGGAAGCAGGGGCAGCATTCATCATTCCAGCTTTAAAGGTTGAAAAGTCCTATCACATCGGCAAAAATCATTCCATCTTTACTGCTGAACTTACTGCTATTTTGATGGCTTTGTACTTTCTGCTTGATTTCCCCAATACTGTTTTGCAGATTTTGTTCTGTGTTGATTCTAAATCTGCATTACAGTCTCTAAGTAACTCGTCATCGACCGTTAGGCAGAATCTTATTACTGAAATTAATTTGTTGTTACATTTTCTAATTCTGAGGGGTTCGAATGTTACTTTCTGCTGGGTTCCATCTCATTGTGGTATTTATTTTAATGAAAAAGTCGACAAAGCTGCCAAAAAGGCAGCAAAACATGATAGCTATTCAAATGTTTTAGATATTCCTCTTTCTCTTCATGAAGGTTATGCTTTGCTTCAAAATGTTTGCTGGAAACATGTGAAAAAGAAACAGGAAGAGGCTGGTTATCCCCAGCATACTTGTTCAGTTCTGGATCTTGAGAACATTCTTTGTACTCAGTACGGTTTTCGAAAATCCTGTACTAGAAAAATTGTTTCTCTAATCTACAGATTGAAATTAAATGCCTTTCGAGCAAAATTTGCCAAAAATATACAATGTATATTGCGGTGAAAAATTTTCCAATGTTCATGTTCTGTATCAATGTCTAGGTTTAAAAACGTTTTTACCATCATTTCAAGATAAGTCTCTGCAGGAAGTTTTAACCAATCCAGAGTTATTATGTGAGATAGCCTTGTCTCTGTTGCAATCCCCAGTATTCTCTTTTTTGTAAAGTATGATCGTTGGAATCTACATTTTGCTTGTTTTACAGCTGCCGTTACAAGTAGTTCACAATTGTTTGTTTTCCAACTTTAGAGTATTTTTCAATTGTTCGGGGTTTTTGTTAATTTTTTATTGCTTTGCCATGTTTTTGCATACTGTTTATATAGTTTGGAATCGTCTTTTAATGTGCATTTATACCAACACGTATCTATTCTACTTAAAGCCCTTATCCCATTATGCTGCCCCCCCCCCCCCCCCCCCCCCCCTGCCTCCATCGTCTAATATCACTTTAAGTGAACAGACGTAAAATTGAAGACACACACACACACACACACACATAATATGTATATATATTTTTCCCGCCTACGAAGTGATCATGTCAACTTTCAGGACCACAAAGGGAATTAACTCTTGACGGAAGTGAATCACAGTCGAAACACGAAGATAAGCCTAATCGACGTGTTCTCTTAAGCTTCTTCATGGCATGATAAAACTCCAACTGCCTTTAAAAAGGAAATTTTATAGCCTTAGGGATCTTCACAACAGCATGGAGTCTGTCACTTTATAAGCAACACAACCCCCCCCCCCCCCCCCCCCTCAATTGCACACGCCTGAAAAGAGATCAGAGAACGGAAATGAAAGTAGGGCAGACAAAGTAATCTGGTTGTGTTACGATAAAAACGCTCCGTCATACAATCTGTAGTGTTTAAATAAAGCTATTCCATGCAAACGGTTGACTATTTCCGTGATATATTCTTACAAGAAGTCAAACAACATCATATTACAGTTAATACCGGTGACCGTTGTTTTGTTTTTTCTTAAACACACACCGAATTACTTCCCTTCTAAGTCACAAGACTTGACACCTAAGCAAACACTGGGAAAAGAAAATGAATTGATTTTGTTGTAAAGGTTTAAAATTTTACTTCTAATTTACAAACAGCGTTCTAGTTTGAAACAACACTCACCTGATCGTCACAACAGGAGCATAGACCCCCCATGACTAGAACTCAACGTTCACTTGCTTTGGTATCCTGTCGTCTGCACCAACTTTCTAACTTGGTGACCTTGACCGTGGAACTACAAATATGCAAATTTTAAAAGTTCACAGTAGCAAGCGCGTGACTAACTCTCATGACCCTTCTCCTTATACCTTTTCACCTGCGATTGGAATGTCACATGAGCTACTGTTTTAAGAAGAAGAAAAAAAAATCACGATTAAAAAAAAAAATCTTTCAAGGTGCCGAACATAAATTTGACCTCTCAACGCGCGGTGTGCGTGCGTGCGTGCGTGTGCGTGCGTGCGTGCGTGTGTGTGTGTGTGTGTGTGGGGGGGGGGGGGGGGGGGGGGGTGCGTGTGTGTGTGTGTGTGTGTGTGTGTGTGTTTGGTTGTTGTTGTTGTTGTTGTTGTGATAGTGGTGGTGGAGTACATTTACAATATGTTCATTCTTGGTATTATCCCCGAAGTCGGAATGCGGATACCCTTATGGTAGAAAACGGCCGCATACGCAAAATCTCACCTTTACGAGCTACGAGCTGTAGCAGGGGAGCAGAGAGAGAGAGAGAGAGAGAGAGAGAGAGAGAGAGAGAGAGAGAGAGAGAGAGAGAGAGAGAGAGAGAGAGAGAGAGAGAAACAGAAAAAATAAGATTTTTTTTTAGAACTCCAAAATTGAGTATTTGAAAAGAATAAAAGAAATAATATCAATATTTATGAATGAATGACGAAACATTACAAATTGGGAAGGGGGGAAAGGATTTTCATAATACACAGAACTTCAGTTTATCGTATCATCTCAAAGACTAGCACCCAGACCACCACTCAAGGTCTAACGGATGGAGGAAAAGATCAGAACCAAACAGGGATCGAACCCACGCCTTCTCGCTTGCTAAGCAGGTGCGGTATCTCTAGACCACTGGCCCGCCATCACTGAGGAAAAACAAAGGAACATAAAGTGTGTAGCCTACAATCTTTATCACACGAAACAAAGCATGTAGAGGTGGACTTATCCCGGAAGAAGAGATTATCTACCTTTTTCGCGTCTTTCCAGATTATGATTCGTATCAATGTGGCTGTCAGTATTGTAATGAACGTATGAATGTACTGAACATCTTGCGCACACGTTAAAACCCTTTCCGCTTTCGGAAGAGCAGGCCATTGTGTGCCGGTAGGAACGGATGACAAAATTTACATTACTGCTGCATACACGCAGGGACTAGCTGTAAAAAAAAAAAGCACATGAGTGCTTATTCCATTAACATTGAAATAAAAGAATAAATAAATAAATGCCTGTTATAGGATGATTAAAGTGTTTTTGACTTGACTTGACTTGGCTTGACTCTATAAGCAATGAAGGGTTAAAAAGCTGTTCCACAACAACAAAAAATCGGATAATTGTATCATATGTTTATACAAGTCGAAAAGCTAGACATCAGGAAGAGAATAAAATGAGAAATTGGCGAATTTTGCATCGTAATAGATGGTCAGGATGAGGGGTTGGGTGTTTTTAAGCTCGTTTTTAAATCATAAGGAATCAAAATTATGCCTGAGTACTTCAGTACAGGGTAGACAAAGGCTTATAGTCTTAATATCGATCAGTCTCATTATCGACATGATCCCTACCTGCATAAAATGGCTTCTAGCAACAACAACACACAAAATTGGTCAGGGGGTTTTTTCGGGTAGGGGGGGGGGGGGGGGGGGGGGGGGTGCGGGATCTACGCTCATACCGGCAAAAATGGCCTACTCTTTTGAAAGGCACAATCGGTTTTAACGTGTGTGCAATATGTTCTGCGAACGTTAGCACAGAGCGCCTAGGTTTATAGTCTCATCCGATTGACTTGGGGGGGGGGGGGGGGGGGCAGACTACTGAAGTTGAGTTTACTCCAGGGGGAATATCCCCTTGAACAGGAGTCTCAGTGGTGGCTCGAACCTGGGCTCAAATCCACGCCATCAAATTGTGAGTGCAAGGTTCTAACCGCTAGGCTTATAGAGTCAAGTCAAGTCAAGTCAATTATTCTGAGTCAATAGCGAAATAGAAATACAGTTTCAACCCTGCCTCCCAACTATAATCATATCTGTGAAGATTCTCTTAATACTCACCTTTCACGTGAAACAACTACCCTTATCTTTTAAACTGTACATCGATTTATTTATTTTTATTCAAAGTGCTTCTCAATTTATGTCATTTCGACACGCAGGCCTACAATTAATATAGTATATTTGATGTCTATACACTCACTGTTTGATTAACCTTCGGATTGCTTAAAGTTTCTCTACCTGTTCCCATTACTCTCTGTGGGTTTTGTATGTTTTGTAAGACTGTTGGTTTGTTTGTTTGATGTTTTGTTTGTGCGTGTGTTGGCTACCTGATCTGTTTCTCTGTTTGTTTCGTTTTGTTTGTTTGTTTTGTTATTTCATCTCATCATGCAGCTTGTTGTTTGTTTATAGTCTTGTTGTTATCATTTACCTTTTCATGTGCTAATTATCTGGATAGGTTGAACAGCAATGGATTCTGGATTTTTTCCAAACGTTTGCTTATTTATACTAGAGACATTTCCTTTGGAGAAATTTTCAATTATTTCATTATCTGTACATGTTAATGCTGTTATTATTCTGTTCAGTCATTTTTCCCGTTTTCTTATTTTTGGTTAGTGTATGGATCATCATTCGCAATAAGAATGCTGATTTTGTACTCGACCACAACATAAGCTACTTGCTTGTTGTTGCTATGCTTGTTCCATGTTTATTAATGAATAAACCTTATTTAAACCAAAGTGAAAGCGTCGTTGGCGTTTAAAAGTAAGGGACACAATAACACACTTATCAAATCTCGAACTGTTTTGCATGACTTCCCTTTACCTGACCGGAAACTCTACAACCGGAAAGTGGCCGACAACAACACACCACGAGGACAGTCACCATGCCACAAGGAAAGTTAAAGGCGAAAGTTCAGCTCCCAAAAGGAGTTAAACAAAAACAAAAATCAGAAAAAAAGAATGTACTCCGAAAAGGTAACGTACAATTAAAATCATGTTGGCGTGATTGTCTAGATTTACAGCGATGCTAACCTACAGTTCGGATAAACGGAGGTCTCAAATACGAACACACATGATAATCTTGTGCTCATGTTAAAACAGTTGTCTTTAGTTGAAGAGTAGGCCAATTATGGTCAATGGTATGGATGGTATGAACGTATCCAGTTTGCAATCTTTGTGTTTGTAAAGAACTACATAAAGATCACTATTGCCAATTGGCTAGGTTAAGATTCAACTCATGGCATTTGTAACTCAGTCTTGCACTTGCAGAACAAGATACTTAGGCCCAACAGGCTACACATTTCTCGAAAAAAAATTGGGAAAGGTGGTGGTGTGTATGTGTGTGTGTCTGTCTGCCTGCCTGTGTGACTGTCTGTGTGTGTAGAATAAATTATATATTCATTAATAAGCTTTTGATTGATTGATTTGATCTACATGAACACTAAGATTTATATTTTTTTGTTTAAACTATAGTTTCAAGTCAAAACTATCCTTAGTTTAATGATCATTCATAATTAAATTAATTTTTACAGGATATATCAGTATGTCTCATTTTTCACAACAGGTACTGAGGTAGTAATTTGAGTAAATAATCACATGGACAAAAATGAATTTATTGTGTGTCTTTATTAGTAGTATTTGAAATGGCATACATGATTTGTAAACATCAAGCTAAAACTCACACACACACACACACACACACACACACACACGTGTGTGAGTGTGTGCACGCACGCATATTGTGTGTGTGTGCATGTGTGTGTGCGCGCGCGTGTGTGCTTATTTATTATATTTTATTGTTTTATTTCAAGAACAATGGAATAATCGCTCATGTGCTGTATTTTGTTTTACATCCATTCTCGTTGTGTATGCGGTGTTGTAAACCTTGTCATCCGTGTGTGTGTGTGTGTGTGTGTGTGTGTGTGTGTGAGTTTTAGCTTGATGTGTGTGTGTGTGTGTGTGTGAGTTTTAGCTTGATGTGTGTGTGTGTGTGTGTGTTTACACTTCTCTCAGCAGATCACAATAACATATTACTAGGGACAGGCCGAAGACTGGTGCTCATTAGTTATAGGGTAAAAAGTAAAAAATCTAAAATTAATAATAAAAATCTTAGTATAACATGGTAAAAGTAATAGTTCATGTTATGACATGTTGTCAAATGTCATATCTTGGTGCTGTTATTTTTTTTTTCTTTGGTTGGTTGGGGTTGATTTTTGTCTTTGTTTGGTTTTTGTTTTGTTTTGTTTACTTTTTTGCTGTTGTTCTTCTGGTAATTGTTGTTGTTAACTATGTCCAATCTACCCAAAAGTTGGTTTGATTCTTTAGTATTATAACATCCCATCACAACTACCCACCCCTTATAAGTTGGGTTGGTTTTTTTTACATCGTTGTTTTGTTTTGTTTGGTTAGGGTGTGTGTGTGTTTTATTTATTTTTATTTATTTATTTATTCTTTTATATCAAGGATAATGGAATAAGCACTCATGTGCTTTTTTACATCTAGTCCCCGTGTATGCGGTTTTGTAAATTTTGTCATCTGTTTCCACCGGCATACAATGGCCTATTCTTCCAAAAAGCGGAACAGGATTTAACGTGTGCACAAGATGTTCTGCATGCATTCGAACACGGGGCCTCGGTTTATAGTCTCATCCGAAAGATGTGTGTGTGTTGTTTGTGAGTGTGTTTGTGTGTGGTGTGTGTGTGTGTGTGTGTGTGTGTGGTGTGTGTGTGTGTGTGTGTGTGTGTGTGTGAGTTTTTTTGTTTTCTTTCCAAGGGAAGAGAGGAGAGGGAGGGGTGGTTGCTGGATTTTTTTTTCTTGGCATGTCTTTTATGATTGAATGTTTGTTTTCAGGGCATCGTACTATTGCTCCAAAGAAGGCAAAGCTGGTTGAGGCCTCAAAACTGAAGAAGGTATGTTTAAAATCTTAAAAAATCCATTGCATTGTTCAGTAACTTTTGGGGAGATCTCTTGCAAAATCTTTCTTATGTAGGATACATTGTATTTGGAGTTCAGCTAATAGAATTATGCTAAAAATTTCCAGAACAGTTATGTACTTTACATTGTGTAAAGTATGACTGTACATTATAAATATAATCACTATAATACTAAGTACTTTTTTTTTCTCAATGTAAGTTGTTAAAAATATTATATTTATTCAAGTATGGATACAGTTGATGATACATGAGAATAACCATAAAAATCGGTTGGATTTTTTCATGGTATCTTTGTGTTTCAGTATCATAGAAAGTTGTCTATAAGTGTAACTCACAATTTATCATTTGTCAGTATTGATCTATAGATCTACACACAGCCAGATCTGTTGTAATTATCTGTTGGCTGCTTTGCCTGCTACTAAAAACAGTAACAACAACAAACCATAATTCTGTGTGAAGCAGTGGAGAGAAGAAATGGGGAATGCCTACATGTATAATTCAAACTTTTTGTTTTGTGCTTTATCGTTTTAAGTTTTTCTGTCTCCGTGTGTCCCATTGTCTGTTTCTCTCTGCCTCCTTCCCCCCAACCCACCACCACTCCCCTTGTGAGCAGTATGAATGTTGTACATGTGTGTGTGTGTATATATATATATATTTTTTTTTTAATATATATATATATACACACAAGTCCAATTGGTTTAGAGTCTTCTGTGAAGGCAGTTTGGTTTTCCTGTCAAACTGGGAAAAGGGCAAGGCTTGGAATTGAACCCAGAACCTCACAGTTTACTTGTGAGGCAGGTGAACTTCTAAACCATCCTGCCACTTTCCTTCTTGGTAATCAGTGTTATAGTAAATAATTAAATTATGTTAAATATATCATTATTAAACCCAGGGCTTGGAGAAGGAATGTTAATGATGCTTTATTATAGACCTATAACCTCTTCTCTTCTCTGCATTCTCTTACAGGGCAGGGTGTGTAGTGCCTGGTCTTTTTCTGTGCTTGTAACTCTGCAGGAGGTCTGTCCGCTAGCCTCAGCCCACACATTCCAACTTCAGAGCAGTGAATTTTTGTTGTTGTACAGGACACAGTCTAGACTGTACGTTTGTGTTTCTGAAACCCACTAACCGCTGACATGAAATTACGGGCTGCCTAACGTGTGTTTGAATTGCTTCATGTGTATATAGGGAATTAGGGCACTGACACGTCTGTACTTAAAGTTGACCTGGAAGATGTTTTTTAAAAAAACAAAAAGAACAACCCTGCCCTTAATTCACTAGATGTCACTGCTGAGATTCAAACTTCGTGGTTTTGAAGTCAAAGTAATCTTCACGACTCGGTTATAGCATCCATCATCTATGATTATCATCATCATCATTATTGATGGCATTGGCATCATCAGCTATAGCCATCATCTATGATTATTATCGTCATCATTATTGATGGCATCATCAGCTATAGCCATCATCTATGATTATTATCATCATCATTATTGATGGCATTGGCATCATCAGCTATAGCATCCATCATCTATGATTATTATCATCATCATTATTGATGGCATCATCAGCTATAGCATCCATCATCTATGGTTATCATCATCATCATTATTGATAGCATCATCAGCTATAGCGTCCATCATCTATGGTTATTATCATCATCATTATTGATAGCATCATCAGCTATAGCCATCATCTATGATTATTATCGTCATCATTATTGATAGCATCATCAGCTATAGTGTCCATCATCTATGATTATCATCATCATTATTGATAGCATCATCAGCTTTAGTGTCCATCATCTATGATTATCATCATCATCCTTATTGATGGCGTCATTGGTTGATGAATGTTGGTGTGTTGTTCAGGGTCTGGAGAAGCAACTCAATGCCAGCATAGAGCAGAACGCCCTGTCTCGTGCCTCCCATGCCGAGCCCAAGACACTGACCATCCTGAAGTCCTCAGACCCCAAACCTGCCGCCAGTTCTTCTAGTAAAAAGGCATGACAGGAGAATGAGCATAAGAAGACTTGACAATGATGAATGTAAGGCTGTGTGTGGGTAGATTGTGTGTGAATGTGTGTGTGTGTAGGGTTGGGTGGGTGGAAGGGTAGGTGTAACTCTGTGTGTGGTGTGTGTGTGTGTGTGTGGTGTGTGTGTTGTGTGTGTGTGTGTCTTCAATTTCAATGCCTTTCCACTTAAAGTGATTCCAGACGACCCTAAAATAAGAGACTGTATAGGAGAGGGGGAGAGAGAGAGAGATTTACACTCTGTGTGTGTGTGTGTGTGTGTGTGTGTGTGTGTGTGTGTGTGTGTGTGTGTGTGTGTGTGTGTGTGCAATAAGTAATAACAAAGAATGAGTATTCTTTGTGTGTGTGTGAAGCTGCTGGTAAACCTAATAAAAGGACATGAAATAATATCATTACGCTGTCTGTGTGTGTGGTGTGGTGTGTTTTTTGTGGAAGGATGGGTGTTACTGTGTGTGTGGTTGTAACTTTGTTGGGTTTTTTAATTTATTGTATCTATTTTATTCTATTCTTTTATTTCGAGGATAAAGGAATAAGCGCTCATGTGATATTTACATCCAGTCCCCTTGTGCATGCAGTTTTGTCAATTTTGTCAACCATTCCCACCAGCACACAATGGCATACTCTTTTTTTTTTTTTTTTTACTCTTCTAAAATCTGATTAACGCGTTCACAAGATGTTCTCTGTGTGTTTGTAAACAGAACCTTGGTTTATAATCTCATCTGAAGGACTTTCGGGGGACAGAGTCAGTACTGATGTTAACTACAGGGGGAAAATCCCCTTGAACGGGCGTGTCAGTTGTGGCTCAAACTTGGGCTGTGGGATTGCGAGTGCGATGGTGTGTGTGTGTGTGTGCGCACCCGTGTGTGCGTGTGCATGTGTGTGTGTGTGTGCGTGCGTGCATGTGTAAACCTACTGGAAAACCTAGGGAAAGAAAATGAAAAAATTATCATAATGCTCTGAGTGTGCATGGTGTATTTTGTTTGAGAGGGTGTGTGTAATTGTGTGTGTGTGAGGGGGAGAGTGTGTGTAAGGGGGGGGGGGGTAAGAGAGAGAATGTCTGGGTATTTGAGTAATTATGATAAATAATAAATGGAATTTATATTGTGTGCAATTTCTTGTAAAAACAAAGCACTTGCATTCATTTCAACCTATTAGTATTACAAATGCAACCAGTGACAATAATTTTTACAAATTCAAATACACACACATGCACGCGCGTGCTCGCACACACACACACAGAGTGTTTATTCCATTATCCTTAAAATAAAAGAATAAAGTAAAATACACATGTTATAGTGTGCAATTTGCCCACTATAACATTTGAACTACAACCCCCCTTTCCCTTCCCACCCTCTCCCCCCCCCCCCCCCCCCCCCCCCCCCCCCCTCTCTCAAACAGGAACTTTCAACTTGGTTAGACTTCCTGATTTGCTTAGTTCAGCAATTCCAAAAGACAGAGTTAGGTTTCTTTGACAACCTAAGAGTGTTACAGTGTTGTGTCCAAACAAACAACTTCTCAGTCTGTTTGGATGCCCATGGTTGTGGGCTGAGGATTCTTTTAATCCACTTGAGACTAGGGAGGCCCATTGGGGTCTGTGCTGGCAACCCTTTTCTTAGCTTAGGTGTCCAGCATGTCTCTGTGAGTGAGTTGAGCATTGGCAACCAATCCATGTGTGAATTGTCACTGTCTTAGCTTAGGTGCCATGAGTGTCTCAGTGGACTAGGAGGCCTAGTAAACAAGGAGGCCTTAGTACTGGTGCACCTTCTCTCACCTCAAGTGTCCAACATAACTCTGTGAGCAACTCCTTGCCATGGTTGCAGCTAAGTGTTCTCAATGTATTAGAGCTGGTGATTAGAGCTGGTGGCTCAGCCTTTGTACAGTGGAGTCCTCTCTATTCATGGCCTGAGTCCTTGTTGTAGCTTAGAGTGCCCAGTGGAACAGTCCTGTAATAAGCACTTCAGAGCTTGCTATAGCTAGTCTTATTCAACAAGGCTTGTGGGGCCTCTTTCTTGTTGAATAGCACCCCCCCCTTCCCCCTCTCTATTACCCCCCCCCCCCCCCCCCCCCCCCCTTTCCTCTATTGGACCAGCAGATTTGTGTCATGTAGAGACTACATTGGTTGATTTAAATTTGTTTGTCAGCTGATTTGATGTGTGGTTAGGATTTGTTCATATCAGTTTCCAAATGTATTCATTGGTCAGTTGGTCCTGCAACTGAACCAACATAACAGGGTGTACAGGGCATTTTAAAGTCTTTCTCTTGCTGGCTGTCTGAGGCAACTTTCTTCTTGAGTTAGGCTGCGTGTGGTGAAACGACAGAATGACTTAGAAGGAAAAAGCAGTTTTGTTCTCCTGCTTGAGCTGTAAGTGAGAATTTCTCTTTTTGATATAAGTTGTTGCTTAAAGAGATTTATTAAGGAAAAAGCTGATTTGATAAGTAAATCTTATTTGTGTGTACTAACCGAATTTTGCTATTGATCCAATATTGTGACTAGTTCAGTGAAAGTGTGTGTAGTTGCTTTACACATGAATATTGGCTAAAGTCATGAAACTTTTATTATTTAATTGTGTGATCTTGGATTTATTCCATAATTGGATGTTCATGTGAGAAGTGGAATTTTATGAGTAAGTAATTATTTGATGTATTGATTATGTTGAAATGAAGTTTGTGAAATACACATCAAAATAACGTGGATTTGGTAAAAGAGCTTTTGGGATAGATTACTATGACAAAGTTGAATTGAGATAAGAGTTGACTGCTAAAAGGAAAAGAGCTGAAGACTTGAAGGTTAGACCTGAATGAAGTATAGGACTAGGCCTAACTTAGGCCCCTGTGGTAATTGCTATTCTAAAGTAAGGCAGTCTTGACATGTAGGTGTGACTTGGTGTATGGTTAGTCATTGGTGTCAAAAGTGGTTAATTTGTATGTGGTTTTGTGACATTCTAGATTGTGCCTGCTCTCTCTCTCTTTCTCTCTCTCTCTCTCTCTCTCTCTCTCTCTCTCTCTCTCTCTCTCTCTCTCTCTCTCTCTCTCTCTCTCTCTCTCTCTCTCTTTTGTGCTACAATATCCATGGGTATGATAGGGGCCAATGTTGTGAAAGATCTTAGTAGAGACTAAGTTCTGTGGGCATTATTAGGATAATGTCAGTTGAGAGTATTGAGGAAAGGATTTTCCTAGTTATTTTGTAGTCTGATTTACAACTGTATACTCTCTATTGGTTCCCTAGGATTAACTTGGTGTTTTGGTAGGAGTGATGAAAGGAATTCGGGTTTCTTACATTCGGCTAGACGACAATATAGCTATTTGCTGTTCTTGCTTTTCATCAATGATGTGCCTAGTTAAATGTGGATAGAGTAGTTACCTGAATTTTATGTTTGTTTCAGGTGCGTGTTGTTGGTAGATAAAATAAAAAGTGTTACCATAACACCCCTGCGTGGCCTCACATCATTCCTTTGAGTGTGGAGTGCCAGTGTCCTAACATCCCCTATCCCCGAACCTTCATTGTTCACTCTCCAACACACACACACACACACACACACACACACACACATACATGAAGGTAAAACACTTTGGCAGGGTGATGGGGATTTCAACTGTTGAAGAAAGGACAGATTATGAGATGAAACAGCAAGGAAAAATCCTAGGTAGGAAATAAATATGTCTTGAAAGTATGTTCTTTCGAGCCAGAAGGCCCATAGAGCCGGAGCTTATCCCGGTTTCTGTAGCGTTAAGCGAACTGATGGTTTTTCACCACCCCTGTGACAGGACGCTAGTCTGTCGCCAGATACTTCCCCAGCAGAGCTGGTACCCACTTGTACACCTGGGTGGAGTGAGGAAAATAGGAGTAAAGTGTCTTTCCCAAGGACACAACACCGAGCCGAGCGGGGATCGAACCCGCGACCTCTGGATCACGAGTTGACTGCCTAAACCACTTGACCACGGTGCCTCCCTAAATATGTCTTGAGGCTGTTTTTAAAAGTGCCATAAGTAGGTTTTTGGCAAAAGGAGAAAGGGGCGGGGGGGGGGGGGGGGGGGGGGGTGTCATTCCAGATCAATGGACCAGAAATAGAGAAAGAGCAACCTCCAATGGTGGATTGGTTGAATTTTGGTGTTTGTAAGCAAGGGTATCTGCAGCAGAGCGGAGGGAACAAGTAGTGTACAGGTTAAAACATTCTTAGAGGTAGGAGGGTGCTGAGTTGTGGAGACATTTGTAACAGAGGGTACTGATCTTGTACTTTACTCTCTGTGGCACAGGCAACCAGTGGAGAGACCACAAGAAAGGAGTAATGTGCTCTGATTTTTTCTTTCTTAGGACCAGTCGAGCTGCAGAGTTTTGTATGCGTTGGAGGGAGTGGATGGATGATGCTGGTAGACCAGCTAAGAGAATTACGATCTAGTCCAAATGTGAAAGAATGAGAGATGTGACAAGTTTGGATGTTGCATCAATGTACTGTAACTGATACTAGCAGGACTGGTAGGTCTGGGTAATGAAGTTTTGCATGGAAAGTGTGTTGTCATCAACGTCACCTAGATACTTTACTGAGCTGGACAGAGGAGCTGATGTATTGCCAAAATCTACTGTAATTAAATTTACTGAGGAAAGTTTATGTTTGGTCTCTATGCACATGGCTTCCGTTTTATCAGTGTTAAGTTGCAACTTATTCTGAATCATCCAATTTCAAATTATCTTGAAGACAGCGTGACATATTTGTCAAGAGAGAAGGCAAAATGATTGCTTAGTCTGTGTATATGATTGATGTGTGAATGTGGACATGCGTTGAGTTGCCATTAAGTGCCTGACAAGTCAGGCCCAGCGTATCCAGACTTCGGGGTTGGAGAGCTTTGTCATGTTAATAAGTCTTTCTGGGGAAAAGGCGGGAGAATGGAACAAGAAGGCAGAAAATAGAAAAGAAGTAGGTGAAGGGAAGAAAAGGAACAAGGCAGAAAGAAAGAGAGGGATAGAAAAGAGGGAATTTCTAGCACAGAATTTCCAGAAGGTGGGGAAGCTGTTTATACTGACAGGCCCCCTGGTATCCCCACAGGGGAGCTGCAGATTGAAGGTTTTAGGCTAATTGTGTCAGTGTTTCTTCTTTTTTGTTGTTGTTTCATTTCAAGGATAATAGAATAAGCACTCTTGAGCGGTTTTTTTTGGTGTTTTTTACATCCTGTCCCTGTATGCATGTAGTTTTGTCAATTTTGTCATCTGTTCTCACTGGCACAAATGGCCCTCGCTTACAAAAGGCAGAATAGGTTTTAACATGTGCCCAAGATGTTCTGTGTGCACACAGGACCTCGGTTCATAGTCTTATCTGAGGGACTTTTGGGGGACTGGAGTCGGTGGCACTGATGTTAACTCCAGGGAAAGAATCCCTTTGACCGGGCATCTGGGAGGTGGCTCGAACCCGGGCCGTCAGATTCCACGCAACGCTCTAACCACCGTTTAACTGCCACCAAGAACTCGTTACTTATTTATATGTATAATTATTTTTTTCAACAGTCACAGGGACATGTCAACTTCAATTTGGGACTCACAGCTGTTTAATGAATTGTGGAGTATTCCTAACACGATTCTGGGAGCGACCATGAAATCGGTTGGTCGTACTAAGCAATTTCTAGGATACATCCTTGAAAATAAATGTTACTTACAGCTGCAAGAAATAGAATCTGAGAGAGAGAGAAAAAAAACACTGGATGAATAAACTAGAGAAAAAAAAAGAGTAAGGGGTACATTATTCTCCATTGGTTGCGTTGCTGACAAGACGATTTGGGAAATGTATGGTGGTTGTTGAACGCTCAGACAGCAACTATTGTTGAGCGAAAATGGGTTGCCCTGCCGTTAAGCACCTGACTTCTCAGGCCCAGCGCATCGACTTCGGCGTGGGAGATAATTGTTATCTTTTACGTCTTTCTGGTGGGGGGGGGGGGGGGGGGGGGGGGGGGGGAATGAAAAGGCAGAATGGACCATGAAGGCAGAAAATAGGAAGTGACGGGAAGAAAAGCAACCAGGCAGAAACAGAGAGAGGGAGAGAAAAGAGGGAATTCCTAGCTCAAAATTGCCAGATGGTGGGTGGTAACAAGGCAGAAACAGAGAGGGAGAGAAAAGAGGGAATTTCTAGCACAGAATTTCCAGAAAGCGGGATGCAATTTATACTGACACCATGGGGGAGGGAAATGGATTAGTCCATGAAGATTGCTCATATTTTAGATCTACAGTGTGACAGTCTGAAGGGCATTTCAAGTTCAGTTCATTTCGTATTATTTATAGCCCCGCCGGCCATAAAGGCAGGTATCAGGGCTGTCATCTCCTTCGCTGGGTTTGGTTCGCTTCAAGATCAAACTCAGCAGATCTTAGTCTCCCTCAGATCTAGACTACTGTTGTCAATCCAGAACTGTGATTAAAGAGCAAGTGGCATATCTTAATATGTTTTCCTTAAGGGGTGTAACTAGTCTATATGAATCTGGTCAGATCTTGCTGAGGTGTGTGCGCGCGCGCGCGCGCGCGTGTGTGGGTTTTTTTGTTGTTGCTCAGCTAGAACTCCGAGGTTCGCTTAATATGGTGAGAGTTTTGCGCGTGCATCAATTTTCCCCCCACCTTTATTTTCTCAAAACTTGCTTAAAACGATACCTAAAAGCAAGCAGAGGGAAGAAACTGCATAAGAAGGAATTTCCTGAAGTCAGAAGTGATAGATAACCAATGTTGTGGTTGTTTCTGTTTCCATCTTTTTTATTTTTTTTAAAATGTGACGCAGTTGTTTCATGACGTTAATTGTGACGCAGTTGTTTCATGACGTTAATTGTGACGCAGTTGTTTCATGACCTAACACAACACACGGTAAGCTCAGACTGATAATTTGTCATGGGGGGGGGGGGGGGGGGGAAAAAAAACCCCACCAGATTTGAGATGATGTCAGGGACTGATAGCAAAACTGTAGATACTTTCAAATATTTTATTTTTTATATTATCTTTTTTAAAAAAAAAGTTTTTTCATTCCACGCCTAGGGCGCCAAGGTTCACACACACTAATGGTGAGATTTTCGCGGATGGGATCGTTTTAACCCACCATTTATATAGCCACATTCCGACTTCGGGGATGATGTCTAAACAACGCACCAGCGTGCGTGTAGTTTTGTTTAAACAGAACATTTTGTGTTATTTATACATTCTTACCGGCATGAATGGTCTACTCTTCCAAATGGCAGAACAGGTGCGCAAGAAGGTTCTGTGTGCGTTTGTTTGCACACGGGGCTTCAGTTTAATAGCTTCATCTGAAGGACTTGGGGGGGGGGGGGGGGGGGGGGTGCGGGGAGTTAATTCCAGGGGGAAAATCCCCTTGTGTCGTATTGTATACCACTTTAAAGTCAGGTCAGATTTCTCTGCGTAACTTCCCGTGGAGAGCGCGTCGCCACAAGAGCAGCGCCACCCAATTTTTTTTTCCATTCCAATCTGCATGTGTATCAGTTTCCCTATCGGAGTGGCTTTTTCTTTTTTCTTTTTTTTTAAACATAATTTTGCCAGGGACAACTCTCTTGTTGCTGTGGGTTATTTGACGTGCACTAAACGGACGTGCTCTAAATGGACGTTCTCGGTGGTGGATGGAATCTGGGCCGTCAATTCGCGAGCGACGTGCTCAAACCTTTATAGACCATCCCGCCTCCTCCTCTTCCCTCAACCCCCTCCCCCCACTAAAATTCACTCGTGTTTGATTTTTTCCCTTTCACGTGATCAAGCGTGGCTAGTTGGGTGGTGAGCCAGTGTCTGGGGTAGGCTAGTTGTTTGGTAATGGCCTTGACCAGATGAGGTCGCCAGGAACACCCTCACACGTAAGAGACCCTGCCTTCTTTTTTTTTCTTTTTTTTTTAGGTCAGCGCAGTACAGGGATGTAAGTAGGCTGACTACATGGGATGGGAGAGAAGAGAAGTAAAGAGGGACACATTCTGCCGTTTCTAACCTTTAAAGTCCATCCACCCCCACCCTCCTCTCTCTCTCTCTCTCTCTCTCTCTCTCTCTCTCTCTCTTTCTTTCTCTCTCTCTCTCTCTCTCTCTCTCTCTTCTCTCTCTTCTTTCTTTCTCTCTCTCTCTCTCTCTCTCTCTCTCTCTCTCTCTCTCTCTCTCTCTCTCTCTCTCTCTCATCTTGGCAGCGACGTCTTGTACAGTAGCGCTGGGAATTTTTTTTAACCATCTCCCAGGTCAACTTAATTTAAAGTGCAGATCTGCCAGTGCCTTAATTCCCTTCGCGTATATATATACACGTGGAGAAGATCACATATGCACGTTAAAGAGGGGAACGGGATAGCCTGGTGGTTAGAGCATTGCGCTCTCAATCTGATATCAGACCCGGGTTCGATTCCCGTTCAAGGGGATATTTTTCCCCTGGAGTTAACGTCAGTGCAGACTCCACTCTCCCCTAAAGTTCTTCGGATGAGACTATAAACCGAGGCCCCGTGTGCGAACGCACGCAGAACATCTTGCGCACACGTTAAATCCTGTTCCGCTCTTCGTAAGAGTAGGCCATTGTGTGCCGGTGGGAACAGATAACAAAATTTACAAAACTGCATACACACGGGGACTGGATGTAAAAAAGCACACAAGTGCTTATTCCATTACCCTCGATATGAAATTTTTTTTTTTTTTTAATTTACAATCTCTCTCTCTCTCTCTCTCTCTCTCTCTCTCTCTCTCTCTCTCTCTCTCTCTCCTACCAACCAAGGGTTAGGGTCAGACGGGGCGATAGAGCCGAGTGGTTAACACCGTTGGATCTCAGTCCCCTTAATGGGTCCATGGCGTCGTGGGTTCGAATCTCAGCAGTGTCTGGTGATTTCTTCTTCTATGGCTTCGTCGCCGAAAGCTCAATAAATGTCTGTCATATGAGAGAAAATTCTAATGAAGGGTTCTATGATCTCCCAGGGTATGTTAAAGTTCAGACCTGCTAGTGTTGTAATTCCCTCTGTGTATATCAATTATGCAGGAGGTCAAATATGTACGTTAAAAACCCAGTCATTCATGTCTGTGTGCGGTGAGTTACAGAAACTCGAATATACCTTAGCATACATAATAATAATAATAATGAATGGAACTTATGTAGCGCTATATCTTGCAAAGACAAATCAAAGGCTTACATCCCTGAAGTGGGAATGGGGCTACCTTCATGGTTGGGGAAGGGGGGTTGGGGGGGGGGGGGGGGGGCGGGGGAAGGTCGCCTATGCAAAATTTCACCTTTTTTTTTTTTAAACCTCGGAGCTCTAGCTGAAGAACAATGCCCCATCCCACGCCCCCTATCCCACCCCACCCCCCCCCCCCCCCCCCCCCAAAAAAAAACTGCTAGGGTTAGAGACAAAGCTTGTCCGTGTCATTGGTGACGCCTGTTATGTGTTCCTTCTTGTTTTGTTTGCTTTGCACTGTTGACCATTCCCAAGCCTTAGTGAATTCGGTCCTGGTGAAATTAATGAAAAAATAGAAATTTGAAATATATCTCGAAGAAATTATGGTCATGATATTGATGATGATGATGATGATGCTGATGCTGATGCTGATGCTGCCGCTGCTGCTGCTGATGATGAAATCACTAAGT
>CM054156.1:14156875-14254375 GCA_028751875.1 Rapana venosa | reverse complement strand
TACCCATTTACTGGTGGGTGAACTGGGGGACTGTGCTGAAGCCAAGGCGCGCAAACGGTCACTTGGTAACCATGCTCAATGCTGCTTAACCTTAGCTTGGGGAAAGCGAGTGCTCTGACCACAGAGCTATCCCGTCCCCATTGAATATATTGACCCTAAGTCACATGTACATCACTGTGTCTTGCATTCAATGTGTTGTTGGGTTGTTTTTGTCTCCTTTCAGTGTAGTGTGCATGAGGGTCAGTCATTGAGTCCTGTGTAACGCACGCTATCTATGGACAATAGGCCTACATCCTGATAGCCAACCGGAATAAGCTCATTGTCTCTAGTTCTGCTAGACCATTAATTGTCTCGTTTGTTAGTCTACGTGTCAGGTGTGTGTGTTGTGTTTATGTTGTGTGTGTGTGTGTGTTGTGGTGTGTGTGTGTGTGTGTGTGTAAAAGAGAGCCGCCAAAGAGAAAAGAGGCCTAGCATTATTTCCCTGAGATCGAACATAAATAACATCACAGAAGATGCAGCACCAAAAATAACAACGAACAATAATCTTCAGTCGTACATGATAAACTTAAAACAGACTCTGCTAAGCTTTATACACAAAAATGGCACCTCAGTGCTTGTTCCATTATCCACGAAATAAAAGAATAAAGAAATGAATTCACACACACACACACACACACACACAGACAGAGGCAAGCGCACAGTAGAGAGGCTGGTAAGGCGCTTATCAGTGTCCCACTGGCGCCTTCAGTGGCCTGTGAGCTTATTAATAATCCACCCAGTGTACTGAATTCAGCAGTTGTCTTAAATTCCAATAACTATGACTTCCAAAATCCCAAATCTATGATAAGCACTATGACGAGTAACAGACAGAATAGCTCAGTGGTCAGAGCACTCGCTTTCCCTCAGCTAAGGTTAAACAGCATCGAGCGTGGTTGCCACTTGGATGGGTGACAGTTTGCGCGCCTTGGCTTCAGTACAGTCCCCCAGTTCACCCAGCTGTAAATGGGTACCTGCCCTCTTTAGGGTCAGGGAAGGTAAAGCAGCGAGGGAGAGGAGATGGGCGCCGCCCTCAATATGCTGGCCCCTTAAGAAGTTGAGGTCGCTGATGCCTTACCCCCCTACCACCACATAGGTTATGGGACACCTTTACCTAACATAATACAAAGGTATTCTTCCTGTGTTTGTTTCGAATCTTCGTCTTCGCCAAACGCTCAGGCAGCAACTATTGTTGTCTGTTATATGAGCGAAAATGCGTTGGGCTGCTGTTACAGCACCTGGTAAATCAGACCCAGCAGATCGGACTTCTGCCTAGGAGAGATTTGTTATCTTTTTTAAAAAGTCTTTCTGAAGGGGGAAAAAAAGGCAGGAGAATGGACCGAGAAGGCAGAAAATAGACACGAAGGAGGTGACAGGAAGAAAAAAGAACAAAGCAGAAACTAAGAGAGGGATAGAAAAGAGGGAATTCCCAGCACAGTATTTCCAGAAGGTGAGGATGCTGTTTATACTGATAACGGGGGAGTTTCCAATCTATATATACGTCAGCTGTGCCTGGGACACTCAGAAACAAAGAAAAAGATAGAAAAGAGGGAATTCCTAGCACAGTATTTCCAGAAGGTGGGGATGCTCTTTATACTGATAACACCCTGGCGTCCCCACAGGGGAGTTTCGAATCTATTCAAGCCAGCTGTGCCTAGGTTACACAGGGGGGGAAAAAAGGAAGGGGGGGGGGGGGATGTGAGACCTCAAACAGGTAATACAGGTATTTAAGATCAAAGCTGAACACACCATGATAACAGCAGATTTGTAACAACTCTCATGCGGCTTGGTTAGATATGCAGTCAGGACATACTCTTCCAGTTAAGGCCAGAAGGCTTGCTAAGGACATTACATCATTCAAAACAGTCTCGTTGGCATTTGGTCGCATTCAGTTCCTTCAAGTTCCTCTAAGCAGACGACACGGAGATGACAGAAAACGTCACGAAAACGGCTGCAGCTGCGCAGCCGAGTGCGCCTGCCCAGAATGTTGCGGTTATATCCACAGCAGGTAGGAAGTTATTGTTTAGACGATGTTGGGTTTTTTTTTTTTTGGGGGGGTTCGTGTGTTTAGTAGCCTAGTGTCACAAATTTGGCTTTTTTGGAATGAAATAATATTTTTCAGAGGTGACCTCCATCCCCCCCCCCCCCCCTCCTCAATGTTGTAACATAATAAGGGAAGTATAAAAGTGTGTTTGTTTTGAGTTTGTTTGTTGCACTTTGGCTTTTGTTTGTTTAGGGGGGGTTTGTTTGGGTTTTTTTTAGGAGGGTAGGTAGGTGGGGGGTTTTGTTTGGTTGTACTTATTTTTTGTTTGTTTGGTTTGTTGTTTTTGTTGTTGTTCTAGGGGTTTTTTTTCTTTGGTTATCTTACTTTTTTTTATTTGGCTATCTTAATAGGCCTCATGAGGTTTTTTAAAGTTTTTTTTAACAGGTTTGTTTGTTTGTGGGTCATGTGAAAGTAAAACTTATCAGATTCTGGTGATATTTATTGTTATATAGACGTATATAGAGTTTGTATATAAAATACTGATGTTACACTGGATTGCATTTTAATACATCGAATTTGTGTTGTGCTAAAAGTTACTGCATAGCTCTCTTTTGTATAATGATGGAAATGATAGCAACAGCAACGATATGATGATGGTGGTGATGAACAATGTTAATAACAATATAGTAATGATAATAATAGAATAACCTAAGAAATAATGAACAATAATGACAAAGAACAGTAAGTATTATCAAAGCGCTTTTGTTCCCTTTGCATATATGTATATATATATATGTTGTTGTAGTTTGTTTGTATTGTGTGTGTGTGTGTGTGTGTGTGTGTGTGTGTGTGTGTAAACAGCATGCACACGGGTGTCGTATTTAGACTTCATCCCCGAAGTCGGAATGCGGCTACCTTAATGGTGGGTAAAAGCGGTCGCAAAAATCTCACCAATGTTGAACCTAGGAGCCTTGGAACATATAAAAACAACAAAAGAAACAAACAACACACACACACACACACACACACACACACACACACACACACACACACACACACGCATAACATCTTGCGCACACGTTAAATCCTGTTCCGCTTTTCGTAAGAGTAGGCCATTGTGGGCCAGTGGGAACAGATGACAGAATTTACAAAACCGCATACACACGGGGACTGAATGTAAAAAAGCACATAAGTGCTTATTCCATTATCCTCGATATAAAAGAAATAAAATAAACAAAACACACACACACACACACACACACCAACATACACCCACCGCGCGCGCGCGCGCGCGAGACAACGAATAGACACAACGAAAGCAAACCAATCAGAAAGGAACAGTTCGTCTTCAAAGAATTGAATGAACAGCCGTTGTAAACAGCCGTCTCAATACAGAGAGTCAAGTGTATGTATACTCTCTTCCTCTCTGTTTGTGTTGAATCTTATGATGATAATTCGTAGACTGCTTTATCACAGTTTGTAGTTGACCCCTATCCACTGGGGACGGGACAGCTCAGTGGTCGGAGCACTCGCTTTCCCCCAGCCAAGTTAAGCAGCGTTGAGCGTGGTTACCAGTTGCATGGGTGACCGTTTGCGCGCCTTGGCTTCAGTACAGTTCCCCCAGTTCACCCAGCTGTAAATGGGTACATGCCCTCTTTAGGGTCAGGGAAGGTAAAGCAGCGAGGGAGAGGAGATGGCGCCGCCCTCAATATGCTGGCCCTAGAGAAGTGAGGTCTCTGACGCCTCGCTCCCCTACGACCTTATAGGTTATGGGACTCCTTTACATATCCACTTACAGACACACAACTCAGGTTGGGGGAGGGGGGATGTCCTTTGTGGGCAAATATTGCTTGGCTACAGAATGGTTGAAGGGTCCTCTTGAAAAGAAAGAAAAGAAGAAAAAAAACGGTAAAAGTGTCCCATAAACCTATATGGTCGTTGAGGAGCGAGGCGTCAGAGACCTCACCTTCTCTAGGGGCCAGCATATTGAGGGCGGCGCCCATCTCCTCTCCCTCGCTGCTTTACCTTCCCTGATCCTAGGGCAGGTACCCATTTACAGCTGGGTGAGCTGGGGGAACTGTACTGAAGCCAAGATGCACGAACGGTCATCCATTCGCGAGGCAACCACGCTCAGTGCTGCTTGACCTGAGCTTGGAGAGAGCGCGTTCTCTGACCGCTGAGCTTACATCTTTCACTTGACGAGTGTTTGATACGCTTTACCCCAGACCAACCGATCAAACGCACAAACAGGCAAGCAGCCCACCAATCAAGCAACAAACATCCCCGAAGTCGGAATGCGGCTACCTTCATGGTGGGTAAAAACGGTGGCATACACAAAATTTCACCATTCGTAGCATCGGTACTCTAGCCAAAGAACAAAACAAACAAAAAAACAAAAAACCCAACGATCCCCCCACCCCACAAACAACAGCAAATAAAGCAGAAATTGCCAGTTACTTGAATTTAGTCTCAGAGCAGCCCTCTACTGTCTGTCTGTCTGTCTGTCTGTCTGTTGTCTGTCTGTGTCTCTCTCTCTCTCTCTCTCTCTCTCTCTCTCTCTCTCTCTCTCTCTCTCTCTCTCTCTCTCTCTCTCTCTCTCTTATTCATCATTTATTATTCTTATATTCAGACAGCCATAGGTTATGCATGTACATACACTGTGGGACGTGGCCAGCAATAATTGGCTTTAATTCATAGGCTGGGGTGCATAAACGCGCCATAAAGCTTATCCTAAACAAATCGTCATCTTTAACAGTTGCTGACCACTCAGATATTAATTTCTACCTTTCCCCGAAACTTCAAGCTTTTTTTTTTTTGTGTGGTTAAGTAAAGGAGTTTTGATGCATAAAATCTTGCATGGGAATGCGTCATCTTTATAACGAATCATATTCACAGTAAATGACGTTTTAGACACTCTCATTATATAAATCTATCTACCTCTACCTAAGATTACTCTATTGAAATCAAGTCTAGCATATTCTGGGGGGCTGGCTGTGGAATAGGCTTCCATCTTAACTTTTTTTTAAATTAAACTAATCTGAAAAATGTTAAACACTCCATCATTATTTTTTGGATGAAACACTGTGATGTAACATATCTCTTTCCAAAGATATATTATTGAAGCATTTATATCCTGTTCTCTCTCTCTCTCTCTCTCTCTCTCTCTCTCTCTGTCTGTTGGTATCCTTGCATGTAAGTGTATACATTTACGTCATTTTGCTTTTATTTGCTTTTCTTTTCTTTTTCTTTTATTTTGAGAGCTCGATGAAAAAAGCCTGTTTTACTTAATCTGTTACCCTAGCGAAGTAAATGTTGTGCTCTCTCTCTCTCTCTCTCTCTCTCTCTCTCTCTCTCTCTCTCTCTCTCTCTCTCTCTCTCTCTCTCTCTCTCTCTCTCATGTTAAAATGGTATTGATATCAACAATGAACTTGTTGTGATAATGTAAACTTAACCATAAACATAGATAAAAATAAACGTCATGGTATTTAGAAAAGGGAGGGGTGAGGTGTTAGAAAAAGAAGTTCTACAATAGTAGCACATTGGGAGTGGCAAATAGCTATTGTTATTTAGGATTTAAATTTACTGCGACGATTAGTGCTAAAAAATTGTACACAGTGTTTCAAAACAAAAGGCTATACTTCGGCTTAATAATAGAGTCAAAAATATCAAGAAATGAGAGTAAACGCTTATTTTAACATTTTCGATACGAAAGTTTAACCCATATTGCTGTATGCTGCAGAAATGTGGGGAATGAACAGGTTAGAACACATAGAAAAGGTACACAGGTTTGCATTGTAAGAGGTTTTTAGCAGTGCCAACCAAGACACCAAACAAAACGGTATATGGAGACTTGGGTAGGTATCCACTCTATGTGAATTCATACGTTACCTGCCTACAATATTGGTTTAGATTATTAAAAATGAATACGGAAGGGTTACCATATAAGGACTATCAAATGTTACTACAGTACAGAGCAGCAGTGTTGGATATTTTTTTAAAATATCAGAGAAATATTATGTATGACTGGTTTCAATATTGTTTGGCTACAGTAGGGTGTTGGACATGTAAAAACGTTTATACATGTATTTAAACAGAGGCTTGTGGATATTCAAGAATGGACAGGCACTCTCAAAGGACGTGACAGATATCAACCATACATAATATCATTCAAGACCGTTTTTGAAAAAGAACGATACATTCTGATGTATTTTGCTTCCGTGTTGCCATTTCGCATGTTCGATTCAACGTTCTCCCTCTAAATAACAATGTACATCGCTATAAGGATCCTAACCATGATCAAGCTTGTCCATTTTGTAAAAATCATATTGAAAATGAACAACACTTTTTGTTTGCCAGTCCTATGTACGATGAATTAAGGATTAATTTTCTCAAGGAAATCGAAAGGACTTCCTCTGCATGTTTTTCTAAGAGCCACAAACCCTATCCACAGACATTTTTTTTTTTTATTGAAGTATATGTTCCATAGAATTTACAGACGGAAAATTTTATTTTTCTTATATTTCGAGAATAATGGAATAAGTTATCATGTGCTTTTATTCACACCCAGCCCCCGTGTGTATGCAGTTTCGTAAATTTTGTCATCCGTTCCCACAGGCACGAATGAGATTTTAACATGTGTTCAAGATGTTCTGCGTGCGTTTACACACTTGACCTCGATTTAGTCTCATCCGAAGGACTTTTGAGGGGAGGGGAGTCGGCACTACTCCAGAGGGGAAATCCCTTGACCGGGATTCGAACCCGAGTCAGCAGATCGCAGCTCTCTAACCACCAGGCTATCCCTCTCCCTATAATAAGCTTATTATGGTCTGTAGTTCTATGTAGATGTGTGTAAAAAAAGGTAAAGGTGTCCCATAACCTACGTGGCCGTAGGGGAGCGAGGCATCAGAGACCTCAGCTTCTCTAGGGGCCAGCATATTGAGGGCGGCGCCCATCTCCTCTCCCTCGCTGCTTTGACCTTCCATGATCCTAAAGAGGGCAGGTACCCATTTATAGCTGGGTGAACTGGGGGACCGTACTGAAACCAAAGCGCGCAAACGGCCACCCTAACAATTGGTAACCACTTCGATGCTGCTTAACCTTGCTGGGGGGGAAAGCGAGTGCTGTGACCGCTGAGCTATCCCGTCCCCAGATGTGTGTACTTTTGAATAAAGGTATCAACTAACCAGCCAACACACCAGATAGAGGATTATTGATGGGTGAATGTGACTGTGCAGTACTGGTTTTCAAATCAGTATCTTTGCCCTGGTAACTTCTTCCGACCGCAGTTGGTTTTGTTGTTTCTGGTGTGTGTGTGTGTGTGTGTGTGAACTCTGTGTGTGTGTGGGGGGGGGGGGGGGTAACCTAGGGGTTAGAACCTTGTGCCCGTGATCTGACGGCCCGGGATCGAGCCACCACGGAGGCGCCCGTTTTAGGGGATTTTCCCCTGAAGTTAACACCAGTACTGACTCCACTCCCCTCAAAAGTCCTTCGGATGAGACTATAAACCGAGGTCCCGTGTGCAAACGCACACAGAACATTATGCGCATATGTTAAAAACCCTGTTTCAGAAGAGTAGGCCATTACGTGCTGGTAGGAATGTTCCACTTTTTTTTTTAATGCATGCACACCCCTGTCGTGTTTAAACACCATTCTGAAGCTGGAATGGGGTTTCCCTTAATCGTTGGGGGGGGGGGGGGGGGGGGGGGGGCGGAACCGTCACAACCCAAAATTCACCAGTGAGTGAACTTCAGAACTCTAGCCAAGAACAGGTGGGAAGGGTGGGGGTGGGGGAGGGGGTTAACTCATAGTTCACCATGACATTGCCTTGCCTTGCCTTCTTGCCTTGCCTTGCCTTTCTTTGCCTTGCCTTGCCTTGCCTTGCCTTCTTGCTTTGCCTTGCCTTGCCTTTCTTTGCCTTGCCTTGCCTTGCCTTCTTGCTTTGCCTTGCCTTGCCTTTCTTTGCCTTGCCTTGCCTTGCCTTGCCTTGCCTTTCTTTGCTTTGCCTTGCCTTGCCTTTCTTTGCCTTGCCTTGCCTTGCTTGCCTTCTTGCTTGCCTTGCCTTGCCTTTCTTTGCCTTGCTTGCCTTGCCTTTTGCTTTGCTTGCCTTGCCTTGCTTTGCCTTGCCTTGCCTTGCCTTGCCTTTCTTTGCTTTGCCTTGCCTTGCCTTGCCTTGCCTTGCCTTACTTTGCCTTGCCTTGCCTTGCCTTGCCTTGCCTTGCCTTGCTTTGCCTTGCCTTCCCTTACTTTGCCTTGCTTTGCCTTGCCTTGCTTTGCCTTTCCTGACCTTGCCATGCTTAAGGTTCAGTGCTCTTAGTTTCTCTGAAACCGGTCAGTGTCGTGATAATCAAAGGACATGGTGAGTTAAAGGAAAGTATCGCTTACATTCACCGCCCTGCCCATTAATTTTAAAAGTGGGAACTCCTTCTTCTTCTTCTTCTTCGTCCAACCCTCAGACAGCAACTATTGTTTGTCTGTCACATGAGGGAAAATGCGTTGCGCTGCTGCCGTTAAGCCCCTGACGAATCAGGTCCCAGCAGGGACTTCAGCGTGGGAGAGAATTGTTATTTCATAAGTCTCTCTGGGAAAAAAAATGTCAAAGCCCTTTGGGTGAGACTTTAAACCGAAGCCCCGCGTGCAGAACATCTTGGGCGCACGTCAAAAACCCGTTGGGCCTTTCAGAAGAGTAGGCCATTTCGAGCCGACAGGAACGGATGACAAGTCTTTAAAAAGCGCGTGCACAGGGGTGTTCTGTTGAGATATTATCCTGGAAGTCGGAATGCTGATACCTAAATGGTGGGTAGGGGTGGGGGGAGGGGTAACTGTCCCATAGCAAAAAATCTCACCATTGGTGAAGTTCCCAGCTTTAACCAGGAAGGAAAACAAAAAACAAAAAATTGAAAAAAAATTTTTTTTTTTAAAAGACACACACACACAAAAGGACATGCTCGTAGTTTTCACAGTGCAGTAAACAGATTATGGTTTAATGTTTTTTCTACGTGACTGGGCAAATTGCCAAAAAAAAACCCCAACAACCAAAGGTTCTAAGGCAGGAGTAGTATCTAGAGAGAAAGCAAACACAGATGTCTTTGGCCGCTTAAATTAATGATCATGCCTAGGAGAGAAGGTTTTTGTTGTTGTTGCTGTTGTTGTTTTTTGTTGTTATGGTTGGTTAGGGGTAGGGATTTTGGGGTTTTTTTGGGTTTTTGTTCCTGGGTTAGAGGCTCCAAGGTTCACCAATGGTGAGATTTTTTGTGTAGGGGACTGCCCCTGGCCCCCCCACCCCCCACACACACTGTTTAGAACATATTGTGCACACGTTAAAACCTGTTCCCGCTTTTGGGAAGAGTAGACCATTGTGTGCCGGTGGGAATGGATAACAAAATTTACAAAACTGCATACACACGGGACCGGATGTATAAAGCACATGAGTGCTTATTCCATCATCCTCGAAATAATATAATAATAATAATAATAGTGATGATGATGATGATGATAATAATAATAATAATAATAGGTAGCCGCATTCCGACATCCGTTCCCACCGGCACACAATGGCCTACTCTTACGAAAAGCGAACAGGATTTAACGTGTGCGCAAGATGTCCACTCATAATCACACTTTCTAACCTTATCTGATACCAGAAACTTCAGAGTGTATTCTCTCTCACCTTACTCGACTTTACACCTATCCAAGAATTTAATTAGATTTACCCCCCTCACCCTCTGACCCCGGCTTGACCTTAGCCCTGACCTCGGTCGCCTGCTGGTGTGTAAATAGTGCACGAGACTCGCTGAAGAGTTGAAAAAGAGGACACACGTAAGGCGCCTATGGGAAATTTCTCATCAGTTGAATATGACTGAGCAAAATCTTGAGCAAAGCTTGAATCCTGAGATTAAACATGTTTTTATTGATTTAAGCAATTTAGACAGCAAGGTGGATAAATGGAAGGAAATTGTGGGTGTAGGATAAATTTAAAATGAAGAAAATGACACCAAAATAGCTGGTGAACTTATGAATACATAGAAAAGAAAGACATGTTTTTGGGTGTAATTTCTGAATGAATGAATGAATGAAGTAAAAATCTGTTTGGTTAACTTAGGAATGAATAAAAGAAGAAAGAAAGAAAGAAAGACGTTTTGGATGGTTGATGAATGAATTAAGGAAGAAAAAATCATTTTGGTTAACTTACAGATGAATGAATGATAGGCAGAAAAAAAGAACGTTTTGGATAATTTATGAATGAATGAAGGAAGAAACAATATTTTTGGTGAACTTATGAATGAATAAAAGAAACTTTGGGGGTAATCTATGAATGAAGGAATGGAAAAAATCGTTTGGGTTATCTTATGAATTACTAACAAAAACAAAGAAAAGAAAATTTGGGGAACTTTATGAATGAATGAAGGGAAAAGATCTTTTGGATTAGCTCATGAATGAATAAAAGAGAGAAAGAAATTGTCTGGTTAATTTATGGACGAATGAAGGAAGAAAAACCCTTTTAGTTAAAATATGAATTAAGATAGAAAGAACGAAAGAAAGAAAGAAAGATAGATAGATAGATAGATAGATAGATAGACAGACAGACAGACAGACAGACAGACAGACAGACAGACAGATGGATGGATGGATGGATTGACAGACAGACAGAAATAAAAGAAAAAAGAAAGAATGAAAGAAAAAAGTTAGTGTTGGGTAATTCATAAAGAAACGAAGGAAGAAAATCCTTTTGGCTAGAGAGTAAACCAAGAAGGCAGAAAATAGAGAAGGAAAATGACAGGAAAAGAAAAGGAACAAGGCAGAAATAAAGAGATAGACAAGAGGGAATTCCTAGCACAGAATTTCCAGAAGGTGGTGATGCTCCCACGAGGAAAAATGCCTTATCCGAACCTCAAAAATAAGGACAGACCAGGAAGGGTTACTAAAAATCCACACAGCACAACGCTCACTCTTCAAAGGCATTACACACACACACACACACACACACACACACACATAGTGAGAGAATGAAGAGAGAGAGAGAGAGAGGAGAGAGAGAGAGAGAGAGAGAGAGAGGAGAGAGAGAGAGAGAGAGAGCAACTGCACTACTTATTCAATGTACCATCTGACAATTTTTAAAAAGTTTGACTTTCACACACACAACACACTCACACACTCACACACACACACACACACACACACACACACACACACACACACCACCACCACCACCGCCACCGCCGCCGCCGCCACCGCCACCACCACCACCACCACCTTTCGGTCCTTGCACTTGAAATCTAAGGAGTTTTGCCTGGCTGCTTGCCTGAAGATGTTGTGTTTCTGTCAGTCTTTTTCTCTGTCTCTCTCTCTGTCTCTCTCTCTCTCACACAGACACACACAGACACACACACACACACACACACAGGTCTTTTTTTGTGGTAGTGTATTGCAACTTTTTCTCCCAAGTGCACTTTACCTTACTGTGGTAAACTGTCGTTTATAGAAAAGTGTGTTAAGCGTTGTTTGTTTATATCATGGACATCATAGCCACGCCCGTAATATAGCTCAACCAGTCATTCCAAAGCCAAGACCATCATCAAGCCCAAGCAAAACTTGCCAATACAACAACATCCACTCGACAACAAATCAGACCTCTACTGCCTGCAGACACGGCAAGAACAGGTCTGTATATTCAAACTCAGGACAGGCCACAAATGCCTAAACTACCATAGTATGCACACAAAACTCCACACAGGCCACACAGAGCAGTGCCCTTGCAAGACTGGCAGCCAGACAGCAGAATGATAAGCTGCAGTCCTGCCCGCTACATGAGGTAGCAAGCACTCTGAAAGAGGATCTGGCCTGACTGACCCATACCACCCCGGTGGCCAAGAAGCTTTATGGAGACTGGGAGGACCTGCAGTGTACTGCTGCCTTCGTTGCAGAGACTGAGCTGTCCGTTTGATGAACGCAAACGAAAGAAAATGCCCATATGAAAGGTTCAAACTGTAGTATAGTATTTTCTTCCTTTGCACTTGTGGTGTGCGTTGTATTTGTGTGTGTGTGTGTGTGTGTGTGCGTGCGCGCGCGCGCGCGTGTGTGTGTGTCGGGGGTACCGTATCATACTGTTCTGTATCTCATACTGTAATACACACTTAGGACTGATACCAGACATCAAATCGAATGTGGGCCTCAGAGAGAGAGAGAGAGAGAGAGCGCAGGCATATGGGTCCCTTATTAAGCTAAGATGTGAACATAACTAGGAACATCCTAGTTTTTGTCCTCATGTGTCATTTTTACACCGATTTTGACTCTTTACCCTCACACATAAGTGTCAATAAACCTTTTAAAAAATCTACCATCTTAAGACGCCATTAAACTCCCCTACAAATGCATCTTGACTCACTGCCATCTTAATACACCATTAATCTCCCATCTTGAAGAGGAGCACGAACTTGACCTAGTTGTTTGTTTCACTCACTCAAAGAGGTGCAGTTGTAGATAATTGTTAACAGATAAGCGTGCCCTATAATCAGCATTGCCGTAATTTGGGGGGAGACATCAGGCAGGGTATAAAAAGGAGATAGAGAGCAACAGATTGGTTCTTGCTGTGCTGACTTCATTCCTTGGACCACTTGGATCAAAGGGAGTACTGTGGTGCCGACCTGGTAGGGATACACACACACACACACACACACACACATTACAGAATGATTTTTGGATTACGTGCTTGACCATAGACACGTCACCTTCTAGCCACAACTGCTGAAAAAGGCATCTGGCCAAAAGATTCAGGTGTTTTCATGGTGGTGTAGTTTTTAGCCTACCATTTTTCTGGTTATGTATGGCGGTAACTGTGTGCAGCTGAGTTTCTCTGGGATTCTCTGAGGAAAATGAGTCAGTCTTGATGGTTAGAAGAAAACGTCCAAAATCAACACCAGACTTGGGTGTCAAAATATCCCAGTAGAATGCGGCTACCTTCATGGTGGGTAAAAATGGTGGCATACGCAAAAATCTCACCATTGGTGAACCTCGGAGCTCTAGCCAAAGAAGGAATAAACATTTAGTTCTTTTAAAGTGTCCAAACGTGTGAGGAAGTTCTTGGTTTGAACAGAAGTAGCTATCTTAGAAAGAGTGGTTGTTTCTGTGGACAGACAAGATCTGGGATTTCTACATTGGGTTCCCATGACTGTAAGTGACAAATCTATGTTGACTGTATACTAAGCTAACAGCGTGTTTAAACTTCAAGCAACAGTTTCAAGATCCTTTCCCTTGCGATGTTTCCACCGGACAACACACGTGTTATCTTCCTGAGAGAATCAGCCATTGTCCGTCTGATACGAGTGAAGGTGTCATAGTTGGTCACTAAGAACAAGGTTGTTTTAAGGAATATGGTTTTGAGTTTTATCTCATTTATGTATATTGTTGATGGTGTGTGTGGGTGGGGGGGGGGGGGGGGGGGGGGTTCCCCCCACAACGCGGTGCCCGTCCTGGGTTGACCTTTATGGTTGACCAGGGCGTTGATACAAGGAAACGACAGTAGAGTGGGTTTTATACCCTGTTTTAAATCTGTAAATAGTTGCACAGTTCTATTCTGAGATTTTTTAAAATAAAAATTGACAAGCTGAAAGCCCCGAACTGACAGACATCTATTTGTCTGCCCCTGCCTCAAGTGTTCCCTGTATTTATTTATTTTATATATTTATTTATACCACTTTAAGTCACGGCAGATTTCTCTGCGTGAAATTCGGGCTGCTCTCCCCGGGGAGAGCGCGTCGCCATAAGAGCAGCGCCACCCTTTTTTTTCTGCAACAGTATTTGTTTCCCTATCAGAGTGGCTTTTTTATTCTACAGAATTTTGCCAGGGACAAGTCTCTTGTTGTCGTGAGTTCTTTTACGTGCGCTGATTAATTATGTGTAACACACGGGACCTCGGTTTATCGTCTCATCCGAAAGACTACCACTCATGATCTATCTAATGGATGGGGGAAAAGTTTCGGGTCCAAACGGGACCACAGAAACTGCCTGTAGAATAGGGCCTAGTACTGGGAAGAAAGCTGCGACGCGTGGAGAGGTGCCTATGACCCAGCTTTCATGACTATCACCTCTTTCCACACTGACTTGTTGGTTCTGTGGTCCTGCCAGGAGATGAAGAGACGCCTTCTGGATGATGTCATTTTAGAGGCTCAGATTTTCTTTTCTAATTCTGCTGACCAAGGTCCATCTTCAACACCCACACAGCAGGATGGAAAATGATGAGGGCTCTGAACAACTTCAGTTTTGTTGGGAAGCTGGTCTCTTGGCCTTTCCAATTCCTGGTCAACTTTGCCATAACCAAGGTTACAAGGGCTGGGCTTAGTCTGATCTTTACTTCAGCTGAAGGGGGGAGAGGGCATTGATACGTTATACAAAATTGACGTCACACTAAAACTTGACCTCATAAGTAGACCAAACCAGTCCTTGTCAATAATGTGAGCAATCAAAACGACGAGTTTGAAGACACAGGTATTTTGAGGGAAAATATTAGATTAGATAATAATTATCGAACAAAGGCATCATACCTTAAACAAAAATAGTTCTAAAAAAATAGGGAAAACCCCAGAAGATGCTGAATCCAAACAACCATGAACAAAATGTCTATGGTTGACTATTACTAACGTGGTCCATAAAGTCGATGGCTCAGTAGTCAGAGCACTCGCTTTTTCGCAGCATCAAGCGTGGTTACCACTTGGATGGGTGACCCTTTGTGCGCCTTGGCTTCGTACAGTTTCCCCAGTTCACCCAGCTGTAAATGGATACCTGCCCTCTTTAGGGTCAGGGAAGGTAAAGCAACGAGGGAGAGGAGATGGGCTCCGCCCTCAATATGCTGGCCCTTTGAGAAGCTGAGGTCTCTGATTCCTCACTCCCCTACGACCACATAGGTTATGGGACACCCTTACCTTTACCTTTTTACCAATCTGGCACTTTAGAGTGGATGTGTGCTGAAGGTTGTTTTGATTTAACTTGTATCTCCTAAAAGCCTGGACACTACAAGTGAACTCTGTGGAGTGTTGGTCCTGGCCTATATTATTGCTGCACGCTTTTTCCACTTGCCTGCTTTTGTCCTGCATTTTTATAAGTTTCTGTTCTCTTCCGAATAAAAAGGTAAAGGTGTCCCATAACCTATAAGGTCGTAAGGGAGCGAGGCGTCAGAGACCTCAGCTTCTCTAGGGGCCAGCACATTGAGGGCGGCGCCCATCTCCTCTCCCTCGCTGCTTTTCCTTCCCTGACCCTAAAGAGGGCAGGTACCCATTTACAGTTGGGGGAACTGTACTGAAGCCAAGGCGCGCAAGCGGTCACCCATTCAAGTGGTAACCACGCTCCACGCTGCTTAACTTGGCTGGGGGAATGATGTCTCATCGTTTTTCATCAATGCAACATTTCTGGGGGGGATTTTGTCAGGCCAGGGTGTCTTTGTAGTGAAGCCATGGCTGTTCTATTGGTCGACAGCCCTCTGTTAGCTCACTGTAGGAGGGCTGCTTTGGTAGCCTGTTGTCCGGCATGTGCACAAGATGTCCACAACCAGACCCAAGAAATATTGAGATAAATGTTTATCAATTACGGTTAAATGCCTGGAAAACAAAATGTTTGGGGGGAAAAAGGTGACACGCTGATGTTCTTATACCAATACAGTCCATCATCTACTTTTTGACCGTCCCGTTCTTAAAGTGGAGGGAGCTGGTTGCTAAATCTACATTGGTGCCCCCACCGTCCACGGGACTACGGGATAGGTTAAGGTGTGGTGAAAAACTTCTTAAAGACTTGTATAATATGAAGAATGGAATTGAAACCAGTTCAAAATATGGGGATGTTAAAAGCATATTATATGATTGTCAGCTATGTATAACGTCAGTTGCTGGAGTTATTTATCATTCCACAATGGGAAGGTTACTGTAGTCCTTCCTGGGGACCTGCATGCTCCTCAATATATAATGATTTAGGGAGGGGGTATTATGCAAATGTGCCTGTCTAATTCACCTATCAGTGAAAGGGGAACAAAATCAATAATATGTCCAGGCCATCTTAGTCGAGACTGTGTCAGCAGTGCAGCCATGCCTGGCATCCAGGCTTGCAATGGTATATTCACGTTTGAGATTATGTTGTACCGTTGTATGAAACATAAACATATGAGGAGAAAAAACAAAACCAACCAACCAAACGAATCACAGATGAAGCAATCAATAAAGAAATGAAGCAAACTAACTAGTCAGCTGAAGTCATAATGATATCATTATGGGGGCAGGATAGCCTAATGGTTAGAGCGTTGCACTCTCGATTCGATGGTATGGGTTGGCAAACGTTCAAACCCATTCTGCCTTTCAAAAGAGTAGGCCATTTGTGCCGGTAAGAATGGATGAACAAAACATCAAACAAACAAACAAACAACACCCCCCCCCCCCCCCCCCCCCCCCCCCCCCCCCCCCCCCCCCCCCCACCCCCCCCCCTCCCCCCCCCCCCCCCCCCCCCCCCCCCCCCCCCCCCCCCCCCCCCCGGCCCGCTAAGTCGGAATGCGGCTACCTTAATGTGGGGTAAGAACGGCTGCGTACACACACACACACACACACACACACACACACACACACACACAGCAAAACGTATTAATTCCAAGAAAACTAAACGAACATTGCGGCCTTGTCGCGCACGTGACAAAAGTACCACATTCAGGCGCCTATGTCACTCTACTGGCAGACGACCATGTTTTGACGCAAGCCAGTAGACACGTTACCGAACAAACAACCGTTCTTGTGTAAAATGATGCAGACCATCGTTATGCTGCAGTAAGTATAGTTGCGCAACAGATCTGTGTAGGCTCTATTCTCCTCAGAGTGTGTGACATTTTCCGATGAATTTGCTTTGTTTTGATGCAGAATCCACGGACAAGATGGAGAACATGGAAGAGCGGGAAAACTGGAGCAAAAGAGCCGAGTACTTGCTGGCCATCATCGGTTATGCTGTCGGTTTGGGAAACGTCTGGCGATTTCCTTACCTGTGTTTCAGAAGTGGAGGAGGTTGGTAAAGCATTGATATTTTTTGTTTGTTTGTTTGGGGGAGGGGGGGGGGGGGGGGTTGCTGCTTCATCTTCTGTGACGTTCCTCAACTTCCTGTCATGCTGCTTTCGATTTCTCCGCCCTCAATCAAATGCAGGTTCATATGTCGCATCCTTTGGGTCAGAAGACTGTAATCCACAGGAAGCCTTCATCAGTGTCAAACCACTGTGGGGCCACCAGCCAGAGGGGCTCTGCCATGCTGCTTGGTCAATTTGGTGGTGTTTTGTGTTGCCTGTTCAGAGCTGACATAGGAAGGACATCAGCAACTAAGCTCCCTAATGACAACAATAGCTCAGTTGCAGAGCCAGATTGAATGATACCACCACAAAGACTATCCAGTGACCCTTTCCTGGAATCTTCCAGTCCTGCAGACTTTGATGCGAACATACTGCAGGCACAGAACTTCAGTGACAGAAGTGTAAAAGCTGAGGTCACCATGAGATCAGAGTAACCAGGGCCACTCATTTGGAGACAATCTTCGTTTATTGCATTATGATTAACAGTTATGAATATGAGATTGATGTTATGAAGCTGCCATGGAAAGTTCATGTGCTTTGAGATTAATACTTGATAGGGATGTTTTCTACACTTTTTGTCATAATAAATCCCAGCTTCTGTCATGATAAATCCCAGCGTCAACCAGGCCTAAGACAGAGATTCAGACACTGGCAGTGTTGGTCAGGTAATTAGACCAGCACTTTCTAAATCACATCCGTTAAGTGGATGAAGCTTGATTGTGTGGTCCCAAGTCTTCCCAATGAACCCATATATCAAACTTGCGCTGTGTAAGAGCACACTGGACTAAAAAAATAGTTCCTGTGACTCTTATGGGATTTGAACCTTCTATTCTGTAACTTAGGGCACTAACCAGTGCGCCACGGCAGCTAGCCATTCATGTATTAATCAATTATTTATTTGGTTCTTCATTTTTCTCCCTTTGGTTTTCTTTTTTTGAACCGATACTTGTCATAATGTCAAGATTTTCTTCTGCTTATCCAGCCCTCACTCTTCAACATTTTTTAAACTGTGGTGCTGTTTTCCTCACATCACTCACAATAATGAATTTATAATACAGCTGCACCGAGAGTTGTTCTGTCATGTCTTGCACAGTCTAATGTCCTCAACAAACAATCAGTGCTGGGCACCATGATACCACCATCCAGAAGAGGCTCAGCATCAAGAGTAAATATTCAGAAAGGCTTTTAGGACAAGGAGACTGTCTGTATCCATTCAGCTATGATCAAGGCCAAAAGCTTCATCAGTTACTGATAATAAGCTCAGTGCTGGGGCCTACACTAGTGAAAATGCTAATGCTTAAAAATAATGTTACGCTGAAAGCGAGGCAAGGAAACTACAAACAAGAGACAGAGACTGAGAGAGAGAATAATGCTTGCTCAATTATTCATGGCCATCACAATAGCAGTAGGAGAAAAAAATTCCCTATTCCGTACCCCCAAGACTATGCATGTGATTATATCACTGTATAGTTAGTTGCTGACAGGAAAAAACTGAAATCCAATCTCAAAGAGGAAAAAAAAGAAGAGTGTTATGTTGAAAATGTCTTCAGCCATAACAAACTTTTAACATAACCCTCCAGCACTCTCCTTTAAAAGAGGAAAAAAAAATCCTCAGAAGTTGGAGTACAGCTGCCTGCAAGGTAAAGTACTTGAAAACAGCCACACACGCACACACGCGCGCACTTCTCATCCTGTGTATTTCCAATCTCACAGTGATTCCCAGGTGGGATGAGCGCTCTGGTTTGTAATTGCAAGATATAGCGCTCTATAAATTCCATTTATTATGATGATGATGATTATGATTATTATTCAGGGTATTCACCTAGGGTTGTAAAGCTGGGGTACGCGCTCAACCACAACCACAACAATAACAAGAATAGCAATTGTGTGAAGACTGGGGAACGCGCTCAACCACAACCACAACAATAACAAGAACAGCAATTGTGTGAAGACTGGGGAACGCGCTCAACCACAACCACAACAATAACAAGAACAGCAATTGTGTGAAGGCTTCAGGCAGTTGATGCTGACAGGGCGGTGTGGTTTCAGGGGCGTTCCTGATCCCGTTCTTCATCATGCTGGTGCTGTGTGGCATCCCCCTGGCCTACATGGAGATGGCGGTGGGTCAGTTCACGCGGCGGGGACCCATCGGTGCCCTGACCAAACTCTGCCCCTTCTTCAAAGGTAGGCTGTCAGGCTGTGTGGTGATGCTGGAATCTTGGGGATGTGTGGTGGTTGGAGTGGGAGAGATGTGTATTCATGTGCAGTATAGGAGAGAGTGTGTGTGTGTGTGTGTGTGTGTGTTTGAGGAAGAGATGTGTGGTTGTACATGTATGTCAAATACATGGGTAAATCAAAATCAGATGCATACTGAGTGTGTTAAATCAGGGGAATTTTCACTGTTTGATAAAGTGGATTTTTTTGTTGTTGCCCCCTGGTTCTCTGCTGAGTTCCAAGGCTCACCAATGGTGAGATTTTTGTATATGCAACCGTTGTTGTTTTTTTACCCAACCATGTAGGTACCCGCATTCCGACTTCAGAGATGGTATCTAAACATGACACCTGTGTGCATGCGTTTTTGTAGTTTTGTCATCCATTCCTACCTGCACACAATGGCCTCCTTGTGTGCACAAGATGTTCTGCTTGCATTCGCACACAGGGCCTTGGTTGATAGTCTCAGCCAAAGGATTTTGACATTCGGTTTGATTTTTTTGTGAAACTGTGAAGAAAGAGCAAGGATGGAATCGAACCCAGAACCTCACGGTTTACTTGTTTGGCAGGTGGATGTCTTAACCGTCCTGCCACCTGCCTACTTATGTGTATGTGTAGGAGTGTGTGTGTGGGGGTAAGGGGTATGTGTGCTTGTACATGTATGTCATATGCATGGGTAAATAAAAATCAAATTCATACTATGTGTGTTAAATAAGGTGGATTTTCACCTGTAGTAATGTGGACATAAACTGATAAAGCAGGTGTAATTTTTTTTTTAAAAACAATACCAATGTGAAAAAGAAAAATTTTGGGGAAGATATTTTTTTCCTCAAAATTCAATTTTGTGCTCACTATCTTTTCCCCTTCTCAGTCCAGTGTGTAACAAAAAGAGTAGGGTCAGAGTGGGAAAACTAAAGGATGCAGGAAATAGTCCTCTCCCTTCTTGACAGGGCAAGGAATAGCCTGGTTGGTTAGAGCGTTGCACATTGCGCTTGTGATCTGCTGACCCGGGTTCAAATCTCGTTCAAGGGGGTATTTTCCCCTGGAGTTAACATTGGTGCTGACTCCACTCCCTCCCAAAAGTACTTGGAATTAGACAATAAACCGAGGTCCCATGTGTGAATGCACGCAGATCATCTTGCGCACATGTTAAAACCTGTTCTGCTTTTCAGAAGAGTAGGCCATGGTGTGCTGGTGGGAACAGATGACAAAATTTACAAAACTGCATTCACACGGGACTGGATGTAAAAAAGCGCACGAGTGCTTATTCCATTATTCTCAAAATATCATAATAATAAGAAGAAGAATTTCAAAAAGATTCTTTTGTATATTTTTAATTTTTGCAAATGCATGTCATGTATACATTATGTACATATCCCGTTTGGGCCCGAAACTTTCCCCCCATCCATTAGACCATGAGTGGTAGTCTGGGCGCTAGTCTTTCAGATGAGACGATAAACCGAGTTCCCGTGTGTTACACAAAATTTTCAGCACACGTAAAAGAACCCGCGGCAACAAAAGAGTTGTCCCTGGCAAAATTCTTAGGAAAAAAGCCACTCTGATAGGGAAACAAATACAGTTGCAGACCAACAAAAAAAAAAGGGTGGCGCTGCTCTTGTGGCAACGCGCTCTCCCCTGGGAGGAGCAGCCCGAATTTCATGCAGAGAAATCTCGTGACTTAAAGTGGTATAGTGACTTAAGTGGTATAAATGAAATTTTAAAAAATATCTCTGCCAATGTATACAGCAAGAGAGAGTGGGAGAGAGAAAGAGAGAGATTAACTAAAGCAGAGACTCTCCAAATCTCTGGCAGGGGCAGGTCTGGCCACGGTGGTGATCTCCTTCCTCTTCACCACCTACTACGTCATCATCATCACCTGGTCCTTCTTCTACATGTTCTCCACCTTCCAGACCCACCTGCCCTGGATCGGCTGTGACCACACCTGGAGCTCCCACCACTGCTGGCACAACGCCACCAACGCCACCCAGCCCCCCAACGATTCGCGCTCCCCGACGGAAGATTTCTACCTGTAGGTGTCGTTGTTTGTGTTGTGGTTTTGTCTGTGGTTTTTGTGAGGTGGGGAGTGTATTGGTGTGTGTGTGTAAATGTCAGTGGGATTTTTTTAAGGATTTTTTTTTTTTTTTTTAGTTGTGGGATTTTTTGGTATTGTTATATATTGTAAAATACATAGAAGACAGCAGACATCTCCACCTTCTGGAAATTCTGTGCTACAAGTTCTCTCTTTTCTATCCCTCTCTTTGTTTCTGCCTTGTTCCTTTTCTTCTTGTCACCTCCTTCTGGTCTTATTTTCTGCCTTCTTGGTCCATTCTCCTGCCTTTTTTTTCTGGAAAGACATAAAGTAACAATTCTCTTCCGTGCTGATGTCAGCATCTTCTTCATCGTCTTCTTGATTGAAAGGTCAAACAGCAACTACTGTTGTCTGTCACATGAGTGAAAATGTGTTGTGCTGCCGTTAAGCACCTGACACATCAGGCCCAGCGCATCATGAAGAAGATGACAGTACAACACAATACAATAAAATTCAGCACAGTCCAATACAAACCACTCTTGGCTCTGTTACTATTTATTCATTTATTTTCATTGATTTATTCTTTTATATGGAGGATAATGGAACAAGCACTCATGTGCTTTTTTACATCCAGTCCCCGTGTGTATGCGGTTTTGTTAATTCTGTCATCTGTCCCCACTGGCACACAATGGCCTATTTTTACGAAAAGCGGAACAGGATTTAAACGTGTGCGCAAAGATGTTCTGCGTGCGTTCGCACACGGGGCCTCGGTTTCTAGTCTCATCCGAAGGACTTTGGGGGAGAGTGGAGTCTGCACTGATGTTAACTCCAGAGGAAAATTTCCCCATGAACAGGAATCGAACCCGGGTCGTCAGATTGCGAGCGCAATGTTCTGACCACTAGGCCATCCCGTCCCCTGTGTGTGTGTGTGTGCAGGGAGCGGGTGTTGGAGAGGTCTGAAGGCATCGAGGATCAGGGTTCCATCAGATGGGAGCTGTTTGGCATCCTGCTCTTCTCCTGGGTGATCATCTACTTCTGCATCTGGAAGGGCCCCAAGTCTACTGGCAAGGTACACAGACACAGACAGACAGAGATTGATTTCTTTATTTTATTTATGGATGCAGGGGACGGGATAGCTCAGTGGTCAGATCACTCGCTTTCCCCCAGTCAAGTTAAGCAGCATCGAGCGTGGTTACCAGTTGGATGGGTGACCATTTGCGTGCCTTGGCTTCAGTACAGTTCCCCCAGTTCACCCAGCTGTAAATGGGTACCTGCCCTCTTTAGGGTCAGGGAAGGTAAAGCAGCGAGGGAGAGGAGATGGGCGCCGCCCTCAATATGCTGGCCCTAGAGAAGTGAGGTCTCTGACGCCTCGCTCCCCTACCACCTTATAGGTTATGGGACACCCTTTTTTTTTTATAACTGAGTCGTTAAGACCGTTCAACCCCATGGGTCCATGAAGTCGTGGGTTCAAATCTCGGCGACGTCTGGTGAATTAAGTGTGGGGATTTTTACCGATCTTTAGGTCAACTTTCAAGTGCAGACCTGCCAGTGCCTTTAATTCCTTTTTTTTGTGACGATCAAATGTGTACTTGAAAGATCCCGTGTTTCATTTTCAGCGTTTGGTGGGGTTACAGAAACACGGACACACTCAGCATACATCCCTGAAGTCGCAATGCAGCTACCTTCATGATGGGTGAAAATGATGGCGTACGCAAAATCTCACCTTTGGTGAACCTTGGAGCTCTAGCAAAGGAACAAAAAATTATTTATTCTACCAGCCGCCATGGCGCAGTGGTTAGCGCCTTGGGTTACGGACTGGAAGGTCGCGGGTTCGATTCCCATAAGAGTCATAGGGATTTTTCGGACTCCGGCCGGCTCCTACTCAGAGTGAGTGTGCTGTGGGCTCAGTGGGAAGACTGGGACCACAAGGTCGAGCTTCATCCACTTAAAGGATGCGAGTTTGAGAGTGTTCCTCAAATTACCTGACCAACACTGCAGGTGTCTGTATCTCTCGGGCCCAGTTGACGCCGGGATATATTATGATAGTAAGCGTAGAGTACAACCCTGTCAAGTAGTCTCAAAGCATATGCACTTCCACAGCAGCATCATTACGTCATCCTCATTGTCATTGATCATCATGCATTTAAAAAAAATTGCCTCTCATTTGGTGGTCTCGGTTTCTCTGGTCTCATGGTGACCTCAGATTCAGTTTGCCCATACACTTCTGTGCCTGTGGTGAGTTTGTGTCAAAGCCTTTGGGGTTGGAGGTTCGCAGGGGACGGTCGTTGGAGGGACATTGTGGTGGTTGCCACCTGGGGTGGGCAACTCACTCAGTCTGGCTCCATGACTGAGCTAATACTGTCGTTAGTAGGGGGCTTAGTAAGTGGTGTCCTGCATATGTTAGCTCAGAACAGGCACCACTGAACACCACCAAAGTGACCCAGCAGCAGTGCAGGGCCCCTCTGGCTGGTGGCCCCACGGCGGCCTGATAGTGATGGGCTCCCTGTGGACTTCCGACCCTGAGGATGAGACATAACAAATCTGGGTGTGGTTGTGGCGGGAGATCGGAATGAGCAGCGTGTGAACGGTGGGACGGGGGTCGTCAGAAGATGAGGCAGCAAAAAAAAAAAAAAAAAATTATTTATTCTTTATTTTGATGATAATGCAATAAGCACTCATGTTGTTTTTTTTTACATCCAGTCCCTGTGTGCATGCGGTTTTGTAAATGTCATCCATTCATTCCCACTGGCACAAATGGCCCACTCTTGTGGAAGGTGAAACAGGTTTTAATGTGTGCGCAAGATGTTCTGCATGTGTTCGCACACTGGACCTCGGGTTTATAGTCTCATTTTGAAGGACTTTCAGGGGAGTGGAGTGGGCTTTGATGTGAACTCGAATCCCGTTTGGATCCGAAACTTTTCCCCCATCCATTAGACCATGAGTGGTGGTCTGGGTGCTTGTCTTTCGGATGAAACAATAAACCGAGGTTCTGTGTGTTACACAAAATTATTTAGCGCATGTTAAAGAACCCATGGCAACAAGAGAGTTGTCCCTGGCAAAATTCTGTAGGAAAAAAGCCACTCTGATAGGGAAATAAACACAGTTGCAGACAAAAACAAAAAAAGGGTGGCGCTGCTCTTGTGGCGTTGACGCACTCTCCCCAGGGAGAGCAGCCCGAATTTCACACAGAGAAATCTTGTGACTTAAAGTGGTATAAATAAATAAATAAATAAATTTTAAAATAAAATAAATTAATAAAAAGCCTCAAGGCTATCCTGACAATGACAATGACAAGTTCTTTTATTTCGAGGATAATGAATAAGCACCCATGTGCTTTTTTACATCCAGTCCCTGCCCTTAGGGATATATAAGAGAGAGAGAGTGTCTGTGTGTTGGGGTGGAATTGAACCTATGATTGTTCGAATTTTTTGTCCACCTGCTGTGTGTGTTTGCAAGAGAGAGAGAGATAAGTCTGTGTGTTAGGAAACTTGCCTGTAGAATTAGACAATAGATACTGCGCAGTTTTTTTCTATAAACCAGAGCATCAGGGATCACCAGATCAGAGGCAATGTTATTGCATGATGTTGATCGTCGTGGGGATGCCAGGGGCTGGTTTAATGTCAGTGTTGTGTTGTTGTTGTTGTGGCAGGTTGTGTATTTCACGGCCACCTTTCCCTACGTGGTGCTGACCATCCTGTTGGTGCGAGGCCTCACCCTGCCCGGGTCTGAACTGGGTGTCGACTACTTCATCAAGCCCAAGTGGGAGCTTCTGCTGGACGCCAAAGTGAGAACAGACGAATGTGAATGGGTTAGAGTTGTTGTTTTTGTTGTTGTTTGAGGATAATGGAATAAGCACTTGTGTGCTTTTCCCAGTCCACGTGTGTATGCAGTTTTGTCAATTTTGTTATCTGTTCCCGTCGGCACACAAAAGCCTACTCTTCCAAAAAACGTGTGTGCAAGATGTTCTGTGTGCGTTTGCACACAGGGCTTCGGTTTATAGTTTCATCTGAAGGACTTTTGGGGAGAGTGGAGTCTGCACTGATGTTAACTCCAGGGAAAAAAATCCCCTTGAACGGGAATCGAACGCGAGTTGTCAGATTGTGAGCGCAATGTTCTGACCACTAGGCTATCCCGTCCCCAGTGTGTGAGTGTGTGTGTGGACTTTTTTCATCATCAGACAGGAGGGGATAGTGGGATGGGGACACTGCACAAATCAGAACTGTCTAAAATAATGTTTACGATCTAGCAGAAACATTCATCATGACATGGTTGCCGCATCACGGAAAGAAACAGCCATGATTCATGTTGTGTGACTAGAAGAGAGGTGGCTGGACAGTTTAGACATTTGTACCCAGTTTGATGAGAAAATCAAACTGAATGTCAAGTCTCTCAGAGAAGACTCTAAACCAGTCGGACCTGTGTGCTTACGAACTTGTGCGCGTCAGCAGAACCCACGACAGTTGAAAATTGGAAAGAGCAGGGAGTCCTGGTAAATTTAATGTTCAAGGATCAGACTTTCGCTTCTGCACCTGGGATTCATTACAAAATTGTAATGACACACTGGATGAAAAAAAATTAGCTTGTATGGCTTTTTTTTTTCTCTCGAAAATATCACACCGTATTGTTAGCCATAATCTGATTTTCGATGATTTTAAAGATTGGAGTTATTGAAGACACATTCTTGTTTTTTGGATAGAGCTTCAAGGTTCACCATTGTTGAGATTTTGCATAATTATGCGACCGTTTTTACCCACCATTATAGTAGCCACATTTTGCCTTTGGGGGTAAAGGTAAAGGAGTCCCATAACCTATAAGGTCGTAGGGGAGCGAGGCGTCAGAGACCTCACTTCTCTAGGGCCAGCATATTGAGGGCGGCGCCCATCTCCTCTCCCTCGCTGCTTTACCTTCCCTGACCCTAAAGAGGGCAGGTACCCATTTACAGCTGGGTGAACTGGGGGAACTGTACTGAAGCCAAGGCATGCAAATGGTCACCCATCCAACTGGTAACCACGCTCGACGCTGCTTAACTTGGCTGGGGGAAAGCGAGTGCTCCGACCACTGAGCTATCCCGTAGACTCCACTAAAAGGCTTAAAACTCTTGGGAATAGATTGCAAGGCTTTATTTATTTATTTTTTTTTTTCCTTTTCATACCACTTAAAGTCACGGCAGATTTCTGTGCATGAAATTCGGGCTGCTCTCTCCAGGGAGAGTGCGTCGCTACAAGAACAGTGCCACCCTTTTTTTTTTTCTTTTTCCTGTCTGCAACTGTATTTGTTTCCCTATCAGAGTGGCTTTTTTCTACAGAATTTTGCCAGGGACAGCTCTCAAATTGCAGGTGCTCTTTTACGTGCGCTAAATAATTTTATGTAACACGTGGGATCTCAGTTTATCGTCTCATCCAAAAGACTAGCACCCAGACCATCACTCGTGGTCTAATGGATCGGGGAAAGTTTTGGGGGCCCAAATGGGGATCAAACCACCGCACACTTCCGACCCGGACTTTTTGCTTTCTAGGCAGGCACGTTACCTCTAGACCACCGACCCACCCGGCATGTCATCTATCTAGGTGAGCGAAAAAGAGATGGCACTGCTGTTTGTTGTCCTGCAGTCTGGTTCAAACAGAACATTTATAGTTAGACATCACTGTAGATTCGCATCTGTAAATTCTGAGTTGTATGCGTTTATTTATTTTTGTTTTATTTATTTATTTATTTATATCAAGAATAATGGAATAAGCACTCGTGCTTTTTTTTACATCCAGGGGGTGTGTATGTGGTTTTGTCAATTTTGTCATCTGTTCCCACCGGTGCACAATGGCCTACTTTTTCGAAAAGCGGAGCAGGATCGACCATGTGCGCAAGATGTTCTGCATGCAGGGTTTATGTCTCTGTGTATATGTGGTTTTAGGGGGGTTTATTTACAGGTGTGTGACATGACCAAACCACTTCAGTTTTCGTTGTCTGACGAGTGTTTGAAGGTCGGTATAGGGCCCGATTTCATTGCGGATGCGTCTCTTGACTTCTTCATTCGTGATGGGGTCCTCTGGTCTTGCTAAAACAATCCTACAAGGCACAGTGAGGGGAGGAGGAAGAAGAAGAAGAGGCAGACAAAGGAAGAGATGGGAGGACAACATTCAAGAGTGGACAGACATGGAGCTGAGAGACACCCTGAGGGCGGCTGAGAGACGAGAGGACTGGAGAAAGGTGGTTGACAAAGCTTCGAAGGCGCCCCAAAGGATTCGGAATCTGTGACGGATTTACAGGCGTGGTGTGCCTGCATCAGTATGCGTTAGTCAGGAGTGTATCTGCAGGTGCAGTGTATATCGGTCAGGTGTGTGATGTTGCTTGCAGGTGTGGGTGTACGCAGCAGCCCAGAACTTCAACTCTCTGGGGGTGGCCTTTGGAGGCCTGATCACCATGTCAAGCTACAACAAGTACAACAACAAAGTCCTCAGGTGCCAGCTTTTGACGTTCTGTCTTTATCGTGTCGCTGTCCTAATGTCTCTTTGTTATATATACTTGCATCTTATTGTTATCCAAGGAAGCTCAAAACAGAGAGAGATGGAGAAGGCTCATCAATGTCAAACTTCCTCTGGGAGAAACATGACAAAAAAGGAAGAAGATCTTATTGTTATCCAAATATATTCATTCATTACAACTACTTTTCGATGGGTTTTTTCCCCATCTTAATTAATGTCTCATCGTTGTCTTGATATGTTATTGTCAACCTGATAGTAATCTCATCATTAACCTTATGTTGTATTGTTATTCAAATATTCATTCATCACTAGTACTTTTTTATGCCTTTTCCCTTTTGTTTTTTGGAAAAAAACCTTGTTGATACTTTTTGGGGACCTTTATTTCTTAAAATAAAGTCAAGCTAATGGTTTTAACCAATCTAGATTTTCACACACACACACACACACACATACATACACACACACACACACACACACACACACACACACACACACACACACACACACACCCTCCCCTCTCCTCCCTCCCCTTCCCATTGTCTAATACAGCTTTGAGTGAACAGACGTAAAACCGAAGCAACAACAACACCACACACACACACACACACACCCTCCCCTCCCCTCCCCTTCCCATTGTCTAATACGGCTTTGAGTGAACAGACGTAAAATCGAAACAACACCACACACACACACCTACTACACACCCCCTCTTCCCCACCCACCCACCACGACCACCACCACAACCAACCCACCACCCCACACCTATCACTCTCCCTCCCCCCCCCCCACCCCCTACCAAAAAAAACCCACAACCCAACAACAACCACCAACATCCAACCACCCAGTGAAGCACAAACGCCAATACCACCACCCTGTGTTTGGACTGTGGACTGTGTGCACGTGCAGGGACGTGTTGATCCTGTCAGTGGTGGACGCGGTCACTTGTCTGCTGGCAGGATTCGCCATCTTCTCCACGCTAGGCTACCTGGCCTACAGCCAGGGCAAAGACGTAGAGGACGTGGTCAAGGAAGGTGAGAGTGACGGGGGTGTGTGGTGGGTGGGGTGAGGGGGGGTTGGGGTGGGTGGGGGTTGGGGTGGGTGGAGGTGTGAGTGTATGTGTTGTGGGTAGGTGGGTGGGTGTGGTGGTGAGGATGTATGTTCTTAACCTGTGTTCCAGTATCGATGTTCATGTGTAGGTGTGTGTGTATGTTTTGTGTGTGTGTGTTTTGTGGGTGTGTGATGGTGAGGATGTGCGTGTGTTCTTACCTTCTTGAATATTTGCATTCCAAGATCGATGTGTGTGTCTGTGTATCTTTGTGTGTGTGTGATGGTGAGGATGTGCGTGTTCTTACCTTCATGAATATCTGTATTCCAAGATCGATGTGTATGGTGTGTGTGGTGTGCATTTATTTTATTTTATTTTATTTTATTTTTTTATATTGAGGATAATGGAATAAGCATGTACTGTGCTTTTTTTTTACATCCAGTCCCCATGTGTATGCGGTTTTGTAAATTTTATCATCCGTTCCCACTGGCACACGATGGCCTGCTCTTCCAAAAAGCGGAACAGGATTTAACGTGTGCGCAAGATGTTCTGCGTGCGTTCGCACATGGGGCTTCAGTTTATTATCTCATCCGAAGGACTTTTAGGGAGAGCAGAGTCAGCACTGATGGGAAAAATCCCCTTCAACGGGATATGAACCTGGGTTATTAGATTGCGAGCGCAATGTTCTAACCGCTAGGCTATCCCGTTCCCCAGACCAATAGTAAAGAGGGGGCGGGGGAGTGTATGGGGTGATATTTGTGTGTGTGTTGTTTGTTTGTGTGTGTGTGTGTGTGTGATGGTGAGGATGTGCGTGTGTTCTTACCTTCATGAATATCTGCATTCCAAGATTGATGTGTGTGTGTGCATGTTGTGTGTGTGGTGTGGTGTGTGTCTGTGCATCTGTGTGTGTGTGTGTGATGGTGAGGATGTGCATGTGTTCTTACCTTCATTAATATCTGTATCCTAAGATGGATGTTTTGTCACAGTTTTGTACACTTTGCTTTCTTCCAAAACAAAAAGACATCGTTGAAATTAAAAAAAATTTTCCCAAGTTAAGACTTATCTCTTTAAAATCATAAAGCGTAACAGTGATGTTGGCAATGTAGGATGTTGGTTGGGGGTCTGCCTCTTTTCCTTCTGCCCTCACCCTTACCTTGGAGAACTGTCGTCATCAGATCTGTCTGTGTGCTTCTGTTTGCATGACCAACGTATCTCAGTCAGCGCTTATCAATTTCCATCAACATTTTGTCTTTGCACTGAGGGTTCATCAAGAACGCTTTCATTTGTTCTTCTGTCTGACCATTTTTACTCTTAGAAGTTGCCTGCAGAACCACATTTTGGCTGCGTTTATATCACAATAAACTATTCAATTTTTTTTTTTTAATTCGATATACTTGCAGCACAATGTGATGGAATACAATATACCGCAGCGCAATAAGCTGGTCCACCCTCATCGTATGTGACCCTTATGGCTGTTTCTGTTCATTGGCGTACTGTTCATGCATTGATGTGTGTGTGTGTTATGGCTGTGTGTGGGGGGGGGGGCAGGTCCGGGCTTGGTGTTCATCATCTACCCTGAAGCCTTCACCACCATGCCTGTCTCTCAGCTCTTCGCCTTCCTCTTCTTCTTCATGCTCGTCTGCCTCGGCATCGACAGTCAGGTACGATTTCCTTTGTCCACCCTCCGCTGTTTTCAGTTGAGGTTTTTTTTCCAGTTGAGGTTTTTTTGGTTGTTTTTTGCTTGTTTGGGTTTTTTTTTGGGGGGGGGGTAAGTTTGTCACTTTTTTCTCTTCATGCAGCAGTATTGAAATGCTTGTCTTCATCTTTTTCGTCAAATGCTCAGACAGCAATTCGGATGAGACTATAAACTGAGGCCCCGTGTTCGAACGCACGCAGAACATCTTGCGCACACGTTAAATCCTGTTTTGCTTTTCGAAAGAGTAGGCCATTGTGTGCCGGTGGAAACAGATGACAAAATTTACAAAACCGCATACACACAGTAACTGGATGTAAAAAAGCACATGATATAAAAGAATAAATAAATAAAATAAAATAAATTAAAAATAAATAAATTGTCTGCCATAATGAGTGAAAATGTGATGTGCTGCCGTTAAGCGCTCAACAAGTCAGGCCCAGTGCATCTGACTTTGGTGTGGGAGAGAACTGTTGTCTTTTAAGTCTTTCTGGGGGGAAAAAAGTCAGAAGAATGGACCAAGAAAAGAGGAAACATAGTCAAGGAGGAGGTGACGGGAAGAAAAGGAACAAGGCAAAAAAAAGAGATAGAAAAGAGGGAATTCTTAGCACAGAATTTCCAGAAGGTGGAGATGCTGTTTATACTGACAGGCCCCTGGCATCCCTACAGGGGGAAAAACACTTGTGAATCGTACGTTATGAACCAAGGTTCATGTGTAATGTTTCTATACAATTCTCAATCAGGGCACATTTTTTTGTGTGAAATTCAGACGGCTCTTCCTGGGGAGAGCTTGTAGCCACTAGAGCGGTGCCACCCATTTTTGTATGTGTGTGTGTGTGATTTTCCTGTCTGCATGTGTTTTCCCACGAGAGTGGCTAATTTTTTGGAGGAGCAACTTTGTTCACCCCCCAGGAACAACTCTCTTTGTTGGCCCAGGTTCTTTTATGTGTTGCATCTGGGACCTTGATTTTATCGCCTCGTCTTGAAATGCTAGCACCCAGACAATCACTGAAGGTCTATAGGATGGAGGGAAAGTTTGTGCACAATCATGGAACCAACCCACGCTGGGAGAAAAAAAAGACCAAATTTTAAAAATACAATACTTTTTTTGTAATAGAAAACTTGTGGAATGGATTTGTGGAAAATGTTCAAGATTGCCTGGTGCAAATTATTTTCATTGGGGGAGTGAGGGGGGGGGAGTTTTGTGTAACGTCAGTTTTTGTCTGTGTTTGTCTGTTCTTTTTTGTTTTGTTTGTTTTGGGGTCCCCCCCCCCCTTTATATCAACTTTTTTCCCAGTTTTTTCCTTTCAGCATCCATAGTGTAATACGATCACATATGGAGGTTAAAGAATACTGAAGTAGGAATCTTTGTTTTCCTCTTGCTGTTGTGATGAACATTAATTGAACAAGCATTACTCTCTCTCTTTGTCTCTTTCTCTCTTTGTCCCTCTCTCTCTCTCTCTCTCTCTCTCTCTCTCTCTCTCTCTCTCTCTCTCTCTCTTTCTCTCTTTGTCCCTCTCTCTCTTTATCCCTCTCTCTCTTTCTCTCTTTGTCTCTCTCTCTCTCCTTCGGATGAGACTATAAACCGAGGCCCCGTGTTCGAACGCATGCAGAACATCTTGCGCACACGTTAAATCCTGTTCCGCTTTTTGGAAGAGTAGGCCATTGTGTGCCGGTGGAAACAGATGACAAAATTTACAAAACTGCATACACACGGGGACTGGATGTAAAAAAGCACATGAGTGCTTATTCCACTATCCTCGATATAAAAGAATAAATCTCTCTCTCTCTCTCTCTCTCTCTCTCTCTCTCTCTCTCTCTCTCTCATGTTAGATATTTGTAGTTTTCTTTCATGTTTAGTATCTTATGACACAGCTGTCAGTTTCCCCCTACTTTCAGCTGCTATCCATTCCATCCCAGCCCAGCTGGTGCTGATCATAACAGAAACTGATGACCACACTTGGACTTGGAAAAAAGGAAAGGGACACACTAATTTTAGCACTGGACCCTTGACTGAGGTATGCTGGATTTGTGCATTCTGCCTGAAAAGACCGATGAATTTTGTTTTGTCGCACAGTTTGCGTCGGTGGAGGTGATCGTGACGACCATTCAGGATCATTTCTGGGAGTCCATCAGACGCTACCTTCGCCGGAAAGAGGTGCTGGTGATGGTCGTCTGCTTCATCTCCTTTCTGTGCGGCCTGCCCAATATCACACAGGTATGGATGGGGACAGGCTGTTGACTTTGTACCATGGTGGGGTTTATTTCACTTTAAGTCATGTCAGATTTCTCTGTGTGAAATTCGGGCTGCTCTCCCTGGGGAGAGCGCGTCGCCACAGAGCAGCACCATCCATTTTCTTTTTTCTTTTTTTCTTCTGTCTACAACTGCATTTGTTTTCCTATCAGAGTGGCTTTTTTCTACATAATTTTGCCAGGGACACTCTCTTGTTGCTGTGGGTTCTTTTACGTGCGCTAAATAATTTTGTGTAACACACAGGACCTTGGTTTATCGTCTCATCTGAAAGACTAGCGCCCAGACCACCACTCAAGGTCTAGTGGATGGGGAAAAATTTTCAGGTCCAAACGGGATTTGAACCACCACCCGCTTCCGACCCTGACTTTTCGCTTTCTAGACAGGCGCGTTACCTCTAGACCACCGATCCATTCCCATGTTTGTTGTTGTTGTGATTGTTGTCTTGGTTGGTGTTATTGTACTGCCCTAGTGTGTGCCTGGTGGATAGAGCGTCGCATATTACGCTCGTGATCTGCTGACTCAGGTTCGAATCCCGTTCAAGGGGATTTTTTTTGCTCAGGAGTTAACATCAGTGCCGTCTCCTTCCACCCCCCCAAAGTCCTCTGGATGAGACTATAAACCGAAGTCACTTGTGTGAACGCACACAGAACATCTTGCGTTCATGTTAAAACCTGTTCAGGTTTTTGGAAGAGTAGGTCATTGTGTGCTGGTGGGAATGGATGACAAAATTTACAAAACCATGTACACACAGGGTTTGGATAAAAAAAAGCTCATGAGTGCTTATTCCATTAGCCTCTAAATAAAATAAAATATAGACATGTGAGTGCGTTCATGTATGATGTTTGTCGTTGGTGTGTGTGTGTGATTATATGTCTGGGTGTGCGTTGTATACATGTGTGTGCAAGTGCAGACATGTGCATTATGCACACATAGTGTGTGTGAGAGAGAGAAGGAAAGAGAAAGGAGGGAAAAGAGAGAGGGGAAATGAAGGAGAAAGAGAGGGATAGCATGAAAGGGAGGGAGTGTTCTGTCTGTAGAGTAAATGTAAAATGATGCAGTGACACCATGTCTTGCTTTTATCTCTACGACCTTACAGTTGAATACTTTTTTTGGTCATGTGTCTGTCTTTTTGTGTGGCAGGGAGGTCAGTGGTTCTTCACCCTCATAGATTACTACACCGCTGCCCTGTCCCTCATGATTCTGGCCTTCTTCGAAGTCATCGCCATCAGCTGGTTCTATGGTATGGGTTTTGTTTTGGGGGTTGGGTTTTTTTACCAGATGTTTATTTTAAACATTTTTTAAATTTCATTTTAAAAAAATTTGTAGTTTCAATTTATCTGTCTAAGAAGGGTGCTGGGTAGTCGAGTGGTTAGAGCGATGCATTCATGATCTGACAGCCTGTGATCAAGCCACCGTGGAGACACCTGTTTTAGAGACTTTTACCCTGGAGTTTACATCAGTACAGACTCCACTCCTCCCCAAAAGTCCTTCAAGATTGTATTTGTATCCCAATTTAAGTCTTGGCAGATTTCTCTGTGTGAAATTCAGGCTGCTTTTTCCGGGGTTCTTTTCCTGTCTGCAACTGTGTGTATTTCTCCTTATCAGAGTGGCTTTTTTCCACAGAATTTTTGCCAGGGACAGCTCTCGTTGCTGTGGATTCTTTTAAATGCGTGTTGCACGTGGGACTTCGTTTTATCGTCTCACCTGAAAGACTAGCGCCCTGACTACACCGCTCACAGTCTAGAAGTTGGGAGAAAAGGTTTCTGGCATAAATGGGATTGAATCTGAACCTGTACTGAGCCCGACTTTTCGCTTTCCTGGCAGGTGTGTTACCTGTAGACCAATGATCCATCGATCATGTGAGACTATAAACAGAGACCCTGTGTGTGAATGCACGCAGAACAGAACGGGATAGCCTAGTGGTTAGAACATTGCGCTCACAATCTGACGACCCGGGTTCGATTCACGTTCAAGGGGATATTTTCCCCTGGAGTTAACATCTGTGCAGACTCCACTCTTCCCAAAAGTCCTTCGGATGAGACTATAAACCGAGGCTCCCATGTGCAAACGCACGCAGAACATCTTGCGCACATGTTAAATCCTGTCCCGTTTTTCGTAAGAGTAGGCCATTGTGTACCGGTGGGAACGGATGACAAAATTTACAAAACCACATACACACGGGGACTGGATGTAAAAAAGCACATAAGTGCTTATTCCATTATCCTCGATATAAAAGATTAAAGAAATAAATAATTATTGTGCGCACATTAAAATCTGTTCTGCCTTTCAGAAGAGTAGGCCATTGCATGTTGGCGGGGAACAGATGAACAAAATACTTTTTTTGAAGGCATGCACACTTGGTTTGTGTTTAGACACTGTCCCCAGAGCTGGAATGCAGCTACCTTAAGTGTGGGCTTAAATAGTCGCATACGCAAAATCTCACCTTTGGTGAACTTCAACGCTCTAGCTAAGGAATGAAAACAAAAATCTATTTTAAAAAGTTAATAGTCTAGCTGTTGGGGGGGGGGGGGGAGTTTTTGGCACATGGGGCCTCAGTTTATAGTCTTTTCCAAAGGAGTTTTACATTCAGTTCGATAGTCTCGTGAAACTGGGAAGAAAGGGCGAGGCTGGGAATCGAACCCAGAACCTCACAGCTTACTTTGTTAGGCAGGTGAATGTCTTAACCGTTCTGCCACCGTCCTCCTTGTGTGTAAACAGAGGGCCGTTGTGTGCCGGTGGGAACGGATGACAAAATTTACAAAATTCATACACATGGGGACTGCTTATTCCATTATCCACTGCTTATTCCTTTATCTTCAAATAAAAAAAGAAAAGAAAGAATAAATTTGAATTTGTTAGAATTATTCCTGATTGGTTGCAAGTATAAGAATAGATTGAATGCAAGCGCTTTGATCTGTCTTTACAAGATATAGCCTTTGTTTTAATTCAAACACTGTCTTTATTATCTCACAAACAGAAGTTTATGTGAGTTCAGGCCGTACATAAATATACTAAATCAGAAAACATTTATCGCAAAAATACAACACAATATTCAAACATCACCATGCACTCATTACAGGATATATCAATACCAGCACTTTATCATCTCAATAAAAAGAATTCAAGTGGTTACAAGCCATATATAAACAAGAAACATTCATCACAGAAAGTAATACAATTCAATCTTAAAAACCACACACAGAGACGCTCATGCACAAACATATATGCGCACACACACACACTCACACAGAGCACATATCCACATGTGCTGATATATTGTAGATTCCATATATTCCACCATGGGAATGCCGGGGTGCCTGTCAGTATAAACAGCATCCCCACCTTCTGGAAATTAAGTGCTAGAAATTTCCTCTTTTCTATCCCTCTCTTTGTTTCTGCCTTGTTCCTTTTCTTCCCGTCATCTCCTTCTTGTCTATTTCCTGCTTTCTTGGTCCATTCTCCTGCCTTTTTTCCCAGAAAGACTTAAAAGATAACCATTCTCTCCCATGCCGAAGTCGGATGTGCTGGGCCTGACTTGTCAGGCGCTTAACGGCAGTGTGACGCATTTTCGCTCTTAGAATAGACAATAGTTGGCTGTCTAAGCATTTGACGAAGAAAAAGATTCCATACATTTATATTATTATCATGCTTACTGATGGCAGCATGTATGTCTGTGTGTGTGTGTGTGTGTGTGTCAGGGGCCAGACAGCTGTCTGAAGACATTCAGGACATGACCGGCAGCAAACCCAACCTCTTCTTCATCATCTGCTGGTACGCCATCTCCCCCATCCTCATCTTCGTGAGTATCATCGCTGCTCCTCCGTGTCTGTCATCCTTGTAAGCTGAGTGTCAATGCCTACATTACAATGTTGTTGTAACATGTTTTGTTGAGATTGTCTTCAGCCATGACAAGCTCCTAGACTATACGCTCTCTTTTATAGGAGAAAAAACATATTATGAAGTCAGAGTATGGCTGCCTATGTGGCAGGTTACTAGGAAAAAGTCATACGTTCAAACTTCTCATCCAGTGTATACTTTACAATCTGACAGTGATTCATTCCCAGGTGGGAGGATGAGTGAGTCAGAGTGCATGTTCTGGGTCATCTGAAGGGTGTTAAGCTGGGGAACACACAACAGTAACAACTGCTCCTTCCATCCATGTTTTCATATTTTTGTCTTCTGTGGCTGCTCTTTCGTTGCCATGGGTTCTTTTACGTGCATTAAATGTTTGTTGCACATGGGACATCAGTTTATCTTTCGAGACTAGCACCCAGACCACCGTTCTAGCTTCAGAGCGTTGCTGATTCCTGCTTGGGAACGCATCTTGTTTTGGGTCCCCCCCTCTAGAGCTCCAAGGTTCACCAATGATGAGATTTTGCGTATGCGACCTTTTTTGACCACCATGAAGATAGCCGCTTTTTGACTTTCTGGGATGGTGTTCTAACATGACACTTGTGTGCATGTGGTTTTGGGGGGGGTTTTGTGTTGGGTTTTGGTTTTTAGAATTTGTCATCCATTTCTACAGGCGCTCAGTATTACTCTTCCGAAAGGCGGAAATGGTTTTTGATTTGTGCACAAGATGTTCTGCTTGCTTTCACACACAGGGCTTCAGTTTATAGTCTCATCTGAGGACTTGTGGAGTCAGCACTGATGTTAACTCCAGGGGAAAATCCATAAAACAGGCGGCTCCTTGGTGGCTCAAACCTGAGCCATCAGATCACGAGCGCAATGCTCTAACCACTGGGCTATTCCACACACACACACACGCACGCACGCACACACACACACACACACACACACACACATACATACACACACGCACCCTGGTTACCATTTTCCATCATAAGAGATCTGTGTGTAAATTCGAGCTGTTCTCGCTCTCTCCCTGGGTGAGAGAGCATTTTGCCACAAGAACATAGCCACCCGGTTTTTTCTTTCTTTTCTTATTTTCTTGTTTGCATGTGAATTAATTTATTTTTGTTTCTCAAATATGGGTATTTAAAAAGAGTTTTGTCAGGGACAACTCTCTTGTTGCCATGAGTTCTTTTACTTGTGCTAAACATGTGTTGTACTTGGAGCCTTGGTTTATCGTCTTATCCAAAATTCCTAAATACTTGCACCCAGACCACCACGCAAAGTCTAACAGATAGAGGAAATGTTCAGGTGCAAATGGGGGCTTGAACCCACAACTTCTCTCTTTCTAGACAGGTGTGTTACCTCTAGACCTCCAGCCCACACATGTGAAGTTTGTGGAAAATGGGTACCACTGGGAAAAACAGTGACGTTTGTCCTCAGGTTTGGACTAATGATATTGTTGCTTACTGACCAGCAACAGTAACATATATATTTTTTTATTTTGGTGGCTTTAAAAAAAACAAAAACAATTGGGTGTTCCTCGGCTAGCCGAGGTTCACCAATGGTGAGATTTTTGCATATGAAGGTAGCTGCGTTCTGATTTAGTGGATATCTTAACCACGACACGTGTGCAGGGTGTGGTGGGGGGGTTTTAATATATTTTTTGTCATCCATTCTTACCCGCAGAAATGGCACACTCTTCCGAAAGACAAAACGTGTTTTAAATGTGTGCACAAGATGTTCTGCATGCGTTTACACATGAGGCCTCGGTTTATAGTCTCATCCGAAAAACTTTGGGGAGAGTGGAGTCTGTACTGATCACAGCTGTTACTTTTTCCCCACTCTCAGCTGCTGTCCATCCATCCCAGCCCAGCTGGTGCTAACTATAGCAGAAACTGACCACACTTGGACTTGGTAAAAGGAAAGGGCTAATTTTAGCACTGGACCTTTGAGGTATGCTGGATTTGTGCGCCGTGTGATGTTACCTCCAGTGTAAAATAATCCCCTAAAACGAGAACCTCCCTGGGGGAGTCAGATCACGAGCACAACGCTGTAACCACTAGGGTGTTCACTCCCCAGGCTCTCTATGTAAAGTGAGGGTTCTGTGTGTTTGCAGGGCATCTTCATCTTCAGCATGATCCAGTACAAGCCGCTGAGCATGGCGGGCTACACCTACCCCAGTGGGCGCAGCTGCTGGGCTGGGTCATCGCCCTGCTCTCCGTCATCTGCATCCCCCTGGGCATGCTGCACGCCCTCTACACCGCCAACGCCTCCAACCTCCTCACGGTATGGTTTGCTTGTGTGTGTTCTGTGTGTGTGAGTTTGTGTGTGTGTGCTCTCTGTGTGTCTGTCTGTGTGTGTGGTGTGTGTGTGTGTTCTTAGTATTGATATTATTCTTGGGTGTATTGCTGTTAGGTTTATTCTTCTGTTCAGTTTTTTTGTGATCCTCCATACCCCAAAAGGTGTCGTGTGTGTGTAGTATTGATATTATTCTTGGGTGTCCTGCTGTTAGGTTTATTCTCCTGTCAATTTGTTTGTAATCCTCCATACCCCAAAAGGGGTGAAAGGAAGTCAATCTTGAATCTTGTGTGTGTGTGTGCTGTGTTTGTGCCCTGTGTGTGTTTGTGCTGTTTTTGTGTGTTTGTGGTCTGTGTGTGCTCTGTGTGTGTGTGTTTTCTCTTTTTATATGTGTGTTGCCTCATCATCAGTGATATCCCTGTCCTGCTGTTCACACCCCGCTTGTTTCAATCTCTCTGTTCCTAGCCATACCCAGGTTCGTCATGTCGATTTCTCAGGGGTCAGACATCCACAGGGAGCTTTATCCATGTTAGGCTGCTGTGGGGTTACCAGTTAGAGGGGTCCTGCACTGTTTCTGGGTCACTTTGTGTTCGGTGGTGCCTGTTCTGAGCTAACATACGCAGGACACCACCTCAAAGCCCTATACTGATGTGACGGGGCGGTAATTCGCTTACCTTCCCATGCGCTCAGAGTGATGTGTGTTACTTTTGGGGGACACACCAGCAAACTGTGCGGCGCTCTGATTCGTTGGGTGGTGGTTGAAAACCGTCGGTTGCATACACTTTGCCTTCGTGGTAAAATGTAGAATTTATACAGCCCTTTTCTTAGAGGCCACATCTTCCCTGTTCATACTGTGTTGCCGTAGCCGAGAAGTTGTACAGAGTCGTGGCAGATCAAACATCTCCGCTCTGTTACTCTGACAATAGTAATGCCTTAGTTGAGGAGCCAGTTAGACACCCACCTGGGGGGGCAACCATCACAGCATCCTTCCAACGATCTTCCCCATGAACCTCCAACCCTGAAGGCTTCGACACAGACTCACCACAGGCACAGAAGTGTATGGGAAATGGGAACTGAAGTCACCATGAGACCAGAGTGATCAGATTAGTTTTCTTTGATTGCTTGATGATCAGTGACGATGAGGATGACGTAATGATGCTGCTGTGGAAGTGCGTATGCTCTGAGACTACGTGATAGGGTTGTACTCTAAGCTTTCTGTTATGATATATCCCGGCGTCAGCTGGGCCCGAGTAATACAGACACCTGCAGTGTTGGTCAGGTAATTTGAGCAACGCTCTTTAAATCACATGTGCAAAGTGGATGAAACTGTGGATCCCAGTGTTTTCCAGTTCATGTTGTTTAAAGCAATACATAAAGCAGTACTCAGAAAAACATTGATCACAGGAATTATTTTTAAAAAGAAAAGAAAACATTCTTACCTAGTCTTCAGAGATATTCGTTTTCCTGTTTTCTAAACAGTTAATAAAAAGAACAAACACCAGTAATTTTTTTAACTAGACCTACATGCAAATACCCATGCACACATGCAGTAGTACATGTACACAAGCACACTGAAGCCAGGTTCGAATCCTGTTCAAAGCGATTTTACCCTCTGGAGTTAACATCAGTGTCGACTCCACTCCCCAAAAGTCCTTTGGATGTGACTATAAACCAAGGTCCCGTGTGCGAACGCATGCAGAACATCTTGTGCACACGTTAAAATCTGTTCCACTTTTTGGAAGAGTAGGCCCGGATGACAAAATGGAAAGAAACTGCATACACATGGGGATTGGATGTAAAAAAGCACTTGAGTGCTTATTCCATTATCCTCAAAATAATATTTAAAAAAGAAAGAACACACCCACAATACATACAGGAACAAACACATACACATTAGATAAAGAATGAACGTGCAAACACACACACACACAGAGTACACACACACACACACACACACACACACACACACACACACACATGCACTTGCATAAATGATTACAACACATGAAGTGTACATACAGATTTTGACATTTACTGTATTCCGCAAACAATCTACATGCTCTGTGCGTGCGTGCGCATGCGTGTGTGTGTGCAGAAGCTGCGGATGAGTCTGAAGCCCAGCAAAGAGCTGCGTGCGGAGCCGTCCTTGACCTTGCAGCCCGTCCTTGACTGTGACCTCTCCAGCAAAACCTCCATGATGGTCGACGTCACTGGCCACGACAGCTGGTCGGACCCGCCCAAAGTCGCTATACAGCTCTGAACCTGGGAAGGGGGGGGATGGTTGGGTTAGGTTTTTTTTGTGCTGCCTCATCTTCTGTGATGTTCCTGTCCCGCTGTTTTCCATGCCGCTGATTTCAATGTTGCTGCCCTAGCTTTACCCAGATCCGTTATGTGGCATTTTCATGGTCGCAAGTCGTCAGGGAGCTTTACCAATGTCGGGATGCTGTAGGGCCACCAGCCTGAGGGGCCCTGCACTGCTGCTGGGTCCCTTTGGTGGTGTGCCTGTTTGGAGCTAACATACGCAGAAAACCACCCACTAATATCAATGACAGTGTTAGGTCAGTCGTGGATTGTGATGCTCATTTGAGGTGGTGATCACCATAACGTCCCTCCAAAGACCTCCAACCCCAACAAAGGCTTTGACATAAAACTCACCACAGTTCGCAGAAGTGTATGGAGAAACCAGAACTGAGGTCGCCACGAGACCAGACCAGAGCAACCAGGACTGCCGAATCAGAGATGGTTTTCCTTATTGCATGATGATCAGTGACAATGACGATGATGTCATGATGCTGCTATGAAAGTGCATGCAGTTTGAGACTGTAGAACAGAGCTGTAGGCTATGCTTCCTATCATAATATGTTCCGGCATCAACTGGGCCTGAGAGATACAGACACCCTGCAGTACTCTGAAAATCGTTTCTGTAGCGTGGATGAAGCTGGACTGTGTGTGTGGTCCCAGTCTTCCCAACAAGCCCACAGCACACTCGCTCTGGGTTCTCACCAAAGTCTGACAATACCTTATACCACCTATGGGATTCGAACCCACGACATTCCCGTCTGTAACCCTAGGTGCTAACCACTGCGCCATGACCGCTGGTCTGTGAAGCCAGGTTTCGATGGGGTTGTTTATTTTCGTGAATTTTTTTAAAAATCATTTTCTCTTCTTGCTTTTTTTTTTGGGGGGTGGGGGTGGGGGGGCGTTGTTTTTTTTAAACAGCTGCTTGCATTTGAACAGAGAGGGGGGATGAAACGCTCAGACACATTTTGATAAATTTATTATCATAATCGTTATTGGAACTGTCGTGGAGATCTGATTTTTGTTGTTGTTATGACTGATATCCTTTTCTTTTTTTTTGGTTTGTTATTTTGTTTTATCATGTGAACAGTGCCTTGTGTTATTCTGAGGTGTGTCCCTAAACCACACAACAACCACTGCAATGTTATGGTTTTCTTTTATTTTTTCTTACGTTGGACTTGTATGGCATTTAAAAAATTTTATTCATAGCTTTTTTTGGGCTTTTTTTTTTTTAAACCAAAATATGTAGAAAAATTATTGGATGTTCTCTCTTTTTTTCATATACTTTTTTAATTTTATAGCATTTTCACTGAAATATGTATAAAAATTGTAACAATTTTTTATTTTTTTTAAAAACTAAAATGTGCTTCTGGAAGTTCACAACATGTTTTTTTTTCTTGTTTTTTATATGCACTGCCAATATATATATATATATTAACAATGCTGTTAATTATGTTACTTGTACGTCTGTGATAATCGGGGGAAATAGACTATGCACGTTGATGTCAGGGATTTTGTTTTCTTCGATGATTGTGGTTTGCATAAGCTTTAAAGATCACGATAACAACAATAATTGTCATTACTGTCGCAGTAACTGATTTGTCGAACCATGGAAGAAAACTTCCAGCATTGTTTAGGGCTGATTGTGACTGCTGTTTCACACTGACTGCTGCTTCACACTGACTGCTGTTTCACACTGACTGCTGCTTCACACTGACTGCTGTTTCACACTGACTGCTGTTTCACACTGACTGCTGTTTCACACTGACTGCTATTTTACACTGACTGCTCTTTTACACATGACAGTGACGGACGCTATAGCTGAGTGGTTAAGACCGTTCGACTTTAATCCCATGGGTCCACAAAGTCGTGGGTTCGAATGTCGGCGGCGTCTGATGAATAAAGCGTGGGGATTTTTACATTCTCCCCGGTGCAGACCTGCCAGTGCCTCAGTTCCTTTCGTGTATTATATACACACGCAGAAGATCAAATTCGTACGTTAAAGATCCCGGTATTTTATGTCAGTGTTGGGTGAGTTACGGAAACGCCCATCATGCCCAGCATACATTCCCGAAGTCGGAATGCGGCTACCTTCATGGTGGGCAAAAATGGTCGCGTACGCAAAATCTCACCATTGTTCAACCTCAAAGCTCCAACTGAGGAACAAAAAAATATAATGTGACTGCTCTTGTTTTACACGTGACTGCTGGTTTACACGTGACTGCTGGTTTACACGTGACTGCTGGTTTACACGTGACTGCTGGTTTACATGTGACTGCTGGTTTACACACGACTGCTGGTTTACACACGACTGCTGGTTTACACGTGACTGCTGGTTTACATGTGACTGCTGGTTTACATGTGACTGCTGTTTACACGTGACTGCTGTTTACACTGACTGTTGTTTTACATGTGACTTGTTTTACACATGACTGTTGTTTTACATGTGACTGTTGTTTTACACACAACTGCTGTTTTACACGTGACTGTTGTTTTATATGTGACTGTTGTTTTACACGTGACTGCTGTTTTACACACGACTGTTGTTTTACACACGACTGCTGTTTTACACACGACTGTTGTTTTACACACGACTGCTGTTTTACACACGACTGCTGTTTTACACACGACTGTTGTTTTACATGTGACTGTTGTTTTACACGTGACTTGTTTTACATGTGACTGCTGTTTTACATGTGACTGTTGTTTTACTCTGAATGTTGTTTTACACACGACTGTTGTTTTACACACGACTGCTGTTTTACACGTGACTGTTGTTTTACACTGACGGTTGTTTTACACACGACTGCTGTTTTACACACGACTGTTGTTTTACACACGACTGCTGTTTTACACACGACTGCTGTTTTACATGTGACTGTTGTTTTACATGTGACTGTTGTTTTACACGTGACTGTTGTTTTACATGTGACTGCTGTTTTACATGTGACTGTTGTTTTACTCTGAATGTTGTTTTACACACGACTGTTGTTTTACACACGACTGCTGTTTTACACACGACTGCTGTTTTACATGTGACTGTTGTTTTACACTGACGGTTGTTTTACACACGACTGTTGCGTTACACACGACTGTTGCGTTACACACGACTGTTGTTTTACACTGACTGTTGTTTTACACACGACTGCTGTTTTACACTGACTGTTGTTTTACACACGACTGTTGCGTTACACACGACTGCTGTTTTACACTGACTGTTGTTTTACACACGACTGTTGCGTTACACACGACTGTTGTTTTACACTGACTGTTGTTTTACACACTACTGTTGCGTTACACACGACTGTTGTTTTACACGTGACTGCTGTTTTACTCCAAAACTAGTGTATGCTGCTGAATTTCGAATTGCGGTGGGTAATTTTTAAATCATAAAAATGCCAGTGATTGCTTGTCTGTGATTTGTCATCAATCTTGAGCGCTTTGTTGATGAATTTTTTAAAATCATGTACAGGTTCATTTATTCCACAACAAAAAGGTTAATTTATTTATTCAGCTTGATTTTTTTTTTTTAATTCTATATTTTGTGATCTCCATGTTAAAGGGCCTGTGTGTTAGTGGTCAGTTTTTGTGTGAAAAGATGAGCTGTACTTTATACACATATAATATATATGTGCGTGTGTTATTGTACATATCAAAATATACATGTTATGTCTGTGCATGCAGAAGGACATTTCTATGAATTGATTTTTGATATCCCCGAAGGCGGAATGCAGCTACCTTCATGGTGGGCAAAAAACTGTCACGTATGCAAAATCTCACCATTGGTGAACCTTGGAGCTCTTGCCGAGGGGATAAAAATTTATATCTGGCATACCCAGGCACATCCACAAAAACATACTAATACATTGTAAAAAAAAGTAAAGGTGTCCCTTAACCTATGCAGTCATTGGGGAGCAAGGCGTCAGAGACCTCAGCTTCTCTAGGGGCCAGCATATTGAGGGCGGCGCCCATCTCCTCTCCCTCGCTGCTTTACCTTCCCTTACCCTTAAACAGGACAGGTACCCACTTACAGCTGGGGGACTTTACTGAAGCCAAGGTGCACAAATGTTCAAGTACATTGTTAGTCAATAAAAGGAGGGGGTGGGGGTAAGCCTTGATGTCACAGCTGTGAATTGATGTAAATGATTGAACATGGAAGTATGTATGTTTGCGCATGAGTGTATGGGATTATACACACGCATGCAGAAAGCTGGCTATTTTTTTAGGCTATACATACACATGCATGCACACAGACACACATGCGCTCAGCTATGTGAAATTCTATACTTCAGCACTTTTTTTTTTTTAATTGCTCAATCTATATGCCAGATGTTGTGGATTTATGGAAGGGAAACTTGGTTTTTTTGTACATGCTCAAGATGTTTTCCATCACACACACACACACACCATGTGAATCATGCATAACACAATTGTTTTACTTGCCAGAAGTATGTGCTGTGTCGGTATTTTTTTCACTGTCTTTGTCTGATCTTCATTCTCTAAACTGTGTACTAAAGCATTGAATAAGGGTTTGCCATCTAAAACAATATTGATTTACTGCGTCACTTTTTACGCTGATTCAAAATCAGCTCTACTTGCTTTGAAACATTGGAACGCTACATTTTGTTTTTAAATCACGCTGTTTTTGAAGTTCTCAGTCATTGTCTGCTGTTTATGGGTAGTAGATTAGATTTTTGCTGGATTTTCATCACATTGCTGTCTTTACTGGAATGAGTTGGTGGATTCTTTAGCTAAGCAAGTTGCATCAGAAGATGCCTGTGCAATGCAGAGCTCTAGTTCAGGTTGGAGTTAGTTGCAGTATGAAAATAGTTCTGTTCTTGCAAAGTCTGTATGCTCTCTTTTTTCACCAAAAGTATTTTTTGTTCACAAGATGTAGAAATGATAAATACATTTAAATGATTAGAATACTGAGTATTCAAAAAATATCTCATGTGCTTGTTCTGGTATTATTTCTGTCCACCATATATCACCTGATTGCCCGGTGCTCAATAGTTTCTGTAAGGAAAAGGGGGTAGACTTAGGTGAGAAATAAGGCAATGTTCAAAGTGTTATGTGTGATTCCCAGCAAGCTGTGATAATTAATATCAGTTGCTGAAGTAATTGTTCAGTCAGTGGTAGGAAAACTGCTATAGAATCTATCTGTTGGACATATTTCACCTCTTGTTTCCAGCAGTCACCCTCTGCCCCATTCTTTACTGTCATTTTGAATAGGTCTAGGTAACTGTCTAAATCACTTTGCAGGAAATGGACATGAAAACCAACAAGAAGAAGAATGAAAGTTTACCATCTTAATACTTTTGAATGCAAGTCCACTGTGTAAAATATATTGAATGTGAATCACCATCTGAAATATATTGAATGACAGTTTACCATATAAAATATATTTAAAAAGAGTTTACCATCTGAACAATATTGATTGCGAATTACCACCTAAAATATATTGAATGACAGTTTACCAGCTAAAATATATTTTAAAAGAGTTTATCAACTAAAATATATAAAATGCAAATTATTGTCAAAAATAAATTGAATGCGAATTCTCATCTAAAATATATAGAATGTGAATTATCATCTAAAATATATTGAATGTAAATTACCATCTAAAATATTTTGGATGATAGTTATTAAAAATGAATTAATCATCTAAAATATATTGAATGCAAATTACCTAAAATATATTGAATGACAGCTTACCATCTAAAATATATTGAATGACAGTTTACCACCTAAAATATAATGAATGCGAGTTTCTCATCCAAAGTTCCATCAAGTGTGTAGTTCTTTTTGTTCAACCAAAGCAAAAGTGCTGACATTCTCCAAGAAGTCCGGATGTGGCTCATTCTACAACAGAAGAGTTATCACGGTAATCTCAAAAAGCACATTTTAATTGCTCAGATCAGCTGTCATTAATTGTTATGTCAGTGTGGTCACGTTGTGAAATGTCTGAACAAAAAAGCCATGTGCATTCCACCAAGAGAAAAAAATTTTAAGCCAAAAAAAAAAAAAAATCAATGATAGCAGTAAACCATTACCCTAAAGAAAATGGTGGGTTTTTTTATAAACATTGGAAATGTGAAAAATCATGAAAAATTGCAGCTGAAGTTTCATATGCAGCTAGTAGATGTAGGTGAAGAGGTTTTACATTGTCAGGAATTCGGCGCCATTTAATCTATCCTTTACTCTTAACTCAGCATCTAAAAGTTCTTTAGACATTTAAAAAAAAAAGAAATTGACAGGCTTGCCCTTTGATGTTTCCAGTTAACATGTTAATCTGTAACTCAATTCAACTCAACTATCTCCATTACCGCTGTCGTTGGTAGGAGCTCCACACAATGCCACCACCAGGGTTCACCATCTCTCTCTGTCTCTGCTGAGTTCTACCATCTCCTGTAGCCTTCCTCCCAGACCACTGACCTCAGTGATGTTGGCAATGTAGGGTGTTGGTGGTCTGCCTCTTTTCCTTCTTACCTTGGAGAACTGTCGTCACTGGGTTGGTGTGTACGTTTCTGTTTGCATGACCGAGGTATCTCAGTCCGCACTCATCCATTTCAGCCAACAATGGTTTTTGCACTGAGAGTTCATCAAAAATGCTTTCATTTGTTTTTCTGTCTGACATTGAATAAGTCGCCTGTAAAACCACATTTCAGCTGCGTTTATTTTGTCTCTTTCCAATTTTTGTAGTGTCCAGGCTTCTGACCCATCCAGCAAGACAGGCCAGATATGTGTTTTGACAAATCTGATTTTGAGATATTTAGGTATGCTTCTTCTGTCTTTCCAACTTTTGTTCAACGGAATCATCTTTTGCTTGGTCATCCAATTGTTGCCTTGACATCTTGTAGACAGGAGCCTTTTTTTTTTTTTTTTTACAGAGCCTAAATATTTGAAATGTTGAACGTATTCCAGATCTGTTCCACTGGTTTTGATATCCTGATGGATGACCGTATCATTAATGTGCATCACATTTGGTATTTTGGGCATTTGATTTATCGCCAGCATCGACTCTGTAGAGAGTTTTCCCATGCTTGTGCTATCATTGACTTTGAGTGCTGCATCATGTAATGAAAATATGTGTGTTGGATTTGTGTGCCAAAGTGTGTGTATGTATGTATATATATATATATATATATATATATATTGTCATTTCACATTGTGTAGAGGTTACTACAAATTTCGAATGGTTTTAATTGGTGATATACTGTAACTAAGGGAGAGGAGATGGCACCACCCTCCTAGAGAAACTGAGATCTCCAGACACCTTACTCCCCAATGACAGCATAGGTTATGGGACACCCTTACTACCTTGTATAGAAATCCAAGCATACATGTACCCTTAACAGGCATGGGAATTGCCATACATGCCTGGGAGTGCAGAGGCTGAAGACAGGCTGAGATCCAGGAGCCATCTAGGCACTGGGTAATGACGCTGCCCCGCTGAAATCAGTTTTGAGCATTTTCTGGGGCCGTTCCAGGCCTTTCTCCCGGCAGGTTATTTAGCCTGCAGCATGCAAAGACACCAACACAACACAATATGTTCTTTGTCACTTCTTTGCAGGTACTGCAGTGCCATTACAAAAACATGTCTTTTTTTTTCTTTAAGGGTTTTCTTAAGTGATTTTTGTGTGTGTACTACGTGATATGAATGAGGTTGATGCTGTTTGAAGTTTGAACAGAAAACTTTGCATTTTTATTGGCTTTTTTTATTTTTGATATAGCCATCTTCTTATAGAAAAGAATCTATGCAAGAGAGTGTGTGTGTGATTAAAAGAATTTTTGTAAAGTCAGAGTAAGAAGATATGCAGCAAAGTGATAAATGTATATTTTATGCAGTTACAGAAATGTTTTAAAAGAAAATGTCTTAAAAGAAAAATGTATATCACTGAGTTTCTGTATATGAATATTGTTTCATAATTTAGATTCTGGTTGTTTGTTAAATCATTCTTTGCCAACTGAAATAGGAGGAGTGAACAGCATTGAATGCGAAAATTGTCTTTGTAAACAGTTGAATATGATAATTGATGATTTTCACTTGATGGAATGTCCAAAGATTTCTGAGCATCAGAAGAATGTTTGAAATACTTGTATCTAAGATCAATGTTGACATTTTGTAATTTTTTCCTTCTTCTGACAAAATTTTTGTTACAGCTGAGCAAATTAATATAGTCAAGATGTGGGTTTTTTCTTTTCTTTTTTTTGTGTGTGTGTAGTTTTTTTTAGTCAAAAGTTGCATGAAGTTGATGTGAAGGTTGCGTACATTTCCATTTTTGTTACAGACTTTTGTTCATGATTTGTGTTAAAATAATGCAAATGGTATTTGTTACGGTTGATTTTGTTTTGTGAAAACCTCCATGCCCCAGTAAGGGTCAAAGACTTCTAATAAAATCTTGAAATCTTGAAACACTTCTCTGTGTGTGTGTGAGAGAGAGAGGGGGGGAGATGGAATGGGGAAAATGCACAGCACTGGGACAATGACAACCAAGCACCACACTCACTATCGTAAACTAGATGAAGAAGGGAGGGGTGCAAGGCAAGGAGCAAAGGTCAAGGTCGTGACCTCTGACCGGAAGTAACGATAACTCCCTCATCCCAAAGACACTGAGAAGTTCGTTGTCCCCCCTTCATCCCAAGATTTTTTTTTTTCAACTGCCGGTCAATTTTGCTTCCATTTTTTAGTAAATTTGAGGAAATAAAATTTTTCATTTTCAACAATTTATCATCATTGACGGGTCGGGGGCCTTCTAACTGTTCCCTAAAAGACGTTTCGATCAATTTTGGGGGTGAAAAGTCCGAATTAAGCCTAAAAATGAATTTTCGTTCCACGATTTCCGCAATACACTGCCGCCCCCCACCCCTGGGCCTGAAATAGCTGACGCAGCTTTACAAATTTCCCACCCGCCACCCACGCTATGTTCTTTATATAGACTGCAGAAATGCTACACTGACAACAGCTCACTTCGCTGTCCACCAATCAAAAAATAGCTGACCATTCGCTGCTGACGCGTGTGATTTTTTTTTTTTTTTTTTGTCACGGAGTTCAGCGACTTCTCGTTCACGTTCTCCACACGTCTACATCCAAACTGAACACAAACAAAATAAAAAATGTAAACAGCCTGCACAGCCATCACATTCATGATTTCAAGCCTCAAAACAACAATCCCCAAAAGACATGCAACACAGTAAATGGTATTCTATTTCTGTACATCTGAAAATCTTGCTTTATTGATTAAAGATCTTTATTCCCCAAAGGTATAAGATAAGTATTGACATACTTTTTTTTTCTTCATCAAAACAAAAAAAAAACCCGGACGAATTAAGACAAAAAAAACCGAACAAATAATCGTTTCCATCAGAATGACTTGAAATGTTACGTATTCTTCAAAGTATATAATCAGAAGCTGCTTGTTTTTAACATGTTTAATTCGAAAAGAATAACCAAAAGAAAGAAATCATACAGTACATAATTTCCAGCAACATCAAGCTTGTATTACGTGCTCCTCTTTTGAAACGCATTATGACGGATTCTTTAGCCGAGTGGTAATGACTATCCGACTTTAATCCCCGAGGTCGTGGGTTCGAATCTCGGCAGCTCTGATGAATTGAGGGTGGGGATATTTTACGATCTCCCAGGTCAGCTTCAAGTGCAGACCTGCCAGTGCCTTACTTCCCTTCGTGTATATACACATGCATAAGACCAAATATGCACGTTAAAGATCTCGTCATTCATGTCAGTGTTCGGTGGGTTACGGAAATACGAACATACCCAGTATACATCCTTGAAGTCGGAATGTGGCTACCTTCATGGTGGGCAAAAACGGTCGCATACGCGAAATCTCACCTTTGGTGAACCTTGGAGCTCTAGCCAACGAACAGGGGGAAGGGGGGGGGGGGGGTGTAATTATTATCACTTTAAAAAAAATTTTATAATGAGATATTCAATGTTTGAAGTAAAGCTACATATTTTAAATTATTACCAAGTGTCTCACGGGTCTTTTTACACAGGTTTTTTTTTTTAAAGGGGAGTTTTAAAAAGACATCTCTTGTTTTTGTGATACGTTGAGTAGGGACGGGATAGTCTAGTAATTAGATTCAAGATTTTATTTAAAAGACCACACACACCACACACACACACACACACTACCCCGCACCCCAGCGGGTACATGGAAATTAGCAATTACGCAACCTGCGAGTTTGTGGGGAAAAAATCGATCTTGGGCTAGAGCTCCTAAGTTTACCAATGGTGAGGTGTTTGCGGTATGCGAGAGTTATACCCACACACACACACACACTTAAATGGCAATAAAATATTCCGAATCTGAATCTGAAATCTGAATCACACACATAGGCCTACACACACACACACACACACACACACACACACACACACACACACACACTCACACACTAATCAGGTAGCCGCGTTCCGACTTGGGGGATGGTGTCACCTGTGAATGCGTTTTGGAAAAATGCTGTCATCCGTTCCTACTGGCACGCAATGGCCTACTCTTCTGAAAGTCGGAACGGGTTTTTAACGTGTGTGCATTCGCACACGGGGCCCCGGTTTATAGTCTCATCTGAAGGACTTTGACATTCAGTTTGATTTTCTCGTCAAACTGGGAAGAAAGGGGCGAGGCTGGGAATCGAACCCAGAACCTCACGGTTTATTTGTTAGGCAGGAGACGTCTTAACCATCCTGCCACCTTCCTTCTTGGTGTGAACATACTCGCAACATAAGCCATTCATCACACAATGAATTTCACAATGCCAACATATAAATCAGGCGGAGACACGCACATACTCCCCCACCCCACATGACAAAACTTACAAAACCGCATACACACGGGGACTTGATGTAAAAAAGCACATGAGTGCTTATTCCATTATCCTCGATATAAAAGAATAAATAAATAAAAATAAATATTTTTAAAAACCTGTAGAAGCCCAAAGCGGTGAAAACGTCGTGGGAAAAGGATCGGTACAACTGAATGCTTGCGCCTCATATCTTGGATCGGTGGTCTAGAGGTAACGCACCTGTCTAGAAAGCGAAAAGTCCGGGGTTCGAGTATGGGGTGGTTCGATTCCCGTTTATGCCCCCAAACCTTTTTCCCCCATCCACTAGACAGTGAGTGGTGGTCTGGGTGCTAGTCTTTCGGATGAGACGATAAACCAAGGTCCCGCGTGCAATAACTATTAAGTGCACGTAAAAGAGCCTATGGCAACAAGAGAGTTGTCCCTGACAAAAATCTGTAGAAAAAACAACAACAATCTAATAGGGAACCAAATACATATACAAACAGGAAAAGAAAAAAATAATGGGTGGCGCTGCTCTTGTGGCGACGCGCTCTCCCCGAAAAGAGCAGCCTGAATTTTACGCAGATAAATCTGCCGTGACTGAGAGTGGTATACAATAAATACAACATACAATAATTATACATATGGGAAGCAGATGCTTGGTGGTTAGGTTATTCCCACATGACAAGTCACACACCATGGGGTTCCCTCGCTTTCGAACAAATGAACGTGAGTTACGTGAGAATGTGTGTGTGCGTGTGCATGTGTATCCAAGTGAGCGCTGTCTCTTACCTTCTGTTTTTGGCACTCCAAAGCAGGCCTTGCTTCAGGTAGGAGCGAATCGGGAAAAGTTTCTTGCTGGTCTGAGTGTTCTAATCGTTTTGCCAGAGGGACTGCAAGTAACGACCGCTTTTAGGTTGCAGGTCTAGAGCTTCCAGAGCTGAGGGTGAATCCGCACACACCAAGAAGCCTTTCTCTCCAGAACCACTGGATCAGTTTTAGGGACAAAACAAGAGCGCTAAGCTCAGCCGTGTACATCGAGCTGTTCGAGAGTGCAGATTCCTTGATGGAGGGACAGTAGGCGGTGCAGGCCACCCCTTCCTCAGACCTGGAGCCGTCGGTGAAAACGCTTGTGTAGGACAGGTAAGACTGACCGAGTTCTTGGGGTAAGTCCTTGTAAACCTTCGAACTGGTGACGTTCTTCTTTTTCTTCTTCGACGAACGCTCAGACAGCAACTCCTGAGGGCCTGACAAATCGGCAAGATCAGACCGAATAACTGGGGGTTCCGCCATCCACACAAGCTTCTCAGGGAACTTGGGGAAGTCGCAGATAACACCCAGATCTATACTCACCTCTTGGAGATTAGGAAGGATCCGAATCCCCAGAGGAGGGGTGGCACAGGAAGATTTCTTCAACTTGGCCTGAAACCGGGAGGGATGGGGGGGGGGGGGGGTGTTAAAACACAATCGTAAGCAGGGCTGTTGTACTCGGAATACAGTTTCAGGTAGTTGTTCAGAGTCAGTTTCAGACAGCAGTTCATCAAAGAGGGTTCTCTCGCGTCAACACATACTATAAACAGCTGTAGTTCCAAACGGTCCCAAAGAAATTCTGAGTCCTTTGTGGTGAATGGGGTCCAGAGATTTCAGGTACGAAGGCCTCGCCGATCCGTAAACCTGACAGCCATAGTCCCAACTTGGAGCACATGAGCACCGTGTAGAGATGCAACATCGTCTTCGAACTGCTCCCATGTCCGTACGGGCGATCACCGGCAGGAGGTTCAGGGCTCTCTGTCAGGATGTTCTCAGGTGTTGGGTGTGACTTCTAAAATTCAGCTTCTGGTTGAAAAAACAACACCCACAAACAAACGACACACACACACACACACGCGTTGAATAATTTTCCTCACGAGTTTCGCCCCAAGCCAAAAGCTGTGTCAGTTATTGATGTATGTAAAGGCCGCATCAAAGTGGTATGTAGTATAATAGTATGTTATAAAGTGTTATGTTAAGATTGTCTTCAGCCATGACAAGCTCTTAGTATAACATGCACTCCTCGGCTAGAGCTCCGAGGTTCACCAATGGGAGATTTTTGCCTAGGCAACCGTTTTTGCCCACCATGAAGGTAGCTGCATTCCGACTTCAGGTGGTTTGTTTCCGTAACCCACCTAACGCTGTCATGAAAAATAGGAGGAGATTTATTTAACAGGCATACTTGACCTTCTGTATGTGTAGGACAATAAACACGAAGGGAATTAAAGCACTGGCGCGGCAGGCCGGCTATTAAAGTTGACTTGGGAGATCGTAAATATCCCCACCCTTAATTCACCAGACGCCGCCAAGATTCGAACCCACGACTTCATGGACCCATGGGGTTAAGTCGGTTTAAACCACTCAGCTGTAGCGTCTGTTACTCTTCTTTTAAAGTGGATAAACATTGCTCTGAGGGGGTACTTGAACAGTCGCACACACACACACACAAATTTCTCATCCAGTGCCTACTTTCAATCTCACAGCAATTCTCAAAGAACACACTACTACTACCAAGACTGGTTCCCACCCCTTACCCTAACATCTCTGTTTCCCACCCATAAATCCATCTTTAGGAGTAGAAGACGAGGTATAGTTGATGGTCGCATGTGCCAAATCTCACCATTGTTGAACCTCAGACCTCTAGCCAAAGAACACACACACGAGTCCAGACCATCAACCATACCTGGCCTACTCTTCCTTATGGGGTTGACCAATGGTGACATTTTGCATATGCGACCATTTTTACCCACCATTAAGGTAGCCGCATTCCGACTTAGGGGATGTTGTCAGAGCAGGTATGCATGCGTTTTTAAAATGTCATCCATGCCTACCTGCACGAACTGGCCTACTCTTCTCAAAGCCGGAATGTTGTTTTTAACGTTTGCACACAATGATCTGTATACGTTGGGGCCTCGGTTTATAGTCTAATCGGGTCTTTTGGGGGTAGGGGAGTCAGTACTGATGTTAACTCTAAGGTAAACGTTTCCTAAAACAGGCACCTCCGTAATGGCTTAATCCCAGGCCATCAGAGTATGAGTACAAAATCTAACCACTAGGCTATCTCCCCCCCCACCCCTCCTGTCTGGATGATGCAAGCATATCAGCATGCAGAGACCAGGAGAGGGAGAAACAGGCCCCTTTAAGTCCAACTTGTCCAAGATATATTGCATTCATGCTCAGTATAGTGTCCTGCCTTCAGCGCCTGAGCTTTATCGCAGTTCTTGATTAAACCATTGACGATGGGGGCAACAGCAGTGAGAGGCTGTATGATCAGTGGCTTTCCCACTCATGGAATTCCACTTAACAGTTTAGTCTTTAGACTTGCACAGTCCTTATGTGCTGCAGCCCTGGGGGCTGGTTGGCCTTTGGAGAACATCTCCAACGCTGACTGTCCTTATGCCCACTTGGCCGAGAGAGTGGGGATGTACTGTGGGCAAGGCATCTCCACTATAATCAAATTTCTAAAACAGCAGCTGCCTCCTCTGCTGTTTTGGAGGTCATCGTCCAACACTATGGATAAACAGTGCCCTGACAAGTCCTTGCAGAGTAATGGCCAGTAAAAACGACATGCACGAGACAGCTCAGTGGTCGGAGCCCTCACTCTCCCCAAGCCAAGGTTAAGCATGGTTACTTACCTCTTGGAAAGGTGACTGTTCGTGCGCCTTGGCTTCAGTACAGTCCCCCAGCTGTACATGGGTACCTGCCCTCTTAAGGGTCAGGGAAGGTGAAGCAGCGAGGGAGAGATGGGCACCGCCCTCAAAATGCAGCAACTGCATACGTTATGAAGAGACACCTTTACCGTGTGCAGTCAACCATTTAGCTTTCAATCCCTGCTGTGTGATGGGATGAGGTGGTATGAATATAATCACAAAACTGTGTTGAAACGTATTTTGCTCAAATTAACTTTGGTCAAATTTTATCTATCATTTTTTTAAAAAGTTTACCTTATCTGTGATGAGGACAAGTGTACTTATTGTGCACATACACTATATTATGTATAGTGCTGCTTGTAAAAAAAAAAAAGCTATAAACTGAGTGATTCATAATGTCCATGCAGATTTTTTTTCAGAATAATTTGTAGACGTGCATTTTTTTTGGGCAACTGAAAGATCAGTTGTTGGTGTGGATGAAGTCACAGCAATGAAGTTCTGAGCAAAAACCCATAGGGAAACAAACTTGAGTGATTTAATTCAGATTGGGGGAAATTTTTTTGAACATTTGCAGTTTGATCTATGATTGGGCTGAAACTTTTCCATCTAGACCTTGAATGGTAGTCTGGGTGCTAGTCTTTTGGATGAGACGATAAACTGAAGTCCTGTGTGTGCAACATGCGCATATAAAAGAACCCACCGCAACAATAGTTGTCCCTGGCAAATTTCTGTAGAAAAAAAGCCCCTCTAAAAAGGGAAACAAATACACTTACAAAAGTAAAAAAGGGTGGTGCTGTTCTTGTGGCAACACTCTCTCCCCAGGGAGAGCAGCCCAAAGTCCACACAGAGAAATCTCCCGTGACTGAACGAGGTACACAATCCACTTCAAACAATGCAATGTCCCCAGGAGAGCTAACTGAATTTCACGGAGAGAAATCTGCTGCAACTGTTAAATGGTATGCAGTATGACAACAATACTGTGGTTTGTTTTTATAAGATATAGCACTATATAAATTCCATTCATCATTATTATTAATTCACCAAAAAATACAGTTTAAGTTAACTTGACACCAAATAAGGGACATACCCAGAGCAGCAGCATTTTTTTCAATAAGCATCAGTGGAAGTTATCACTTTTTTTTAAAAAAAGAGGGTGGTAGGATGGTTGAGACATTCACCTGCCAACAAGTGAACAGCAAGGTTCTGGGTTCAACTCCCAGTTTGACAAAAAAATGAACTGAATGTCAAAGTCTTTCAGATGAGACTATAAACCGAGGCAACATGTGCGAACGCACGCAGAAGTCTTGCGTACGTTAAAAACACCTTCTGCCTTTCAGAAGAGTAGGCTATTGTGTGCCTGTAGGAACAGAGAAAAAAACACCCTGCATGCATACAGTTTTCTCTTTAGTCGGAATGTGGCTACCTAACTGGTGGGAAAAAACCAGTTGCTCATGCGAAAATCTCACCATTGGTGAACCTTGGAACTCTTAACTGAGGAACCAAAACAAATTGAAATTAACATTTTTTTAAATTACTATTAATGTTTGCTGTTACCATTATGTCCTGTAGACTCGCAGACAGAACCCCCCCCACTCTATTTACTCAAAGATATTGTACAGAGCCAAGGGTTGCAGGTTGAATTCTCATCTGAAACTGGATTTCCTCCCACCATCCACAGCCCTGTGACTGGTGGCCTGGTTGTTAGTCTTTCAGATGAGACGAGAAAACTTGAGGTTGAGTGTACAACATACACACATGTCAAACAACCCATGGCAAAGGAGAGAATTGTCCTCGGCAAACTTATGTAGAATAAGCAATACTCATAAACTGACAAACTTGCAGAAAAAACCCCAAGATAAAGATTATTCACTTGTGGCAACACATTCCTCCCCAAGGAGAGCAGTCCCAATGTTGTGCAGTTTGTGGCCACAACGAATGTTGAACTACTGAGGCACACTCTCTGTGTGCGTGTTCCTTCACTGGGCGAGGTGGGGAGCACAGTGCCTGGTCTTCCCCTCCTGTGCTTGTAACTTTACAGGTCTGCCTGCTGGCCTCAGCTAACACATTCTGACTTCAAAGCAGCTCATTTCATTGTACAGGTTGCATGCTAGGTATATTCATGTTTCTGTAACCCACCAAACGACATGAATTACAGGGTCTTTTATCTGCATATTTGATCTTCTGCATGTGTATATTCACAAAGGGAATTCAGGCACTGGCAGGTCTGCCCTAGGAAATCGTTAACATCCCCATCCTTAATTCAACAGTTGCCGAAATATGAACCCAGACTTCATGGACCAATAGGGTTGAAATCAAGATGAAACCACTCAGCTATAGCATTCCTCTTCTATTTATAAGCAATACTAATCTAAAAGCACACACGATTACTCCATGGAAAATGTCACTCCACACTTGTCACAGTCACTCACTCAACGCCCAAACTTGTTAACAGTTTTATTATTTTTACATCATCACTGTATAGAATCATCAAAAATAAGGAGCTGTTCCACCCTCTTGTGTACCGTCACTTGGAATTACTCGCTCAGAGTAGCTAGCTGCCTTGCTATGAACAATGGACTTAAAACTGACTAGAGGAACAGACTGGCACATACACCATCTTGCATCACCTCATATCTGTGCATGGTCAAAACTACGACACAAAATAAGTATTTGTGCAGTTATGGGTAAATCAACTCAGAGCTTCCACATTTTAAAGGACTGTGTTCCAGACTCGTGTACGAATACAAACTGAGGCTATGTTATCAAACACAAAATTCACTGGCGGTTATTTCTTTGTGTTAAGTTTTTATGGAGCTGTATGTGTTCCGTAATCATTTCCAACAATTTTTGAAAGAAACTGTCTTGGAATCACAATGCAAAACTCACCAGCAGATCTTGTGCTTCAGTTCATCTTAAGGTGGGATGTAGGGGTTAAAACTGATGAATTTTGTTTGTATGACATGTTAGTATCATATATTGAAAGGGCATCATTTGTAATGCCTAAAAATCCATGAATTAGTTTCATGCACTAATACCATGGAAACAACCCAATATTGCTACCAAAACAAAATGTTTCAAGTTTTACAGACAAGTTCTGCAACCTAAATTCTTTAACTGTACACAGGAAAATCTCCATATTTACATTAAGCAATTTTTTAAAATCCTAAAACAACGTGATTTGGACCCATGTCTACCCTTGAATGAAACTTGCACACGCCTCCAAATAAAAATGATCCCTTGTGCTAAAAAGTATAGGGAGGTTTTTTACTGGGGAAAGAATCTTGATGTAAACATAACAGTTTTGTAAGGTTTACGATGGGGAAAAGTTACCATGGAGTTTTGAACCTCAGTCAATTGAATACTTGAACATCTGCCGTGTCTCTTCAAAATCGCAAGCCAACTTAGAACAACTTAGGAAGTGAGGTGAATCATGAATGATTGGTGCACAGAACTTGGAAAACAAAAGCATTTTAGAAAGAAAGCAGGAAAAAAAAAGTGTTTTCTCTTCTATAATAATCAGCATGTCATTTTTTTTAGCAGCAAGAGAGCACCAATCTCAAAAAGGTTTCTAAAACTTTTTGTTTTTTAAAAAGTACATAGTAGTTTCTGGGGTACAGACTGGGAAAAAAAAAAAAAGCAAGAAAAAAAAAAGCTGTTGCTGCCTGGATTTCAAGATCACAGACACCAAAATGCACTGAACACGTTGATTTGGAAGACAGTACCCTTCACCCATAGACAGAACTGATTACAGAAAAACGACCGGGGAAACGACAAAGGACAGACATCGGGAAAAAAACAATTTTAAAACAAGAAACAAAGACTCTGGAATGGAAACAGCGCCAACAAAATTAATGCATAGAAATCTTTTTGTTGTTTTTGAGCACACAATACAATTTTGGTTTTCATTATATGCACACATGAACAACAATAATAGTCATTGTTACTAATATATATGTTTTAATCAGGATAGTAAATCAACAATGTCAACAACAACAAAAAGATGACATATTCTAAATGATTTGACTATGGTTTCTCAGGTACTTTCTGTGGATAGCAACAAATGTCGTTAAGAGATAAAAAGAGAAGCTAGATTTTAAGCGACCACGTTTCCTTAGATGCCTCGTGTGGATTGCAGCATACTACCCCCCCTCCTTTTATAAAATGGATCTTTGTTCTCTCTTTATCCTGTTACAGATACAAACACAGCGAACTTCAGTGACTTGGCTTTCAGTTGAAGTGCAGGTTCCATCTACTTTCCTCTCTCTTATGACAACAATCTCCTTAAAAATTTTTTTCATTTTTTAGATGAAGTAGCTCACACCATTGGCTAATATATTAGAGATAACTTCTTGTAAAGAAACAAGAATCTTAAAAGATGATTCTTTGTTTGTTTATCTGTTTAAATATATATATATATTTTTTTTTACAGCAGAGGCCTGATCAATTCAACTGAAGTAAATCAAGAAAATTTTTCTTAACAGGCAGTTAATTTACACAATTACAAACTTAAAAGTATATAAAGTCTTCTTAAAAGAAAAACAGTTACAAGATAGACAAATAACAGAAAAATAACAGAAAAATCTGTCTAACAAAACAATACAGACAGAATTTAGTCTCCTGATAACTTTTGTTACTGTTAATACTGTTACACACAACAGCCAATACAAACAGTTCACAGAGCATCGTCAATATCAACTAACAACAAAGATATAATCTCACCAACATCACCACCTTTCCCCATGCTGCCTTTGTGTAAAGTGGGTTAGTTTAGTCCATGGAACATCATTGTCAAATTGCAAAAACCCGTCCTCTATCGCACCGAGCTGTGAGAAAGCTAAAAGACATTCCACAGTCGCACAGACAGAAATCGCGAATTACAAGTACACATATAATTACAGAACCATAACAAGGCTAGCAGAATGCATGTACAAGTATTTAGACAACCCCCCCCCCCCCCCCCCCCCCCCAAAAAAAACCCAAACAAAACCACCCAACAAAGAAAATCCCTCAAAACTAATAAAAACGACTGGCACTGAAAGATTTTCCAAAGAAATTGGGACAACAGGTAAATTTGAACCTTTCTGTTGGTTAATTAACCTATTTTGTACTTAGATAACAAGGAGTTTGAACCAGCTGATTGATAAGACCCCCCCAAAAAAAAAAGTTACACTATATTAGAGCACCAAAACTTGCCTAGATTGTTTTCAAGTTGGAGTAGAATCCACAGAGAGAGAGCGAGAAAGCCCAGTGGTTTTGAAACAATCTCCTAACTTCTGTTCCGACTTCAACGAGACCCCAGTTTGGACAACTTTCAGTTCCTTTACAGTGCAATCTTTATCAGAAATATTTGGGCCATGTCAGGCACTCGACAATACAATGGTTTACAAAAATGCATACCGCCTATGCCCACAGTCTACATGTCTGATACAGCTACAGACAATAATACCCAGCCCCAAACAGCTACACCTTGCTGTGATATGAGCTGTTGGTCTTACAGTTGAAACACACGAGTTGAAAAGGACACTCCTCACTTGCATACTATGTACAGAAGCGTTTTTCATTCTTAGTTTTTCACCATTAACAGTACAGCTATTTCCAACGAACCAAAGAATACCCAGGAGTCTAAAGACCTTGTCTCTACAATGTGATATGTACATTCTCAAAATCTGAATTGGTAAACTGAAATACTTTCTGTTCACAAACTCTACATGCCATGCTATGCTACAACAATATCCGGCCACCTTCACTTGAACCTGGTATACTAGGGCCACCTGAAGAGAAAAATAAAATTATACTTTAATCATATTCAATTAAATTAAATACATATTTGTGGTTGTTCACAAATGCTGAAAGAGTCCCTAGTAAACACACCTCCCGACAACAAAGAAAAAACAAAACCATTCCCTTGTCTTTGCAAGCATATTAAAAATCTTCCACAAAAAAGCATAGTAGTAGTTTGTACACTGGCTTATTTCAGGTTTGAAACTACCATTTTCCAACCACCACCACCACAAACCAAGCAAAAAGCTCATTCAAAAGAATGGGGGAAAAAGCAGTTGTAGAATTTAAGGACTAAGCAGTACAGATGGAAAGCAGTTTAGAGTGTGGAGACATCAGAATATCAGACACTACAATATAATGTGACAGTAACGCTGTCAATACCCCACTACCATTTCACCTGCCAACCTAATCAAACATGCTTTCGTCGCAAGCTTTGCACTGACTGTTTACAATATAATAAACCAAAGTTTACCAGAACAGGCTTCTTACTGCCCAAACAAAAGTCCACCTTTATGCATATTTTAACAATCCAACAGAAACCTTCACAAAAATAAAATCCGTAACCCAATTTCTGTCCCTCTTCGTGTTTTGGTACTAAGCAACCTAACCTGAACTTGCTTCCTAATGTTTAAAACAGAAAATCCATCACCTCTACACAAAATGTAACTAATTTAACCGGATGCTTCACAAAAATGATAAAGACATAAATCATCCAACTCTGTCCCTCTTCTCGTTTCTATGTTAAGTAACTGAGGCACATCCCTGATGACCATCTTTGGAGAGAGTAGTACAAAATCTAACGTTGCCTGGAGCCAGGAAAACGGAACACCCTGGACAGGAGATGGCTTCATAAATCTTGCTCTGCCACCGACTGTTTCAGGTATTCTGCGTACAGGGTTTGCTGAAAACAGATAATGTGATGGTACAAGGCACTGGCACACTTCACTGCGATTAAAGTTTACAGGAGGATAATTTGTATGCAAAAATATGGCAAACTTTATATGTAGGTTTTTGTGTGTGTGTGTGTAATAGTACACAATCCTCAATTAGATTGCTGCCTTTCTATTCAACGTTTTTTTTTTTATATATAAGGGAAAACAGTGGTGTAATATCAGCCAAAATTGTATTTCATTTTATTCTATTATCAAATAAAAGGCTTCCTGATTACTAATGCTAAGCACATACAAGGAGACTTCCCTGTGAAGTAGCTCTGAAGATCTTACATTAACACCTCTGTGGAAACTGAAGTCTTCTATTTGATATCAGTTAACAGGACTAAATATTCAATTATGTAATTTGGGAATTTTTAGACCGTTATGTAAGCAGCCCTGTTAATGTGTGGTAAAAATGACCAATATCAACATGTAACAAAATTTTACAAATCATGATCCCCATGTTCAGGCTCAAGTAGAACAAGCCAATTTCTTTCCTTCAAGGTCACTGATATTTCATATTCAAGAGTACTTGACACCCCCCCCCTCCCCCTCAATAATCAATCTGAAGAATACAAAGTACCTTTTTGCTTTTCACAACGTTCTGCACATAGTCACTGATGTCTTTCAGGCTTCTCTTCTGCTTTCGCGTTAAGGTGGGGGCCGTTCTGCAACAACAGCAACAACAATGAAAACATCTGCAAACACACACAGACTATAATATATTTATTTCTGTATATTACATTTTCTTAAAGTGATATATTGCTGTGCACTATATATATATATACACACACACACATATACATACATATATCAAATTATAATCATACAGTAATCACATTCTCTTACCCTTGTTTAAAAATTAAAAAGTGACTGCAGTTGATTTCTGAAATGTTTCTAAGTTTCTAAACTTCATGCATTGCTTCTACCCTCATTTCATCTGCACAGAGTTATCCTGTTACTAAAATAAAATACAACTTCAATTAATTTTTTTCTTTTTAGAGTGTCTTGAAAAATTAACACAATTTAAAGAAACCCCCAACGAAAATACAACAAAAAATCCCAGATTCAAGAAAAGTGCCACCTAAGAACAAACAACTTGGTAAACATAAAAAGCAAACACAACCCCCCCCCCCCCCCCAAAAAAAACAACCAAAAACAAAACCCAACCCCCAGCCAGACTAGGCTAGCACCCTTGTTTCACAAGCACTGATTCAAACTTGTAGTAAATGAACCTGTTACACATTTTGTCACGCCCATGTGCAAGGTTTGTGGCTACCCCTACCTGGAGGTGAACTTGGCGATGAGCAGCATCAGCACTGCCAGGACCAGGATGCCTCCTATCACGTAGTTGGAGTAGTCTGCCGGCACCCTCCGCCACACGTTGCTCAGTGGACCCTGTCAGCAGGAACACACCACTCTTGTCAGCATCATCACTTCACTGCCAAGTAGAGTGGGACGAGACACACACAGAGATAAAGAGAGAGGAGTATTGGTTTCGTTATTGTAGTGTAGTGTAATGCCACTTTCAGTCAGTCACAGCAGATTTTTCTGTGTGAAATTTGCACTGTTATCCCTGGGGAAGTGCACATCACAGCAAGAGTGGTGGTGCCTGAGCAGGCACACCTTGTTCTTTCTTCATTACCAGTAAGCAATTCATCTTAATACAAAGAGAATAAAACCCCTTTTCTCCTGTGTTCCCTACTTGGGTGGGATGTGTAGTGCCAGGTCTTCTCCTGTGCTTGACACTCTGCAGGAGGTCTGCCCACTAGCCTCAGCAGACACATTCTGACTTGAGCAGCTCATTTCTGTACACATCCCTGTGGGGATGCTGGGGGCCTATCAGTATAAATAGCATCCCCATATTCTGGAAATTTTGTGCAAGATATTTTCTCTTTTCTATCATTCTCTTTGTTTCTGCCTTGTTCCTTTTCTTCTTGACATCCCTCCTTGTCTATTTTCTGCCTTCTTGGTCCATTATCCTGCCTTTTTTCCAGAAAGACTTTAAAAAAATAATTCTCTCATACCACAGTCGGATGCACTGGGCCTGACTTGTCAGGCGCTTAACGGCAGCGTGATGCATTTTCGCTCATAAAACAGACAATAATAGTTGCTGTCTGAGCGTTTGAAGAAGAAGATTTCTGTATACAGGTTGCATGCTATGGGGTTTCCATAACTCACCAAATGTTGACATGAATTACAGGATCTTCAATGAGCATATCTGATCTTCTGCAAAAGGAATTAAGGCACTGGCAGGTCTGCACTTGGAAGTTGACTTAGGAGATGATAAACAATCCCCACCCTTAATTCACAAGATGCCGCCACCGAATATTGAACCCATGACTTACACACAGGACTGAAGCCAAACGGTCTTAGCCACTTACCTATTGCATCCTTCATGAAGGAATCCCCCCCCCCCCCCCCCCACCCATTCCTCGGCAAGAGCTCTGAGTTTCACCAATGGCGAGGTTTTTGCACAAGTGATTGCCCACCCCCATTTAGGTAGCCACATTCAGACTTCAGGGATAAGAAGGAAGGAAGGCAGGAGCCCCCCACTCACCATGTAGGTGTCGATGACGATCATGAGCTCGTCGCCCAGCAGGGAGGTGAGGAAGGAGTGCGAGGTGCTGATGAGGAAGGTGGCCAGCAGCAGGAGAGGCAGCACCATGCCCAGCAGGCTGTAGCACACCCCACGCACGCGGGCCCGCAGGTTACGCGACGCCTGGGCACTGCACACACACAACACACCGCTTCTTCAACGAGAGGTCTAACTTGCCTGTCCCGTGGTCAGTTCTTCAGACAAACTTGCTTTGATATGTTATTTATTCTGTTGTCATTCAATACGTAACCTAACATGATCCTTTTACTTCTTATTGGCTTTATAGCCCTGTGTCTTTTTCACACACAAGAAAACAACTTTCTTTTTTTTTTTTTTTTTTACATCACTGGCAAATGTGCAGCTCACACATCTACAGAAGGGGAACAGGGGCAGGAAAAATGTAACTTACACAAAATTACAGCAATTTCAAGCAAACTTAGTGAAATTCTTGTAACAATGAAAATTTCATCACAGCTCAAACTAAAAAGGCTCCTCTGAAGTTGGGTGTACAGCTGTCTATGAGGTGAGCTGCTTGAAAAGAGTCATATACACACACACACTTCTCATCCACTGTATATTTTCAATCTTGCAGTGATGCCCAGGTGTGATGAGAGAGACGAGAGTGTACATTGTGGGTGACCCCCAGGGTGAAAAGCTAGGAGAGTACAACATTTACAAACTTGAAGCAACTAACTTTTGATACAAGAAGGAAGGTGGCAGGATGGTTAAGACATTCACCTGCCTAACAAGTAAACCGTGAGGTTCTGGGTCTGAATCCAGCCTTGCCCCGTCTTCCCAGTCTAACGACAAAATGGAACTGAACATAAAGGTTCTTTGGACGAAACTATAAACCAAGGCCCCATGTGCGAATGCACACAGAACATCTTGCGCACACGATAAAAACCATTTCCACTTTTCAGAAGAGTAGACCGATGTTGGAACACCATTACTTAAATGATGTGGGGGGTGGGGTGGGGTGGGGTGGGGACAGTTGCACATGCAAAAATGTCACTATTGGTAAATCTTGGAGCTCTAGCCGAGGAACGAAAAAAAATAGGGGGGGGGGAGACGCGGCTACAAAAAAAGATGCAGCAGCAGTAAAGCAGACATAATGGCTGACTGACTGACCTGTCCTCCCTCAGCTTCTCCTCCACAATCTGGGAGATCTGGTCGCAGTCGCGCTCCAAGGAGTTGAGCGTGTTCTGCACCGTCTGCTTGATGGTCTTCTCCACCTCCTTGCACACCTCTTCAATCTGGTTGGCGCAGCGGCTGCCCTGCAAACACCAGCACACACACATCGTTTTCAATGATCAATAGCTCCGACATCTCGTTGTGTTAAAATTAAGCCACTTCGGAACCTCAATCCAATCGTATTGTTTATAGTCCTGCTGACCACAGAGGCCATATCAGGGCTATCATCTTGTAAAAGTTTAAATCTCAGATCAAAACTGTGCAACAATATACAGATTAAAACAAATTCTGCTGTTGTTCTTTGTATCAACGCACTGGCCAACCAGAAGGGTCAACCCAGGGCAGTTATCGTGTTGTGGGAGAACCACACAATCCAACAGCACATAAAATGGGATGAAATGAATACAGAGCTATAAAATACAGCCAGGTTTGTTGTACAGAACTGTGACATAACTCATATCAGATGAAACGAACGTTCTCTCAGGAATTAGGATGTGCTGTCGCAACCAAAGTACTGGACACAGATTACAAATGTGACAGAAATGCATTTACCAGACTTTCCAAGTCCACCATATATCTACTACAAACATGTTTGTTTTGCAAACCCTGAATACAACCAATAAATGCCATCACACTGCTATGACAGAACAATATGCAGTAACAACACCATGGCAAAACTTCTATGACATATAGAAGGCAAAAATTTGACAGAAGATTTTACACAAAAACGTACAAACAACAAACTTCATACAAAACAGAAAGAACAACACAAAATCTGACTCTACATAGGAACACAGAATAATGTTAACCCTAGTAGCGCTGAATAGACAGCAACACGCCTCACTTCTATTGGCTGAATTAACATTGGCTAGCATTGTTTTGGAGCAGGGTGGGCTCAAACAACCCTTGATATTGATATATAAAACTGAATTAAATGTGTTAAGCTATAAATCACTGGAAAGAACAGATAATATGCTTTTAAATGAGTGTAATTTTATAATAGTGTGTAGTGTTTATGATTATGTTAAAAAAAAAAAAAAAAAAAAAAATCGTGTGTGCACTACCGATCACTGTTCCACCGTCAGGGCCCTGGATCGATTTTAACACGATAAGCAAAGTTCTTGTGGTGCATAAATAACATGATTAGGTAAACACTATTTCTTGACATTAGTTTTGAAAAAATAAGGAGTTTGTATTGCTTTATTGGTCACCAAATACTCGGAAAAGTTCAGCGAAAGGATCGACGCCATCACGACCGTCATGGTGGAATGTGCGAAGTGGTGGCTTTCTATGACGAAAATACAAAGATCGCTTGATTTCATGTGATGCAAAGTACTCAGCAGCATAGCGATTTGACTCAACAACAGTTATTTCGAAGCCTCGTTGCGTCAAAATAAAGTAAAACAATCTGTGACATCGAAATCGCCGAGTAGCGAAGAAGTCCATCCAGCAAAACTAGCACCGCTCGATTCAGTCCGATCGCGACTCGATTTTTACCAAGTTTTTCAAAAATATTCCACAATCCTTACCTCATCGTTTCTCTCATTGTTTATTTCAACCAAATCCAGCCTCTAAAACTCCTCCTCGCTGTCAATATTGTAAAAAAGCTCGAAAAACGCTTGAAGAAATTCTGGTGCAAAATCTGGCCGCCATTTTTGTTGACGATCTCGGCTGGTCCCCAAAATTTTTTTAAATACACTCTTAACCAATCAGATTCTTTGTTGCTTGTGAGTGTCAAAACGACCTTCACCCCTTTCTGTGGGCCTACAACAGCCTTCACATTCATTGGCTGACCTTTGAAAGTGAAAGTAAGCTTTCAATTACGATCACCCACGTCATCCCGGAATATTCCGGGATCCGCCATTACCGGAATATTCCGGGAACCGCGCTACTAGGGTTAACAGCAGAGTCTATCTATCTGATGTACAGCATTTTCTATACACAGAGGAGAACCACCGATGGTACCAACTTGGCAAGTGAATCTTGTTGTCCCCCCTTACCTTCTGGTTCATGTTGGGGACGTAGATGGTGGGCATGTCGAACCCTGTGCGATTCAGACCTGGACGTTTACACAGCTCCTGGACGATCTGCATCATCACTCGCTTCACAAAAGAAAAAGAAATGGAAAATACATGATATATTTGAAGTAAAATCATACTTAGCAGAATTATATGTAGTTATTCTTGTAGGTGCAAAAATATACAAGTACAACTTTTCTAACTTGCACAGAAATGAAATAGGAACAAAGTCCCAAGTCCAAAGCTTTCTTTTCCAGTTTTACTTTTTGGTTTGTGTCAGACAGTATGTGTTTGTTGTTCTACAATTCAATGTCTTTTCACCATCAGTGATATTAGTGTGAATGCGTGCATGTATACATGTGTGCACAATATATGTGTACAGTTTTAATTCAAAATTTCGCAGATTTTTGCAACTTCAAGAAAAACGCAAGCACATTACTTCACTTCATTCCATGCTATATATATATATATATATATACACAATGTAAACAATAATAGAGTTCTCAAACAATGTTTTCATTTAAAAAAAAAGATAAAAAACCCCAAGTGCTTTAAAAATCACTCAGTTCAACAACACTAGCTAGCAACCATACACCATAGTCACGCGGCATTCTGTGGCTGGATATATGTATGGAAAGTGCAGGGTACCTGCCTATCACTTTCGTGGCCCGCCTCGTCCGCCTTGCTGAGGTAGAAGCGCATCCTGTCTGCGTGCTTCTCGTTCAGGTTCTCCACCAGGTTCAGCGTGCGCTTGCACAGCGCCTGCCCGATGGGGTCAAAGAACACGAAGATCAGGTCAGCAAGGTCACCTGCAACACGCAACAGAGCCACAATGAAATTTAAAACATATAAAAAATGGAGTAAAAATCAACAAAAAATCAACGGTAATGCCACAAACAATGGCAGACTGTGATGAATGTGTGGGTAGTGGCAGTGGAATGTTCCCCACCATAACCCTTCCCCTGGGGGTCATCCAGATATGGACTCTTGACTACACCTGGGAATCGCTGCAAGATTGAAAGTACACACTGAATGCTGCGTTCGCTTTCAAGTAAATCCCTGTAGAGGCAGCCATACTCTGACTTTAGAGGAAATGTGAGGATCAAGTCAATGTGCATCTATGCGCCTATGATCTGCACATATTATATTATCAATTGTTCTGGCACTGGGCATCACTATCAGTCTGTCATCTAGGAAAGAAAGGAGACCTGATATAAGCTATACAGTATACTACACTTGTCCCTGAACAACAGCAAATGTGGTGGCAGAGCACTGATGAAAACACCACTTTCTATATTTGTGGCTGGCTGTACCATTGTCTGGGTCTTAAATTATTGGGGTCCAAGTTTCTAGTCTTTCAAAATAATACTTTTGTAAATATTTAAAGACCAAGGGACCCCCTAAAAAAAACAAACCCAAACCAAACCCACATAACAAAACAAATTCAACAAGATGAAACAAACAAAAAAAAACCCCAAAGCAACAACCCACACAAAACCAACCAACCAACCCCCAAAACAAAACCAAAAAACCCCATAATATGCTTTCAAAATATAACTTCAGTTTGAATAATCAAACTAGTTAAAGACGTCAGTTTTAAAACTTGCTGACTCTAGTCAAAAGCAAGTTTCGAGAGTGGTTTTCAAAGACGGCTGACTCAACAAACAGAATATAACAAACATTTGATTTTATATCCAAGACAGCAAACTCAAAAAAAGACTGAAAAGCAGCAAAGTGAGACTCATACAGCTAAACATTCGCAGATGGGAACTGAAAGTCATAGAAAACATTCAATTTAAAGACTGGAGATTGGAGAACACAATGAAAATCATAGATGGTTTATTGTTTTAATTTCAAAGAGAGAAGGCTGTGCAAAGGCTGGAACACAGAACCACCATACACCTACAGACCTTTGATTAAATGGCAAACTATAAAAAGGATTTTGTTTCAAATCCCTATAAACTGAGACTCTTCTTTACAAAAATATTATTTCTTTTTCTTTGTCAAACATTCAGACGGCAACTATTCTTGTCCGTCTCACAAGTTAAAACGCACTGCACTGCCCTGCCATTAAGCATCTGACAAGCCAGGCTCAGCACCAAGCTAGGCTCTGACTTGGGTGTGGGAGAGAAATGGTCTATTTTAAGCCTTTTTGGAAATGGGCATAAGAATGGACCAAGAAGGCCGAAAATAGACAAGGAACCCCCCCCCCCCCCTCCTCCAGGTGTCAAGCAACCCCCCCCCCCCCCCCCCAATATAGATAAAGAGGTGCCCAGAAGAAAAGGAATAAGAAACCAGAGGGATAGAAAAGAGGGAATTCCTAGCACAGTTTCCAGAAGGTGGGGATGCTATTTATACTAACATGCCCCTGGCATCCCCATGGGGGAGACACATATTATCTTAAAACTAAACGATTCAGAAATAGGTCAACTCAATTGTGTAACTGATTTTTTTTGCAAAGAAACATTCTGACTTTCATCGCAAAAACTATTTTTTATTTCCAAGAGACTCAAGACAAGAAAAAAAACAACATGAACAATTTTCTCTTAAAAGTCAGTTTCAAAAACAAAAGATCACGAATATGAATCATCAAAACAAAACCTATTCCTGAAAGCAACATCCTACGTAATCATAAGAGTTCATCATTTTTTCCCCTTTTTCTTTATGAAAGCGAAAACTTTTTTAAAAAAAGAAAGAAAAAGAAAAAAGATATGAGTAGCTCCTTAGTCTATTCTGCCAACACTTCAGCAAGTCAACTACACCCACTCCAGCCCCTACCACAAACAGCCCCCTTACATGTTACATACATATATATATATCTACGCCGTCCATTAGCTCCTCTTTTCTATAACAAGCCAGCCGGATTCATTTGCTGCCAATTTGTATGTACACAGACTCTTGAATTACTGAGAGAGCGGGCAGGAGACAAAACGGAAGTCCACAAAAATAGATGCCTTTTTGCAAGGAGAGCTTTGACCTGGCCACCCACCGGTGGTGGCAGTGGTGTACTGTACTAACGGCAGAATAATCAATACCAGAGATCTGCATGCCAGTAACTCCATGCAGCCCCGCGCCAGCCCCCACCACACTACTACACTGTAATGCACGGCAGAACTTTGCCTCCCTTGCTCACTTTTTCTGCACATCATCTCTGTCTGCTGAGTTGGCATTTTTCTGGCCACAACAGTGGTCTTTATATACACGAATACATTTCCCCAGTTTGGAATGCGACTAAATTGTGGATAAAAAAAACACGGTCACTTATGCAAAAATCTGACTATTAATGAACCTAAAAGCTCTAGCTGAAACCCCCCCCCCCCCCCAAAAAAAAATCATATTTATCTTATACACACAGTACAGTGTGCATCTTGTGGTGTGGTCTATTTCCCCATTTATCATTGACTCTAATGCTTAGCTGTTCAGGAATCTCGGATTTCTCCTTACTTTTTGTTTGTGAGTGAGTGAGTGAGTGAGAGTGTGTGTTTTCTTTTCTGAATGACATTTTCTAGATAATGTGTATGAAAAGATTGCTTTTAAAAAAAACAAAACAAAAAAATACAACCCGTCAATATTCTATTTTGATCATAGCTCTAGCTGAGGACCCCCCCCCCAAAAAAAAACCCCCATCATATTTATCTCATACACACAGTACAGTGTGCGCCTTGTGGTGTGGTTTATTTCCCCATTTATCATTGACTCTAATGCTTAGCTGTTCAGGAACCTCGGATTTCTCCTTACTTTTTGTGAGTGAGTGAGTGTGTGTGTGTTTGTTTTCTTTTCTGAATGACATTTTCTAGATAATGTGTATGAAAAGATTGCTTTTAAAAAACAACAAAAAATACAACCCCTCAATATTCTATTTCGACATGTGATTACGTATATAAAGCAGATGACAGGATGTGAAATTATTTGTTCTGATGATGTGTATGTCAAGAATTTTCATCCATTTTGTTGTTTTTATCATGCATACACGTATATGTCAGATAAGTGAAGCAGATGACAGGTGTGAGAGGGTGATCTATGTAAAGGGGAAAGGCTCAGATGTACACACAGGCAGACCAGTAAGATTCATACACTAAAGCCCCTTACAGCCATTCTGTCACCTCCATTTGACCTAAGACACTGTTCTTTCTTCATTTTGACCGAGGTAAGAGACAGACACACTGGAGACAGAGAAAAATACAGACCCCTGTAAAAAAACTAAACTGGTCAACAGACAGACATGAACTTGGTACATGACCTGAGCTGCACCAATACTGGCGGGAGCCAAAGGGCTGGCCAAATGAGCTGCCAAGCCAGATCCAGCCCTGGTCATTAGCACACACACACAGACAGACAGACCGACAGACCATTCCACCCTAATGCCAGCCAGCAAGCCCTCAGCACAAAGCCCTCAGTCCGCCAGGTCACTGACCACTATGCAGTGGCACCAAGGGCTGCCAGTGCCCACTCAACAGGCTCTTACCTCACACACACACACAGACACACATTACACCACACACTACACCACACACAGACACACATTATACCACACACTACACCACACACACAAAGACTGCTGACCTGTCATTCTGCTAGTGTGGTCTCCACAACCCTCTGAGAGAGAGAGAGAAAGAGAAAGAGAGAGAGAGAGAGAGAGAGAATGTAAAGATCGAGAATAAGACATGTGGGTAAAGTGGAGAGCGAGGGGAAAGGCTAAGAGCGCAGAAAGTTACTAAGGAAAAGACTGAAGAGAAGTGGGGAAAAAAGAAAAGAAAGAAGGAAGAACTATCAAACAAACAAAAGAAAAGGGAGGTGGAAAGGAGTGATGACAGATGGAAAACAGGTGAACAATAGGACAGTTTTTTTTTCTCAAGTTGGCGAAGGGAACTGGGGAGGGGGGGCGGGGGGAGAAGGAAAAAGTACATGGATAGTGTTCTCACAAGTTCAATGTTTGGTCTCTTAGTAATGTCAGAGTCAATGCTTACGAGATTTTGTTTTGTCACGATTGTTCCTGTGTTAACGTGCAACTACAATAGGTACACACTACAGTGTCTTGTCTCCTATGTCTGCAGTAGAGTAATTATGTGGGAGTGGTGGGTTTTGTTTTCTTTCTTTCTTCTTTTCCTGTTCCTCAGCTACAACTTGAAGGTTTATCAAAAGGTCAGATTTTGTGTATGCGGCCATTTTCATCCATCATGAAGGAAGCCACAGTCCTACGCTATATAACTAATTGAGAGGCAGATGTGTTAAATGACTGGAAACACTAATCCATACTTGTGTTAATTCATATACAATGTTACTAGTCAGCACATACAGAATTGCCTTGCAATACTTGTAAATTGTCTATTGGCAAGTTAGCAGGAAAAAACTACACTTGTGCTCTCAAATGAGGGTTTACACTACCATTCATAAAAATGTCTAACCAGCAAGACGTTTTTATGACAGGTCTTTTATGTCCCTCGGACATTTCTCTCAGCTTTCTGTCCTCTTCTGTTATTCCTGTCACAGTGTTCATCTTTCCCTAGCCATTTAATTAGTATATGAAATGTTCAATCTATATTGGCCACAAGGCCCTTTTGACGCATGCACATGACTAATCACAAAGTCCCTTACGCAGTGCATCATCAGACAGCACACACATGGCTTAAGAAATGACTAAGTGAAAGTCATTAATTATGAGAATCAATGGACTACTTGGTGATATTGAATTGGCCAGAAAACTAATACCACCCCCTTTAATGGATTTGCACCAATCTCAAATACGGCCATGGCACATATTCTTTTTTGTCACACGTTCAGACAGCAACTGCAACTGCTGTTGTCTGTCACGTGCATTGAGCTGCTGTTAAGTGCCTGACAAGTCAGGCCCAGCATAATTATCTGACTTCAGCAAAGGAGACAAATTGAACTTCAGCGTAGGAGAGACTTGTTATCTTTCAGGAAAAAGGGCAGGAGAAAAAACCAAGAAGGCAGAAAATAGACAAGGAGGTAGTGACAGGAAGAAAGAGAACAAGGCAGAAACTAAGAGGAGTACAGAAAATAGGGAATTCCTGGCACAGAATTTCCATAAGGTGGGGATGCTATTCATACTGACAGGCCCCCGACATCCCCATGGGGGACAAGCTGGGGTCTGAAACTGCCAAGGCCTTTAATGAGGTCCTGAGGCAATGAACACCTATCAATAATAAAGGACCTTGAGAACACTATTTAGCTTGGAAGGTGAACTGAAAATGACAGAATATGACACTGCACTTAATTCATGATGATGAAGAGCACATGTGGTCTCTATATGATCTAGCACCTGTGTAAAAAAAAAAAAAAGGCTGTGTGTGTGTGTGTGAGCAAGTGTGCGCATGCAAATAATCAGCTGGACAAATGTTACCAAATTTTACTGCTGACTGACGTTTTAGTGAGAAGAAACTAATTGGCAGATAACAGAAGGGGGAGGGGGTGGGCTAAATTGACTGTGCTCTCCCACCATCAAAGTCCACACAGCAAGTGGTGATCACACCAACGCCATTAGTCTGACCTGCTTACCTCAACAAAAAGTGATTTTAGTATTTGGACCGGTCAAAATCAGTATGTGCATACTCTAACCATCCTGCATTCGCTCTTAGCACATTTCTCATAATCATCATCATCCATTTGATAGCTTCTTCCACGGAGAAGAAGACATACATTGCAATTGTGTGAGAGAGAACGCACGAGAAAGAAATGGAGGGAGAGAGAGGGTGTTGTCAGGATGCAGGCTATGAGAAATAAATGACAGCGAGAAAAAGGGAAAAGAGATGGAAGAAGGGCAAGAAATGATAGTTGATTGACATGGACTGTTGTTAAGGAAGGGGGTGGGGGGATGGGTACAGTAGGACAGACAGATGAGGAGGAGAATCTTTGCTGATAAAGAAAAAATGACCCCCCCCCCCCCCCCCCAAAAAAAAAAACAACAAACAAACAACAACACAATCCTGTTGCAGAGTAAGAACAATACACACATGTATACATCCCTCCTTTTTTCTCCCAACACACTGAATGAGAGAAATGTTTTCAGCTTCCTCATATAAAGCCATGTGCAAGCTTGTATTTCGACAAAAACACATTATACAAGCATCCTGCTGGTTTCTCCACTGAAGATCTTGACCATATATATATTTACATCATTTTTGCAATGATGGTTTGAATGATAATGTCTACATTTGCAAGTTCAACATCACTCTTAGGTTTTGGAGTTTCATTTTCAGACTATCTCTGGAAAACTCGCCAAGGAACACCCAGAAGTGAAGTTATTAACACAGAGGAGTGGCACCCCTTAAAACTTGCACAAGCTTTTCTTGTTTCTTTCTGGTTATCCACCACCATCCACCCCCCCTCCAAAATTATGCATTGTTTATCAGTAAATAAGTTTGGTTTCTATTCAAGGTAAAACCCCCCCCCCCCCCCCCCCCCCCAATGCAGGTGTGTATACTGCTCAAAAAACCCAAAACATTGTAGACATATATAAGAGAAACAATTATGTCAAAAGTGTAACAAAATATAAACACTCCAATGATGTTATCCAATGGGTCTCAACAATTCAGACATATACAAATTTCTTATGTTAGAATGTGGCTACCTTTATGGTAGACTAAACATGGTCACACACCCACACAATAATCACACTAAGGAACAAACAGAGAAAGTAATAACAATAAAAAAAAACCCAACCCAACCAACAACAACAGCTGTCTTACTCACCCAGCCATAAAATAGACTTGTTGACATCAAAGGGATACTTCATGTCGCCATCCACAAGCCCTGGTGTGTCCACAAACGTCACCAAGCTGAACTTTTTCTGCTTTGAGGTAGAAATCTCCGTTGTCAGGTAATCCAGAACACCTGTACAATAAAAAAACAAACCACCCCAAACCATTCAGATACCAATTGCACTTTTTCAGTTCTTTGCCCGAGATTGTGCATACTGGAATCACCACAAGCGAGGAAGGAAACCCTGGCATAGAATTTCTGAAAGGTAGGGATGCTATTTATACTGATAGGCCCCCCGGCATCCCCACTGGGGAGCCTACTTTTGTGAAAGGTGGACTAGGTTTTAATATTTTAACATACTTTTAGATTACGAGTGTGATATTAAACCACTGGGCTACGCTGTCCCCAAAATATGTATGATTTATCAATTTAGTCTTCTTGAAGTCCAATGCACTGGGCCCAACTTGTCAGGCGCTTGACGGCATTCATTTGACAGACAAGGAGTTGAATGCTGTCTGAGCATTTGATGAAGAAAATAATAGTCATAAATAGTACAAGTATTATTAAAAAAAACTGATACAAGTGAACATGACAAATCCCACAGAGAGAGAGATTTATGATAAGTATTCATTTTGTGCTTTTTTTTTCAGACAGAAAGAGACAGAAAAACAAAACACAAGAGACAGCTGGGATGTGTATTTGCACTATATTCTTTTTATTCTGTTTTCATGAGTGAGTCAATGAGAGATGTATGCTTGATTATGTAAACACACACACAAGCGACACATGCAGAATCTGTTATAAAACACTACGTGTTCACTCGTTCCATGTTTATCATTTCAAAGCAATAACGAGTGACACACACACACACATATGGCCTATGTGAATGATTCATCCAACATTAATTGCCATCATCATCAATTTTAACCTTTGTTACCAATACCCAAATGAAAACTTTCAAACAAGAAATGAAACCACTCATGAACACACACCTCTGGATCACAGACCTAGCACAAAAATTCAAGCCTTAAACTGCTGCAAAACAAACTTTCCGACTGAGATGAAACAACCAGCCTCTGGAACACAGCAATAGCATAGAATCCTTGGCATAAGTCGAGCTTAAAATCCTGGTGAAACACTACTCCTTCCATCAATTCTCATGCCAGTGCTGGGTAGTTCAGACAGCCGACATTCCCGCCAATCACAGCCCTTCATTTGGCAGCTCTCCTTTCAATGCACGATAGCTGTCCAAAGGAAGAGCGGAGAAGAGCAGGCAGGTTCCAAGATCATTTCCGTCCAGCAGAAATTACCACAACACCAAAATCATCTTTAGTATGACTCCCCAAGTCAGCAGAAATCATTCCAACGCCAAAATCATCTTTGCCATGACCCCCCCCCCCCCCCCCCCAAGTCTGTATGCAGCTAGTTGCATGCGCAAAATATCGTCATTGGTGAACCAAGCTCTAGCCCTGGAACACACTCACACACTTCCATGATGAATTCTGCTGGTCTGAAGCGTTAGAATAAACTGACCCTGTATGACTGATAGTAAGAGGAAGATTGTTTTCTACAAACTAGTAGACTTAACTGACAGCATACAAGATGGACTAATCAATGTTCATTCTCCAAGCCAAAAACCGGCCGTGATTTCTTCTTTATTACTTGCAGTGGATTACATAAAGACAAAAAGTTGAATGACCCTTGTTGCTGGAGAAGTCTGACGTTTTCTCTTTCAACACAATCCTGTCAAACTACTCAACATGCAAGACATCCTCAAGGCAGCTACAAACAGTATACTAACTACAGGCATGCATGGTTAATCAAATGAGCGATAACTGCTATCTTATTTGGGTTTGTTTTTTTTAGCTGATGCTGCACACAAGTATACGTATATGCAATAATTCAGTCCTTGGCTGCATAATGCACAAGCTGCCAACGGTACCAGCAAAGTAGGGTTATCCCTGCCAAGCCATTACCTTATTAGCAATTGCCTCCAGCCTGGCTCTCTGCCCAACACAAAACACTACCCATTTTTATGCTAATCCCCTGATCTGCAGCTTACAACCAGCGCAGTGTGACATCACTCGACACGGCTCTTGGCAAAGCTTGGCACACAACACAAGATACCATCAGTCACCTATCTTCCTATCTCTCCCTTCCTTTCCCCCCAACTGTATTACATGGTATGGTATAGTTTGGGTCAGACCCTGGCAAACCGGACACTACTGTCTCAGGTCATAAAATTGAGATGCAACTTAGATGTTATCTTCCATTCTCCCTCAAGGAAGAGGACCCACAATTATACAGTCAAATAGGATTCACTGGATACTAGGCTTCAAGCAGTTAAGTATGCTGTGCCAAACTAAAGATTGAAAAAAAAAATTGCCTAGAGGGTCCAGGAGACCTCAGGTTTTGATGACAATCTGATCCTCCTCTCCAAAGACATATGGTTGTGTAAGGACTTATTTTTAAGGACTGAATGTATAATGTGTTTTATGCTCTTTCAAATTCTTTGTGAATACACTTTCCTTCAAACCAAGGAATTCTTTTTATTTTTAATTCAGATTTCTAAGGGCAGAATTATAATGTGTTTTATATGCCCTTTCTTTGTGAATGGAAAATATACTGAAAACTTCATATTCATAATCGGTTATCTTCGGAATGGAAAAGATAGTGACAACTTCATATCTGTATGGAAAAAGAGTGGAAACTTCTGATCTGTAATGGAAAAGATAGTGAAAACTTCATATCTGTAATCGGTGATCTCCTCCACAATGTGCTAATGAAGAATCTCAGCAGGGGAAATCCTGTTAAAAAACTGACAGACAAGTTGTCAGGGCAACAAGCAGGATGTCCCAATACCCTGAGGTCGATAATCCCAGAGGAATAACCTACACTTGCAACAACCCCCAGCAAAAGTGAACTGGTATCAGAATGTTAAGTGCCTTGTGCAACAATAATGTTGTTTGACTAATTTGTGTGTGTGTGTGTGTGTGTGTGTGTGTGTGTGTGTGTGTGTGTGTGTGTGTATGTGTGTGTGATGTATGTATGTGTGTTTTATTTTATTCTTTTATTCCAAAAATAATGGAATAAGCACTAATGCGTGTGTTTTTTTTTTTACATCTTGTCCCTGTGTGTATGCAGTTTTGTCAATTCTGTTATCCGTTCCCACTGGCACACAATGGCCTACTCTTCTCACAATTTAAGCTATAGGCTCAGTCTATTTCTGATCACAGATTACAAAATCTGCTGTGCATACTGTGACTTTCTGTAAGTTTTGCATTTTAAATTCATACACCATGACCCCAGTATTTGAATCAAATAGATTATTCAGATTTAAATCCTACATTATTGATAAACAGCAAATTCCATGACTCGAGTCACACAACACATGCAATCATCAACAAAGCAAAACAGATGAATGAATATGCTATGACCAATTATGATAGCCGAGACACAAGCCCAAGTATGACAACGTCTCGCTAAACCTGGATAAAGTCTACCAAAACACCACCATGGCAGAACTCAGGCAGCTTCTCTCTAATCAACAGCAGCACACTGATGCACTCTCAGTGATGATTCCACACATACGAGACTGATTGTCTTCCTTCCTTCCGCTGCACTGCCCTGGACAAAAGGACAGCTCTTCATCAGGCAGCTTGATGTTGGCAAACAAGGCTACCAAGTGAAGAGCCGCCTCTGATCAGGACCATCCACTATCACACCATCCACCAGGCACTCACCGACCCAAATACCTAGATACATCTGCGGACAAATGCCCTTTATCCTCCTCCTCAACTGACTTTTACACTACTGAGGACAAATGCAGTTTATCCTCCCTCCCCTTGTGCATTTATGGTGAAACAGGAACCACAGTGACCCATGACCTCCATTCTTGTTAAAAGGTCATTCCAAAGGTTATTCAATGCTCTTGTCACTCACAATTTTTTCACTGTGCCAGCTTATTCATGTCGGAAAGAATACCCACCAACTAGGTGAAAGGCGAAAATAAAATCCTTCCAGTTTTCATGCGGTTTTGAGAAGTTCAGGAGTTCAAACAAAAATAGCCGACACTGTGAAAATATGGATTTACCTGAATAACTTTCTCTGAAAGTTTAACATCTACAAAGGCAACATACAGAATTCAAGTAGTAAAAGGAAGAAAAAACCCACTGGCTTTGGAATTGTTTAAAACAGCCTTTGAATATGTTATTCCTTAGTGCTTACATTGCTCTGTGTCTATGTGCGTGCATGTGCGTGTGTTAGTATAGTACTGGTTGTGGGGTGAGGGAAAGGAAAATGTAAATATGATAACTCTGTGCCACTCTCATTCAACTACCATGAAAAATAGGTACACAAGTCTTTTTTCCAAAACCTTTTCATTTGTTGAATTCATTTTTCATTTGCGTTGAATTCTTTTTTCATTTGCTTTGAAGTCTGTTACTTAGTCAACTGTCAAATGTTAGAAAAAGAAAATGGGATGCAGGCAATCTGTTAAAATGATACAACACACGGTGGCTTACCTTCGATTTGTCGTAAGGGCTCAAAGTGGGGATAAAGATGCAGTGTAGCATTTCCCTGCAACAATATTGACACTTCAAAAATAAAAACAATTTAACGACGGATGCACACATATACACACATAGCTACAACAAGAGTTTCTCCCACCACCTTTTTGAGGTCCCTTATTTTTATTTCACGGATAATGAAATAAAGACTCATGCTTTTTTGCACCAGTCCCTGTAGGAAGTTGAATTTGTAAATTTTGTCATTTCCTACTGCCACACAATAGTCTACTCTTTTGAAAAGCTGAACAGGTTTTAACATGTGCACGAGATGTTCTGCACGCATTCGCACATGGGACCCCAGTTAGTCTCACCAAAGGATTTTTGGGGGGGATGGGAGTGGAGTCAGCACTGATGTTAACTCCAGGAGGAAAATCCCCTCGAATGGGATTTGAACCTGGGTCCAAAAATTGTGAACATTAACTCTAACCATCAGGCTATCCCATCCCTGGGTATGTGTGTGTGTATGTGTGTGCGTGTGTGTGTCTCTGTGTGTGCGTGTGTGTGTCTGTGTGTGTGTGTGGTGTGTGAGAGAGAGAGAGAGAGAGAGAGAGATTCTGAAAAGCCTGAAAGTATATTTCACATTTTGCAACCAAACGAGGAAGTAGAGCAGCCCCTTTTCACAGAGCTGCTGCTTCTTTTGTTTTTTGTTTACAGCTGGTTCAGTAGGTGGGACGGGACAGAGTGCAGGGGTGCAGGAGGAGAGCTGGGTGGGGATGGTTTGTACTGGGGAAATTTATCTGATGTCAACTCTTCAGCGGCAGACTGGATGTGTAGTGGGGGCAATTTAATTCTCTGTGTGGCTGCCTGGGGGTGGGAACACCGTTATGAGCTAAGACATTTGCATTTCTGTTGATCGGTTCTTTGATATGGCTGACCCCTGTAGCAATAAGGAGGGGTGGTATTAGTAGTTAAGTTGGACGTAGCAGTTGGAAATTTCCTACAGTGGTAATGTTGTTGGGGTCACGTGTAAATGTAAAAATGGTGTGTGTTGTATGCATGTATGCACACTTGAAAAAGTATGCCAGGGCAACAGAGTCCAGTGAAAGATTCAAGTCTGGCCTGCCAAACAACTTTGAACTAGGGTTCCAACACAAATCCTTGCAGCTCAACAATTCCTAAGCGCAATGCTGACCTACAGGTTTTTGTTTGTTTGGATGTTCTTTTTTTGGTTATCCACAATCTGTCCATGACTTTTTAAAAACTCACTCCATTCATAAACTTTGTTAATTTAGGCCGAAAAAGCCCCCCCCCCCCCCCCCCCCCCCCCCGGAAAGTTTTTGATAATGATTAGTCAAAATTGGTGACAATAGTGCAAGTGTTCAATTAAGATGAGAATGGGGGGGGGGGGGGAAAGCAAAAAAGGAGGAAAATGTGGCGGAGGATCAAAGTGGCCCCTAGTGTAACGCCCCTGTTACACGGATCACAAGGTATAGCCCTCTTTTCTTGATGGATTTAAACTAATAAAATAAATAAAAGATGGCCCTGGAATCTGTCAAAATCAAGAATTTCCTCCCCAAAAAATAGAAAACTCTCTCCCGTCTGGTCGATCGATAGAACAATGTCAAAGAATGCACTGTATGTAAAGTAAATATATACATATATATATATATATATATACGCTAACTAAGCGATTTTTATCATATTGTAACAGGTGTGAACCCATCTTTATGCTCTGTAGAACTGACAAAGAAAGCTCTTTGTACAGCTGTTTCCAACAGCCGGCACGTACATTGACAGAGAAGATTCACAACGTCAGGACATGGTCATGAACACATGACAATAGCCCAGGTGGGAGTATAAACGAACACTTTTGCAGAGATCAAAACTTTGCACAGAACAGATAAGGCCATAAAATTTTCTCTAATGGCAAAAGTGGCTCAAGAGTTTTTGAAAATGTAAATTTCTGTTAAAACGGTCAAATTTGAGAAAGAGGGTGTGTGTGTGGTTGTGTGTGTGTGGTGTGTGTGTGTGTGTGTGTGTGTGTGTGCGCGCGTGTGTGTGAGAGAGACTGACAGAGATGGACAATAAGACAAAAACACAATCACAAAACTCTTTGCTAGAGAGGGAGGGGGAGAGAGAGAGATAGAGAGAAAAATGAAAAAAAAAAGAAATTTAAAACAGGGGGGGCGTATGAAGAGAAAGTCAGCGGTAAAGAAAATGTAACCCAAATTCATTATGGTTGGGAGAAGCAATTTTCTGTGAAATTTTTTTTTTTTTAATGGTTTTTACTTTTCTCCTTTGCATAGCTTCCTAATAAATAACCCACACTTCCCAACTTGGGTAAAGCGATTAAAAAAACCCCATTTTCCACCAGTTTCCATTTTTATATTTTTGTGTTGTTTTCGAACTTCTAAAATTGCACTGCTGCCATGAAATAAAACCAAGAAATCATACTGTGTGAACATTCAGCAGATTTCCTGTTCGACAAGAATGGTTATTGATTTATGTGGAGCCTATATTTCATCTTGTCCTATTTGTTTGGTAGACTGTCACCAGTCTCCTCTGTCGAAAAAATATGTGGAACTATTTGTTTCTTTTTGTTAACTTTACTACTTTTATTATTACTATCATTTAAAAAAAAAAAAAAATCTAATTTGGACTCTCAGTTTAAGCAAAAAATGACAAAAATGTAAAGGAGAATTAAAAAAAAAAAAAAAGGAAAGTAGCCATTTTTCAAGAACATTTTGCTTTTGAACAAATGTGCATGCATTCTGTGATCATACTAATGCCTGATAAAAGAACCGGTCAAGCGCTAATTTCTGATCAACTAATGGAAGTAAATCCACAACAACAACAAAAAGGTGAAACAGACTGGACAGAAGCATCAATACTCACGGTGAGCGATTCTCTTTTTCTCCCACTGGTGACAAAGGTGAAACCTTGAGTCTCAATGGCCACACCCGTCTTCTGAACATGTTCTTCCACATACCTGCACACACACACACACAGAGACAACCACTGATAAGTATTCCTTCAAAGACTACACTTTTGTAAATTGTTGTTAGAGCTTCAAGGTTCATCAATGAGATTTTTGCGTATGCGCCTGTCTTTGGCCCCAATTTAGGTAGCTGTATTTTGACTTTGGGGATGGTGTCTAACCCTGACACCCATGTGCATGTGTTTTTAAAAAAAAAATCTGGTCCGTTCCTACCAGCACAAAATGGCCAATTCTTCCAGAAGGAGGCACAGGTTTTTAACGTGTGCGCAGGAAGTTATGCAAACATTAGCACATTGGGTCTCGGTTTATATCTCATCCAAAGGACTTTCAACATTCAGTTCAATTTTCTCGTCGAAACGCTGAGAACCCAGAACTTAATTTAATTGTTAGGCAGGTTAACATCTTAACCATCCTGCCACCTTCCTTCCTTATTTCAAGCATATGATGATATATATACATGACCATAACCTACGGCAGAAATACCAAAATCTCAATGTACCCATATTATTCACCTTCACCACATTGTTACCACAGGCAAAACCTTGCAATAAAGATCACGTCACAATGTCCAGGGTGAAAAAAGTGTCACCTACAAGTCACAGCAATCTAACGCCAAACTCAGTAACCAGGAATGTACATCCATGCATACACAGTCATTCACATATTATACAATATGTATTCTAAAAACTTCTTGACTCAGTTGTTTTTTCCATAGGATTCTTGAAGTTATTCTCCACTGCTTGAACACTTTCAGCACTCATGAAGTTGGTAATTTGCGCTTCTCTTTTTCAAAACGATTAAAAGACCTTGGACTGTTGGCCACCATTATCTTTTTCATTGAGGGCATTACAGAATTATCAAAATGCCAATGGGTTTACTCAGCTCAAGCGGAAGAAGAAACAGGGATGCAAAGTCTAAAGTTATGAACGCAGAAGGTGTTCAAAATAGTGAAAACAACTTCAAGCTGTCATTTTGTTACACACACAAAAAGAATTTTTAATCTCATCAAAGTAAACACTGCTGGCTGAGACTGTTCTGTTCAGTATACTTGCTTTGTTATCAAGCGGTTGCTTGTGGCGGACTGATTCGAGATTGAAAACTGTGATATGTCATGTCCAAGCAGACCGAAGGTACAACCAGTTCATTGTTTCACTGATGAATCAGCAACACACGTTTATATTCTTCACGCAATAAACAGTAAGATATTCTGAAACTTAATAATGTTCAATGTCTGATACTAATGTATAATTTTAAATACAATAAGTGAATTACCCAATGAAAGAAAGGTATGTGTGTGTGTGTGTGCACGTGAGAGAGAGAGAGAGAGAGAGAAGAGAGAGAGAGAGAGAGAGAGAGAGAGAGAGAGAGTGCATGTGTGCTTGAGATCCGAAAGGGCATCATGGCCCACATTTCAAGCAAAAGAAAAGCAAGCAGGTTTCTAGTCTAACTCCCTTCCCTGATCATTCTCAATCCTCCCACTAATCGACACTTATCTTCTAATGATCTATTATCTCAAACAAACACACACACTCTCTCACTCTTTCTCTCTCATACACACACTCAACACTCACATTCCCCCTTCCCGTCCCCTCAAAACAAAACCCTTGCTTTAGATACATGTTCTATTACTCAGAAAAAAACTTTTTTCATAAAAACACATTTCTATCAAACTTGGTGTGGTGAAAAGGAGAAAAAAAATCAGATTCAGGATAAACGTTTTTACAGCAACATACAATCAATAATAAAACGATCCTCTACAATATGAATCAGAAAAAAGAGGAGCGAGGAAAACTGCTTTTGAAGCCAAATAGTGAAATACAATCCCCCTTTTCTGAAAATGACCGAAACGCTCCTTATCTGATGAATCACTTCACAAAAATCTGCCACCACCCATTTTGTGCACTGCCTTCATTGGTATCATTGGCACAAGTTCTGTCTTCACAACTAAGGAGCCTCTGTTCTAGTTTACTCTCCACACAAAATGCCAACATTCTGGGTCAACCCGAACAGCCACAACCACCAGGAAGAGAGCAGGATGACCCAGTCAAATACCATCGATGGTCATGTGGAAATGCATCTGCCTAGAAAGCGAGAAGTGAAGGTTCGATCCCTGTTCATGCCCAAGCTTTTCCCTGTCCACTACACCTCCAGCAGTGGGTGCTAGTTTTTTTTAGATAAGAAGATAAACCAAAGTCTTGCATGCACCACGCACTCAGTGCACATAAAAGAACCCACTGCAACAGGACAGTTGTCCCTGGCAACATTTCTGTAGAATAAGCCACATTTTAATACACATGCAGGAAAAAAAGCGGTGGCACTGCTCTTGTGGCAATGTACACTTTCCAAGAAGTGCAGCCATAATTGCACACAGAGAAATCTGCTGTGACAATACAAAATACCAAACACAGAATATCCCTTGACTGTAGTATGACAAATGAAGCCTGTCCCTGACTGCAGTATGACAGATACTATGGCCTGTCCGACTGCAGTATGACAGACACTACAGCCTGTCCCTTGACTGCAGTATGACAGACACTATAGCCTGTCCGACTGCAGTATGACAGACACTACAGCCTGTCCCACTGCAGTATGACAGATACTACAGCCTGTCCCACTGCAGTATGACAGACTATAGCCTGTCCCACTGCAGTATGACAGACACTATAGCCTGTCCCACTGCAGTATGACAGACACTATAGCCTGTCCCACTGCAGTATGACAGACACTACAGCCTGTCCCACTGCAGTATGATAGACACTATAGCCTGTCTGACTGCAGTATGACAGACACTATAGCCTGACTGCAGTATGACAGACACTATAGCCTGTCTGACTGCAGTATGACAGACACTATAGCCTGTCTGACTGCAGTATGACAGACACTATAGCCTGTCCCACTGCAGTATGACAGACACTATACCCGAGTGGTTAAGACTGTTTGACTTCAATCCCATGGACAATGAAGCTGTGGATTTGAATCTCAGGCTGTAAAGATCCTGTAACTCATATCGGTGTTCAGTGGGTTATGGCAACACAACATACCCAGCACACAACCTTTACAGTGAAATGAGCTGCTCTGAAGTCGGAATGTAATCGCCGAGGCCAGCGCACAGACCTCCTGCAAAGCTACAAGCACAGGAGAAGATCAGGCACAGCACTATGCACCCCACCCAGTGAGGGCACAGAAAGAGAGATAAGACTGCAGTTCAACTCCCCACTCAATCACTGGCTGCACAGTGTATAGACTAAAAAAATAAAAATAAAAACGCAAGCCTACGAAAATCCACACAATACAGGCAGGCCTCGCTGTCAATTCTTTTCAAGCTGTTGTACCCTCTATCAAAACACCACACTATTAACAGGCCAGACAGGTAAAATAATTAGGTACCAGATGTGGCAGGAAAGCATCACAAGCACTATGAAATGCATTTCATGCTGGTGTAGGTGACGCTAAACTTTTCCCCTTTTGAACATCTTTCTCCCCTTTTTGAACATCTCTACTCCCTTTAAGCTTCTCTTTGGATAAAAAAACCAAAGCAAAACCACTCCTTGCTAAAATCACAAATTAGCAGATGTTATGTACAGTAAAACTGGACAACCATCAAGAAGAATATACTGAACAAACTGCTGTTACATAATCGTCATGAAATTACCAAAGTAACTACAGTTATGAACACAATACAACTGCTTGATAGTCAGTTCCTGGTTTACCTCCTATCAAATGGCACACAAAAATCATGCAACACCAAGCTCAAATCAACTTTCAAGTAGAACTTTAGTACCGACTCCACTCTGCCTAAAGTCTTTCTGATGATGAACTTGTGCACATGTTAAAAACCAGTTCCTCCTTTCAGAAAGTCATTTCATGCCTGTACTAGGAACAGACAAGTTTAAAAAACAAAACAAAACACGTGTGCCCACAAGTATTGTGTCCCTGAAGTCAGAATGTGGCTGCCTTAATGGTGGGTAAAAACAGACATGTATATACTCCTAAATCTTACCATTGGTGAACCTCAAAGCTCAAGGAACAAATAGGAATTTGTTTTTTTAAAAATCCCCAAAAAATCACACAATTTACCTTAACATTCTTGTGATTCGAAACAAAGACTCAATACAATAAGTGTTTTGCCAAAGAAAAAAAGGCTTTTCAAAGCAAAAATGTCACAAAAGAAAAATACCTGCTGAGAAAATGCTTTTCACATGAAACAGAGGGTTTAAAGCCTTTCAGAACCAAAGCCCTTTATCTCTCTTCGTGGCAGGGTCTCTGGTTACAGTTGTGTCACATGGGCTGTTAACACTGTTAACTACCTGTTTGAATAGTTAGAGTGGAGGGGTAGGATTTATGCCTTTTACCTCAAGACAGTGTGGAGAGGAGAGGAGAGGAGAGGAGATGAGAGAGAGAGAGTGAGAGAGAGAACTCTGAAATTTAATGAATACAGGCCAACAGCCCCTTTCATGGGGGGAAACAAACATTATTCTGACATAATATATAACATGATCAAGAAACACAATACTGGTACTACATGAACATGTTCACTGAAAGAAAAAAATCAAACAAAACAAACAACTGCTGAGTGCAGATGGAAACAATCTTAATCCTGGAGGCGATTCACTTTTAATTACTCACATTTTCAATAAAGTTCTGGAGAGAGAGAGAAAGAGAGAGAGAGAGAGAGAGAGAGAGAGAGAGAGAGAGAGAGAGAGAGAGAGAGAGAGAGAGAGAGAGAGAGAGAGAGAGAGAGAGAGAGGGGGGGGGGGGGGGGGGGGGGGGGGGAGGGGAGAGATAGAGAGGTTATCCTCTTTCTTCAGATAAATTACCGAGAAATTATGACACGTGGAGATAAGATTAATGGTTGTCCAGAGACAAACTCTAGTCCATGAAAAGGATTTATAACCATTAGCTCTCCAATGACTAGACCATTAGGTTCAAAGTCTGAATACAATTTGTACTTGGCACAGAAAGAGAGAGAGACAGACAGAAGAGAGGGAGCATACGTGTACATGTTGTGACCTTGGATCAGTATCAAGTCAAACTTACTGTTCTTCATATCTTTAAAATACCAAAGTCCAAGAAACCCGGAATCTATATTAAAAAGAAAAGAAGTTTTGATGCAAAGTGAACATATTCCCAAACAAACAGCACCCTCATTTTCTTTCTTTTTTTTTTTTCAAAGACTAGCGTAGTTAAACTTAAGTTTTTTTTAAACGAACTTTAAAATCAATGTTGCATAGATTTCAAGAAGCATTCAGTTGAATTCATAAAATCAAGTTAGGAAAAGGGGAACGCTGGGGGTCTAAAGCTGCCACCCCCCCCAGTTGGAATACTATCTTGATGGCAGGCAAAAATGGTTGCATATGCAAAAAAAACCCTTATAATTGGTGAGCCTTGCAGCAAAGGAGAAAAGGAAAGAAACAAACCTAACTCAAACCCTACAGGGTTCTACAATTAACATTAAAAAGTTCAGTAAAATTCAGTTTTATCATCAAATTACACCACGTTTCCATTCAAATCCCCACTTCTCTTTACATGTTTACAGTGCTCTACATATCTTCTACATTATTCTGTTATAAGTTTAAATGCTTTCATGATAATCCACACCAAAAAGTTACCTTCGTTATAAACACAGCACCCTCAATGTGTGAAAGGAGTTTGACCTCGGTAAAACCTAGTCTTCTTCTCTTTATCATAAACATTTTGTTTTTGTTCAATCTCATAAGATCAAAGGATTTCAACTAAGACAGAAATCACACTTCCATGTCTTCCCCCCCTTCTTTCCTTTCCATCAATTTCTTTTTATTTGGGGGGTGGGGGTGCTTTCATGGGCAGTGTTGATGAATGGCATTTAAAGAGGAAGTGGTGAGAAGAAAAAGGGGATTGGGGGGTGGGGGTGGGGGGGTGGGAGGTGAAAGACTGAAGTGGGGGGGGGGGGGGGGGGGGTTGGCTTTTGAGGGGAGGGGGGGGGGGGGGGGGGGGGGGGGGGGGAGGAGAACTGAGTCATCCTATTATGCCAAGCCTGGCAGAGGGGTTAGGGTTAGGAGGGGAGACTTTTCCTTCCAAGACTTTCACAACAAATTAGACCTGTCTGGCACACTGGCAGCAGCAAGCAAGCACACTGTCTGTCTAGACACCATACTTTCCAAACTTGATGAGGCTGCAAAAAAAAAAAAATGTTCAGGGTCCTACCTACCCCAGCCCTAGCAATGCCCAGACTTGAAGCCTTCACCTGACCCCACACTACCATTCACACCACACCAGGCTGCTCCAGTTCCCTCTCCTTCCTTCCTTCCCTCCCTTCCCCATTTTAACTATCACTGGTTTCCTTGGGTTGGTCAGAATCGGTTTTCTTATTATGCCTGAGATATTAACCACACAGTGACACCCGCTCAGAGAGAGAGAGAGAGAGAGAGGAGAGAGAGAGAGAGAGATGGTTTTTCACTTGGGTTCCGAGGTAATTCATTTTCCCTTACTCAAAAACAAAACAAAAAAGAAACCCACATTCCGCAGTCACTAGGAAAAACCAAAGCCAAACCATTCTTAACAGAGACAGAGAGACAGAAGAGGAAAGAACTTCAGACATGCTGACATAAGCGAGCTGATTTGTTTCTTTGTATGCTTGCATTTTATTAGTCTGGTTGGCTGATTCCAGGTTAGTGTGTGTGTGTGTGTGTGTGTACGCATGTGTTTTAACTTTCTTCTTCCCCACTTAACTTGCTCACTCCTCCCTCCCTCTCATTCACTCCCCCTTAAAGGACACTTCCCCACCCCCTCCACCTCTCAAAATGGCACAGAAGACTGAGGTATAACAGGGAGCAGGGGAGGGGGTGTTCCCAAGAAAGCGACAGAAACAAGTACTGTATGCAGGTAAAGGTCACCACAGTAACACAACAAGACTGGATACAGGACAACAAAACAATCACACACACACACTCTCTCTCTCTCTCTGTGTCTCCCCTCTCTCTACATACACACACACACTCTCACATACAACCACTCTCAACACTTACACAGGACAATCACAACACACACACACAACCTACCAAGAATTTGGTAACAAACAAAAGAAAACCCCAAGATATCTATTTTCTAGTGCCAGGGAGACAAGCCAAAAATTCCTGAAAGGTAAAGGAGGGCTGGCTGAATTATGCATGCCAGTGTAAATATTGTGACACAGACACAATGGCTACTGACTAGGCGCCCTGTCCTGTCCTGTCCTGTCTCTACCGGCTGGCCACCTTGCCCCCACCCCTCTAACTCAACTGTCAAACAAGGCTTCTTCAATGAGCCTTTGTCAGAAACAAGAGAGGGGGGGGGGGGGGGGGGGGGGAGGAGAGAACAGGAGGGAGGGGGTGAGGTGGGGGGAGAGAGAGGGGGTGGTGGTGAGAGAAAGGTGTGTGAGTGTGTGTGTGAGAGAGACATAGACAGGTGTGTGAGAGACAGAGACAGGTGTGTGTGTGTGTGTGTGTGTGTGTGTGTGCGCGCTACTATGTCTGACTATGCGCATGTGTCTATCAAGCTCCTCCTGAGGAATGATGAGAGTCTATAAATATACTCCATGCACTCCCACAACATTAACCAGCTTGTCCACAAACAAGTGGTTAAGTTTGTGAAAAAAAAAAAAGTTTTTAAAGATAGTTTTTCCATTTTTATTTGATAAATCTACATTCAACTGGTTCACAGCAAACTTCCCTATAGCTCCTCTGCTTCCTTGTATGTGTAGTGGGTGTGGGTTGTTGAGCTCTCTCACTCAACTGTGATACATATCACAAAAACCTGTTTCATAAAAGGCAACAGCAGTTTATCAAATTGATTGATATGTACCGCCGGTTTTCTGGTGTCACAGATGCACTGTACCATGTAAAAAATACACAGACTGACTGATATATTACATTCTTACACATGTACCAACTCTTTTTAGACGAGGAATCAATAAAATCTACACTGCCACCCTCCTCCTCTTGTTCAGTCAATCCTATTCTGCCACCTACACACCAAGTCTTCAGCTCTCAAACTAAAATCTCTCACAACACACCAGTTGCATCCTCTTCCCTTCTATGCAAACTCCCTCCCTCAAGTCGCAATACCCAAGGAAACAATGCCCCTTAGAAACCTAAACCGGTCGACACCCATGGAATCTATTGGTATTACACAACATTTCTGTCACTAGATGCGCAAGTATCTATTTCTAGGACATTGAAAAGAAATACAACAGACATGCCAACAATTTTATACTATAAACATGAGCTGAGCAAAGAGTTAAATATCTCAACTCTTGTCTAGATTGCGGGAAAATGCAGAGAATGAATGAACGAACACACACACAGCAGTCTCTCTCACACACAGAAAGCACAGTCTCTCTCTCTCTCTCTCACACACACAAAGCAGTCTCTTTCTCTAAAGTCAGTCTCACACACAGAAAGCACAGTCTCTCTCTCTCTCCCACACACACTGCGAAGCCAAATTTACACTTATGGCATCTGTGAAAACCATTATAGAACCATAGAAACTATTTAAAAAAATTTATTTTTAAATAAATAAATAACCATACCTCTGAAACTACACACAAAAACCAATAAAGAAAGAATAGACCCCCCCAAAAAAACAACAACAAAAACCCCACAACAACAAAACACCAAATAAACCCAAAGAGAAACCAAACACACATCCATAAAAACTGATTAAAAAAACAACAAGGATCCTGTCATAACTTACCCAACATTGGCAAAGAATGTTTCCATGTCATCCAGATAAAAATAGAGAAGGGCCTATTGAACAGTACACAAGAGAGGGTGTGTATCTCCTAATCTAACAAAAACTTAGAATAAAACCTCTCTCTTTCTCTCACACACACACAACACACACAATCAGGTGACATCAACACACATAAATGATCTGTCAGTGACGATATCCACCTGCACACCAACACCCTCCTAATATAATGACTCATGTATGAACACATACATAAAGACTAGATGGGTTATTAAAACATTTTTTTCAAAAACAACTCCAGCCACAATCCCAACCTTACCACACCTATACAGACATGACAGTTGTATTAAAGATAATTTTTCTTCTTCTAAATTAAAACACACACACAAAAGACCCAACCACAATCCAGCCTTACCACACACACAAAAGCAAAGACAGGATAGTCATAGATAAAATACAATTTTAAACCACCAAATACACACCGAAATGCTGGCCAAAATTCCACCAGCCTTGCCGGCCACAACCACCAGCACCCCACCTGACCAAAACGCACAGCACAGCACAGCACAGCACCACCCCTTTGCCTGTGGTAGGCAGGCAGGCTACAAGCAGTACTAAGGAGGGGGCTGCCGGCGAGCTACATACAGCTGGGGGTCTGCTGACCTGTGTAACTAATGACAGGGACCAAACCCAACACTGACTGCCCAACACAGCACAGCCCAGTCAGCAGGCAGCCTGTGGGACCCAACAACCACCACCACCACCGCCACTAAAACCTTCACTGCCACGCCGCCTGGTTGCCCCGGGATCAATGGCCGCCTACACCTGTATGTGAGGTGGTGCGGTGTGGTGTGGTGGTGTAGCGCTAAACTGCTGACTTGACAAACAGCCCATCACTAGGCGAGGCCCATAACTTTTTTTTTTTTTGGGTGTGTGTGTGTTCTTTTTACCTAACAGAGCACTTTAGTCAGTAATAGGTAGTCTCTGTGTGGGTGTGAATGTGTGGGAGAGAGGGAGAGAGAGAGAGGGAGAGAGAGAGAGAGAGAGAGAGAGAGAGAGCGCCCATGAGCACAGTGCATGCTTCTGAGTCAAAGCAAACAAATAGTGTATGCACAGTCCAGATTGGGTTGGGTTGTCCAGATAAAAAACATAATTGTTCCTTTATCTGAAACCACTCATGATCCAAACACGTACATAAGAGTATGAACCATCATCTTCCAATAATAAAAGTATTACTACACAGGCACCCCTGCTTTCTCCTCACATGGCACTGAATATCCCTCTTTTGAATAAAGCCCACCTGTTATGCATCTAACATGCATAAATAGAAACACTCACATATTCTTAGTAACCTATTTGAAGAGGAAGATGAGCTTGACACCTCTCCCAAGGGAGGGGGGGGGGGGGGGGGGGGGGTGTGTGTGAGAAACTTGAAAGCCTTTTTTGTAGAGGCATAAAAACTACACATATTACACAATCTTTCTCCCCCCCCCCCCCCCCCCCCCCAAACTGTACACACTTTCTGCTACTGAAGAAGCAATAAACATCAACATACCATCCCAGGATGAAACTGAACTGATGACGTGGCTAATGACGTCAACAGCATGAGATAGCACAGTTCACAGACACCAGCTGTGGTGGCGGTTTGGGGAGAGGGTATGGGGAGGCACTGGTGCCCCCCAGCAGGTGTAATACATTTTTCTCCCTTTGGTTTCCCACACAACACAGTGCACATTACAAACCTATGATTGTTCTCTCTATGATGTCATTGTGATGCCTGTTTAGTGTTTAGCCATTGTGTGACCCTAACTTAATTGCTGCATTAATGTTTGAAAGTTTTGTCTTCAAAGTGTGCGTGTGTGTGAGTGAGAAAGAGAGAGAGAGGGAGAGAGAGAGAGAGAGAGAGAGAGAGAGAGAGAGAGAGAGAGAGAGAGGGAGAGAGAGGGAGAGAGAGAGGGAGAGAGAGGGAGAGAGAGAGGGAGAGAGGGAGAGAGAGAGAGAGAGACGGACCGAGACAGACGGACGGACAGACAGACAGACATCTCTCCATGCCATTCCCATCAACCGACCCTATCTATCCCGATCAAATGGTACAGTACTGTCTCTTGTCTTAAAACTATTCAGGTATTTGTTTATATTGCCTCCTCAAAGACTAGGCAACGTTTTCCTGGAGTCAACGAGAATGAATGAAAGAGAGAGAGAGAGAGAGAGAGAGAGAGAGAGAGAGAGAGAGAGAGAGAGAGAGAGAGAGAGAGAGAGAGAGAGAGAGAGAGAGAGGAGAGAGAGAGAGAGAGAGAGAGAGTCGAGAGTAGTATAGCCAAGATTGACATTTGAAGAGGAAGAGGCAGGCGAACTGTATACCCTACTAGCCGACTGTTAAGTTGTAGAGCAGCGGTGGTGACTTGAACGAACCGACACCTGCAGCTGGAATCTGGCACAGGCTATCAACTGACATCAACTACACCACCACACACACGGACCTAAACAGACAGGGAAGACTACTCGTGATAGGACTGGGAGAAAGATTCACGCCAAGTTGTGGGCGGGTGTGAAACGGTAACGTCAGCGGCAACCATCTTCCAAGTTATGCACGAGGTCATGCCGGCTTAGTACTACTATGTTGAGACAGCACGTTCATGAATACAATACTTCTTTCTTTCTCCTGTGGTATGTACCGACTTGTACTGCGTGCCGAATCCGCCCAACTCATCACATGTCACCATGTGGCTATATGATGACAGAAGAAGCTGATTAGAACAGTCATCCGCCCCCCCCAAGTTCACTTTTCCTTGATGCAACGAATCCCCCCCCCCCCCCCCCCCCCCCCCAAAAAAAAAAAAAAGCAGAAAAAAAGAAAACGAAAAAAGGCGGCTGAGGTGAGTGGCTGTGTGATGAAGCAAATGACGACTTTATTTCCTGCTTTCCTTTACCCTTCTTCCTAGCCCAGTACAGGTATACTGGAGGTTGTGCAGTTAATCACTAATCTGACGTCAGCACAAAGTTGAACTCGCGACCACACAACACCCCCCCCGGCACAGATAGACGCAAGCTACATACACGGTGCGGCATCTCACAACGTTTTGGTCAATTCCTTACATGCTGACGCGCGCACACACGCATGCGCGCGCGCACAACCACCACCACCACCCAGAGGCAGTGCGGACTCCAGACCTTTACTGATGAAAATCTGAAGAAACTATTCCTGCTCACCCTCTCAATCTCTAAACAAACCACTCGAGTGTGTTCACTGACGATTTGGGATTTCCCACTACTGTTCATTGATAGGAGACCTAACGATTTCGTTTGAACAGCCTGGTGTTTTGTTTGTTTTTATTACGGACCAATGGGTGAGGTTCTCCCCATTTTGGGAGTGCAACATCACTTTAAGGTTACGGCTGGGAGCGTGGGTGTCCACCCAAAATACTTTCCTTGGCTTTCGCTCAAGCACAATACCTACTACCCTTACGAACTAAGACTGCACTACGATGGGCGCATGCAGGTGTGCTTTGCATTAACTTCACAGTGTACGGATGTGGGCGCGTACATACATTTGTGGGCGCGTACATACATTTGTGTGTGTTCCTGCATGTGTAAGGGTAACTGTTAGTTTCACATGCACAGTAGAACGTTGAAATATCGTGTGTGTAGAATGTGTGACTGCACATGTAAGCATGCACTAGGCATACGTCAACGTGTGCACATGCATGCTTAAGTGAATATATATCTCTGGTTGCAAACACGGGAAATGCGCCACAAAAATGCGACACAAGAGAGAGAGAGAGAGAGAGAGAGAGAGAGAGAGAGCAAGAGAGAGAGAGAGAGAGAGAGAGAGGCTGCTCCTAAATACTGTCATTCCTGCTAAAACCACCACATCGCCAACGCGCGTTGATTTCTCCATGATCATTCACCCATACATACTCTTCCTCCCAACCCAATCTGTCTCATCTTTCGAAGCATGGAAATCTCCCATTCCCCTACCAAAACACACACGAAACCTGTACACTTGCAAAAGAACAGACACCACCACCACCACCACCACCACAGTTAGTTAGTTACCAGCGCACAAACCCTAAATGTCACCGAGCTTACTACACACCCCGGCATCACACACAACCTGAAAGGCACAGCGACCCTGCAGGAACAGAATTCCACCTAGCTTACTTCGGATCTGGCAAGTGGCAGCTAGTCTTGCCAACTATAGCCTACTCCCCCCCCCTCTCTTCTGAAGCATTCTTGTTTTAAATTCTAACTGTATTGCTCTCAGATGTGCGACATTGTATTGGTGTTAGGTCACACCCGAAATAAGCTACACGAAAACAAGCCACTGGCAAGCCAAGCCAGCATCTTGCTCTATTATCACATATGCTGTCCATGTCTGCTTCCGCAACTACTAACACCCCCTCCTTCGCCAAATTTGATCACACAAGACTTCAGAGGGTATGTAACGATTCTTGCTTGTATGAATTACGCGTGTACTATACTAAGGCGCGCTAGTGCGCGCGCGCACATACACAAGAGCAACCACACATTCTCTTGATTAGATTATGCTTGTGTTTGTGCGTTTCAAACATGAAGTGTTACACACCTTCAATGACATAACAAATCAATAAATACTAAGCAAGTTAAACTATACATGTATAGGATTATGCGATTTTTTATTTCTGGCGTTTGGTCTTAAAAGAGACAATGCACTCAAAATATATTTTCAAACCTATCTATCTACGAAGTAAAAATAGGAACTGACGGCAGTGTGTCTCCTAAATGCTAGTATTCGACCTGCGCATAACTGATGTTTTTACAAGTTTATACCAGCGCGCGCGCGCCCCTGTGTGTGTGTGTGTGTGTGTGGTGTTTGTGGGGAGGGAGGGAGAGAGAGAGAGCGAGCAAATCCTATCTTGTTCATATCCCCGCCGACCACAAGAGGCCATTATCGGTGATATCACCTTGTATAGAGAGCGCGTGTGACACGACAGACAATTATTTACATTAATTGAACAAAGTATAAAAATCAGATAATAATCTTCATGCCATACGAAAGAAAAAAAAAGAAGCAAAAAGTAAAGAATAAAAAAAGATATATATATTACACACACACACACACAAAGCATCCAAAAGTATGTTCCTGCCTTTCTACACACCCCTATTCTGTGGTCACACCGCCAACCCTACAACCTGCACTCACACATCAAATTCAATGTACATTTACAACTTCTAATGATTCTTCAGTTGATAACGTGTGATGGTGGGCGTGGGCACACACGCCAAAGAGAGAGAGAGAGAGAGGAGAGAGAGAGAGGA
>CM054156.1:14099375-14154375 GCA_028751875.1 Rapana venosa | reverse complement strand
CTGAACAAGACAATCCCAACATATCTTTACACAACATTGTAACATAATTTTCAAGAAGAACTCGTGATGACATCACTTAGCTCACATCCATACCTGACAAAAAGGTTTTGACACGGGCTGAGTACACAAAACTTACAAAGAGACTTCTTCTTGTCTTTTCTTTTTCTCACGGGGGCGACAGACAGACAGACAGACTCACGAAGGATGCACCGACCTGCCAACATCAACCATCCATCACATTGTGACGACAAAAAGACCACGATGATGAGACCCGACGTTCTTGGTAAGCAGATCTCCTTTAATCTTTCCTCCCCATCAATTGTCACTCGCACAACAGAACGCGCATACCAGTCAACAAAAGGAATGAACAATGCCAAACAACTCAACTGGCTGTAGGCACAAACGTCATTCTTGATGTATGAGGAGGTGTGCACTCTATAAACGTGCGCTGACACACACAGCACCTAGGGAAAACCCGGGTGTTAGAGGACGATGAACGTTGTTCTGTCGTGATTACTGAAAAATCACCACTAGCCTCCCTCCCTGTGTGGTGTGTGTGTGTGTGTGTGTGTGTTAAAAAAATGACAAACCACTGATGAAAACACTATCATTTTATATTGCATGCCTTTTATGTCGTGATTACTGAAAATTACCATTCTCTCTCTCTCTCTCTCTCAAAAGTGACCAGCTGTACTGATGAAAACGACTATATCATTTTATACCGTATTATGGCATCTCTCAATCTTTGTTAATCCTCATCATTATTTCTGAACTCACTGTGAACCGAAAAAGATGATCATGTTTGAGAAAGCAACCGCACTGCCACAAAAATTAGAGCATGCACCAGAATGCACAACTCAACATTCTTTAAAGGATGATAGGTACAGAGGACATGAGACCAATCTTTAAGTTAACAGACTTTCCCCTGCCTCAGACCAGTAAGTTTTTAAACAGAGAAGTAGCTGGCACGAGTTTGAAAAGCATATACTTCACTAAAGCAATGACGTGCTTGCGTGGTTGCGTGTGCAGATCTAACTGAACAGCACTGACTTATTAGGATAACCTGGATTAATACACAATAGATAAGTGGAGTGAGTTTGAAAATCGTATTTCAAATAGAAGCAACTTTGTTTTATTTTGGTTGATTGGTTGGTTGGTTTTTGGTAAAGAAATATACAGTACCAACGTTAAGTTTGAAAACAATTGAAACATGAATTTGAAAATCATTTACGTTAAGTTTGAAAACAATTGAAACATGAATTTGAAAATCATTGTATAGAATGAAACATCCCACCATGGGGATGCTATGGGAGGGTTCAGTATAAATAGCACCCCTACCTCTGGAAATTCTGTGCTAGGAATTCCCTCTTTTCTATCCCCGCTACCTCCTGGTCTATTTTCTGCCTTCTCGGTCCATTCAACACAAAGATTTGAAAAGCTAACACTTCTCTCCCATGCCGAAGTCGGATGCGCTGGGCCTGACTTTTGACTCCTGCTGTCTGAGCACTCGACAACGATGAAGAAGAAGAAGAAGATAGAAAGAAAGAAAGAAGAAGCACATTTTAGACTGAAGCACCAATTTGGCAAACAATCATCCTTGCAATACTGCCTTCAGATCGATTCACAATAACGGAATGGTGAAGCACCATTAGATTGAAACGAAGCCATGTTTTACCTAGAAGCAACAACGTTTGGGCAAACATCTCAAGGAGCGCTATCTACACAACACTACTTTATGTTCACTTTGCTTACAATAGCCCGATTGATTGATGTTGATAAGCACAGGCCGGGTCGGGTCTAGCCAAGTTGACGACAAACATTTCCCCATATACCCCCCTTGCCTACACAGCGTCACACCCATTCATAAACCGTTTTTCCAGAAAAGGAGGGGGTGGGTCATTCCAGTGCATAAGCAGAAAAGCAAACAGTCTATACCACAGTCACGACCAGGCCTTATCTCCATAAATCTGTCGCTACGAAGAGAGAGAGAGAGAGAGAGAGAGAGAGAGAGAGAGAGAGAGAGAGAGAGAGAGAGAGAGAGAGAGAGAGAGACAGACAGAAGAGAATGGACAAACAGGCAGAGACAGACCGATAGAAAATGAACAGAGACAGAGGGGAAGAAAACTGGAGAGAGAGAGAAGAGAGAAGAGAGAGAGAGAGAGAGAGAGAGAGAGAGAAGAAGAAGAGAGATGGAAACAGGAGGCAGACAGAAGAAAGATGGACACAGAGGGGAAGAAAACTGGAGACAGACGAGTGAGAAGAAGAAGAGATGAAGAGAGAACTAGGAGAGAGGAGGAGAGAGAGAGAGATGGAGACAGACAGACAGAGTGAGGAAGGACAGACGAAGAAGATGAGCAGAGACAGAGGGAAAAAACTGGAGCAAAAGAGGCAACAGACGAGAAGATGGAACGAGGGAAGAGAACTGAGAGAGAGAGAGAGAGAGAGAGAGAGAGAAGAGAAGAAGAAGAGAGAGAGAGAGAGAGACAGAAGGACAGAAGAGCAAGAGGCAGCGAGAGAATGGACGGACAGACACAGACGATAGAAGATGAACAGAGACAGACAGAGAGTGGGCAAACAGGCAGACAGACAGACAAAAGATGGACACAGAGGGGAAGAAAACTGGAGAGACAGAGAGAGAGAGACAGACAGATAAGAGACAATTCAAAGCAAAACGTGACTACTTACCACAATCAGTCGACATTTTTCTTCTTCTTTTTTTCCTTTTCCTCCTCTTTTTTCTTCTGTTCTTCCTTTCTTTCTCTCTCCCCTTCGTCTTTTCTCTTTTTCAAGGAAGAGGGCACACACACTGAGTGCGATGTGTCTCTCTAGACAATAAGAGGCACGTCGGGGGTCGGGGAAGGGGATGACACATGCTGACTTTAGTTTAGACAGCTCGGCCAACAAACCCCTCACACTTGAACCCGTCTCTACTTGCCCTTCGTCTGAACCACCGACCAACCGGCTACATATACATGGCACGGGCCCAACTCCGCACATTCTTTCTTTTCTTTCTTTTTTACTAAGAAGCTAAACAGACAAGAAAAAGAAAAAAAAGCCCGCTCCAACATCTGACATGTTAATGCTCCACATCCGGCATGTTTCGAGATAAAACGGTCGCTACTGCTGCACCTAAAACAGTTACTGAAACTCGTCTATGCCAGCAGCGTGTTACGTATTCCACACATCACTCCCGCTGCCTGATTTACTGCCGGGCTTTTCCTGGACATAACACTGTATACCGAGATCTGTCAGCTTTTGTTCTTTTTCGCATTCAAGCCGGCGGCGGCGTTCAAGTCGTAGGGAGGAGGAGGTTCATGACCCGAGGATTTGGGAAGTCAGGGAAGGAGGGAGGGAGAGAAGCCGGCGCGTTTTTTCTTCTTTTCTTTTCTTCTTTCTTGGCGACGCTGGCAAATTATTGCTTCGTAGCAGACAACACAATGAGATGCTCAGACAGGGGGTGGGGGTGGGGGGGATCAAACCCATGTCCGGGCATCAACGCAGAGAAGGAACGAACGACTGTTGTCAAAAGTCGGGAGGAACCTGAGCTTTCGATTATCATCATGTCTAACTAACTTCGCTAGGCTACATAGCCTACAGCACGAGAGAGACTGAATGAGGAGGCACTGACAGACAAGAGGAAGCAGACCGGTAGGTAGACTGGAGTGACCGGCTGGTGTGCATGCACCAACCTCGCTAGGCTATCTCTCTCTTCTCTCTCTCCAAGACGGACTGGTAAGAGGAACCGGGCCTAGCCTAGCCTAGCTATGTAGTCAGTCTGGCAGGAGGAGGAGGAGGCAGAACGATGTCTACTGGACTGCAGTCACGTGCCGGCTGACCCTGGCCTGACGTTCTGTGGCAACCAGGCGAAAAGCACGTGATTGTGGTGGTGGGACTGCACCGTTGCAGTCAGCTAGCATAGCCTAGCCTAGCCTACCGCCACTGTTGCTGCTGCTGCTGCCGTCTGCCCGCTAAGCGCGCCTACTGTTGCTGCTGCTGCTGCTGCTGCTGTTCGGAGTCTATACTACTGCACTGCGCCACAGTCTCACCCAACCATCAGCTTCCGAAACTTCGCCGTCACACACACACAATGCCCCCTCCTATTCCTCCTACTGTTCTTTTTTCGTCGCAGTGATCACAGGGAAGGAAAGACAGAAGGAAAAGAAGGGGGGGGGGGGGGGGGGGGGGGGGGGGGGGGGGGGGGGGGGGAGGGGGGGGGGGGGGGGGGGGGGGGGGGGGGGGGGGGGGGGAGACGACGAGACTCTCCATCACCTCTTAAACTTTCCGTGTTATCAAAGTGGTGCTTAGCGCCTGCTCTAATTATCGGCTAATGAATGACAGCCGCTGTCTTCCACCACACGTTTTCCATACAGCCACAAATCATTGATCCTGTAAAGGTCAACAGGAAAAAAGACAGAAAGACACCCCCCCACAAGCTGATTTTACTATCCCAAAAACAGCTTAACGTCTTTCAACATTATCAAGTCAGCATTTTATTTGGGGATGGAAGGGGGGGGGGGGGGGGGGGGGGGGGGGGGGGGGGGGGGGGGGGGGGGGGGGGGGGGGGGGGGGGGGGGGGGGTGGGGTTTTTCAACTATACTTATTTTAAAATACAATGCCCACTTCGTAAACAACAAAACACACTCCCAAAAATTTAAAAATTCCCCACATCAGAAAAACCTGAGCGGGACCGAGTATTAAAAAAAAAAAAAAAGTAAAACCCCCTTCCTAAATTTTTTCCCTTTGTACAACAACATCCCAAGGAAATAAGAAACATTTTTCAATGTCCCCCTTTTTAATACCACAAAACCATCTTAATTTTTCATACTACCAAAAATAACTTTTCTCAGAGGGCCGGGAAAAAACAGAGAGAGAGAGAGAAAGGGGGGGGAGAAAAGAGGGGAAGAGGGGGGGAGGGGGGAGGGGAAAAAAACAAGGAAAGGGGGGTTCCCAGACAGAAAAAGAACAAAAAACTAACCCACCCAAAGTTCACAGGTTTGCGAAAAAGAACCCCTTTTGTCAAAAAAAAAAGGAAAAAAAAAGGGGTGTCCCAAAAGCCCATTTTTTCCCCAATTTCCCCAGTCTGTTCCCCCCAAGTTCCACAAAAACCACAACAAAAACACAGCTCCCACCCAAATATCCCAAACCCATTTTCCCTTTTTTTTCCCCAAATTAACGCATAAATATTTACCAAAAAATCAAGCAACCCTTTCCGGGCTGTTTTAAATTTCCATAAAAAATTTTTAAATTATTTTTTTCATGTCTTTTTTACCCCCAAATTTGACCACGAAACCCCAAAACTAAACGAACAAAACGTGATGATAATGATCCGACGATGTAATGGTAAGTTTTTCCCCCCCTTACTGTACTAAATTTCGCCACTTATCACTTGTTTGGGCAAAAAACCGGGGGAATCGCCAGGGCGCAGAAAAAATTCCCATAAACCACTCCACCCACCACCACGTCTCTTTCAAGAGAAAAAAGGGCTTTTGTTGTGCAAAAAAAAAAGGGGGGGGTTGGGGCCCCCTTTCAAAACCCCCGGTTTGGTATTACACGGAACGCAAATACTAGCTTTAAGCAAGCCAGTAGCCTACCCCTCCAGCAGCAGAAGCAGCTAGCAAGCAGCAGCAGACAGGGGTGTTTTTAAATTTGGGGAAAGAAATTTGGCACGCCCTCCTCCCGACGGGGGGGTGACGGCGGGGCGGGCTGTTGTTTTAAATGGGCGGAAGTGCCAGAAAAAAGTGGAGGAGGGTGCAGGGAAGGGGGGGGGGGGGGGGGGGGGGGGGGGGGGGGGGGGGGGGGGGGGGGGGGGGGGGGGGGGTGGGGGGGGGGGGGAAAAAAAGGGGGGGGGGGGGGGGGGGAAAAAGAGAAGAAGGAGAAGAAAACCCCCCCCCCCCAACCCCCCCCCCCCCCCAACCCCCCCCCCCCCCCCCCCCAACCCCCCCCCAAACCCCCCCCCCACCCCCCCCCAACCCAACCCCCCCCCCCCCCACCCCCCCCCCCCCCCCACCCCCCCCCCCACCCCCCCCCCCCCCCCCCCCCCCCCCCCAAACCCCCCCCCCCCAACCCCCCCCCCCCCCCCCCAAACCCCCCCAAACCCCCCCCCCCCCCCCCCCCCCCCCCCCCCAAAAAAAACAACCTTTTGCCCCCCACAGTTCCCCCCTTTTTCCCAAAAACTAACATCATTACTCTCCTCCCCTTACTACCCCCCAAACACAGGGAAAAAAACATTTTCTGTGCGGGAAATCGCGAGGTTTTTTTGTTTTTTTCCCCCCTTCTTTATTTCTTTTTTTTTTTTCCCGGAAGAAACTTTGAGGGGAAGGGGTTCCCAAAATGAGATGGGGCTTTGTGACATAGGTGCCCTTTTAATGAAATAGAAAACGACGGCAGACTCCCCCCCCCCCCCCCCCTTTCTTTTTTTAAAAATTTTTTTTTTTAAAGGGGGGGGGGGGGGGGGGGGGGTTAAAAAAGGTTTTAAAAGAGGCCCGCTAGCCACATTTTTTTGCCTTTGTGGTGTAGTTTGTGTGGTGGTGGAGGGGGGGGGGGAGGGGGGGGGGGGGGGGGGGGGGAGCGGGGGGGGGGGGGGGGGGGGGGGGGGGGGGGGGGGGGGGGGGGGGGGGGGGGGGAGGGGGGGGGGGGGGGGGGGGGGGGGGGGGGGGGGGGGTTGGGGAAAAGGGGAGGGGGGGGGGGGGGGGGGGCGGGCACAGGGAGACGGGGAACAGAAAAAGGGAAAATTTTCAGGGGGGAATAAAGTTGGGGGGGGAAGGTTTTGGGGGTGGGGGTGGGGGGGAAAGCAAAAAGGGTAGGATCAAAAACTCCCCCTTTCCCCCCCAAAAAAAGGGAAAAAAACCCAGTCTAGATCACCCTAACCCCCCCCCCCCCCCTCCCCCAAAGACATTGAAACCCGGCAGGGGGACGGGGGGCGAAAAAAGAGGGCAGCAGCGGGACCGGTTTTTCTGCCAAAGTGGGCAAACTTGAGAGCGGAAAAACAATCAGCCAAGCCCAGCAACCCCCCCTCTGCCCGCCCGAGCCCTGTCTGGGTTACCAAACCTGTCCCCCCAAAGCCCATCCCCCCCTAAACCCCCCCCTTCCATACCCCCCCCCCCCCCCCCCCCCCTAACCCCATCTTTTGGGGTTTAAAGGAAAAAACGTCCCCGGCCCCTTGTTAAAGTACGGATAAATTTAGTGCCCATTTTTTAACAAAAATCATCCCCCGATGTCCCGTCTGCTGTAACACATGTTACGGGATAAATATCAGTGTCCAAAATTTTAGTTTAAAAAAAAAGTCCCAGTATAAAAATGGGAAAGGGCCCCGGTTTAAAGTAGAAAAATGTGCCCCTATTTAATCCCCCATGTATGGGGTTTTTACAAAAAAAAACAATTTTTAAAAGCCTTTCCCCTGTTAAAAAATCAGGGGGGTGATAAGGGTACAAAAATTCCAGTGTGGGAAAAGTAACATTTAAATGCCATGTTAATGGTTTAAAAAACCTCAAGGGGGGAAAAAACCCCAAATCTTGTGCCCGAGTTTAAAAAGGGACAAAATTTTGGTGCCAGTGTTAACAGTACAAACTTCCATGCCCCTGTTCCACAAGCTTAAGCCCCAGGCCCACATTAATTAAGCCCATGGGGAGGGACACAAAAATAGGTTCCGTTAACAAGAACCTAGGGTTTTTTGTCACTTCGAAACCCAAAAAGACCTAGCGCCGTCATTATGGGCCCAAAAACCCGGGGTGCCAAAAATTTAAGCACAAGGGCTTCCCAAACCCCATGGGGAAAGGTACAGGCATCAGTTTTTCCCTGTCGCCCCGTAGAGGTTTTCGATTAATTAATGGGCTTTAATGTTTCTCCCCTCCCGCGTTTCCCTATTTTGGGGGGAAATGCCTTTGTTTTAGAGCCTTTTCCCTCCTGTATTTTAACTCTTTCCGGGGGGTCGCCGCTTGGGCCCCCGCGATTTTCCCACTTCAAGGGTATACAATACACATTTTTAAATTACTAACTTTGTCCCCCAAGGGCCCAAAGGCAAAACCCACCCAAAAATAATAATCGTACCGGTTTCACAACATGACTTCAAAAGGGCCACATTAGGAAACCAGTCCATATCCAATTTTTATCAGGGAAAAAGCCAAAAGTAAAAGTAAGTTAACGGTGCAAACACCAGTGCCCACCCGAACAATACTGCCACAAACCAATTTTTAACGACACAAAATAGCAAATGCCCCCTGTTCGACAGCAAAACCCGTAAACTGCAGGTTTTGGGTTTGGGGCCCTTTCCCCGCTGATCAAAAAAAAGCAATGTTCCTGCAAAAAGCGCAGAACAACAAGGGGAAAGCCCTTCAAAAACCACAACCCTTTCTTTTTCCCTTTTTTTTTTAAATCCTTGTAGCAAGCACAGCAACAAACATCCCAGCTTCTGAAAACAGACTTTTTACCCCCCCCCCCCCCCCCCCCCCCCAAACGCCCCCCTCCTTCGTGCTTTGGGTTTTGCATCCATACAAAGGCTCAGGGGCAAAAAAGACAATTCATCCCTAGGAATACAAAGATAATATTTTTGCCCTGTGTTTTAATGTAGACGATTCCCCCCCCCCCCCCCCCCACTTTTCTCTCAAAAATAACGTTTTTTATGTCTGCCCCTTTAAAGGGTATATTTCTTTTTTTTCCCCCTGAAGGCAACAGGCCCTTTTCCATGGAAATTTTAAAAAAATACTTTGATTTTTTTTGGGTTAAAAAAAACTTTTCTCACCACTGTTTTGTCCAAAGGGCCCTTTTCATGTTTAAAAATTTAGCACATCATAAACGGGTTTTGTTTTCTTTATGTCAATGGCATTCTGACGTCAAATTTGGCAGGCTACTTTGTTTTAGTTTGTATCTAGTTAATGAACAGTTTAAAAAAAAAAAAAAGCAAAACAAAACAACACTGCAACAATCTACATTCTTTTGCGTCAGAAACTCGCATCCGTGTCACGTCTGCTAAGGAAAAAAGAAAAAGAAAAAAGAAGAAATCCATGGACTTAGAAATGTGCACCGTTTTTCTCTAGCACTATACACTAAATACCCCCAAAACATGCCAATTCGGTATACACACACTTTGTCCTAATCCCAAGACGACAATCCTCAAGTATCCTTTACATCTTAACCCTGAAAAATACAGTTCAAGCAACAGAAACACAGAACGACTAACAATTTAACCATTCTTAAACCGAGAGAGAGAGAGAGAGAGAGAGAGAGAGAGAGAGAGAGAGAGAGAGAGAGAGAGAGAGAATTTTACCTAAGTCTTACGGTGACAAGTCTCCCAGTTTCCACAAAGAACCACTCTTACTCTGGTCTCTTGGCATGAGCATGGTCCCGCAAGAATCTTGAGTCAATATATATACGGCCTCCCGGTTGACCAGACGTGGTCATAGGCTGGGGTCAGCGAGCCGACGGGACTGGCCGATACCCTACACCCCCCCCCCCCCCCCCCCCAAATCACCCACCTTCCTCCCTGTCTCCTTTACCCACGTCTGCTTTCTTGCCGGCTGCTGTAAGATCAATGAGCCCATCTGGAGGTGTCCCCGACATGACCTTGAGGGGCCGTCTTCCCGCGGATGCAAATGACATTCTCCTCTCCCTGTCTGCTGATCGTCTGCATCGCCAATATGATTGTCTGGCCTGGCCGGGCCGGTCCTACTCCTCAGCCCCCCCCCCCCCCCCCCCCCCCCCCCCCCCCCCATACCAACACCCATCCCACTTCCCCTTCGTTATATCATTTTGGTAGGTACTGTCTACTTTTGTCTACTTTCCCGTGACTCATGCTCCTTTATCACACAACATAATGTGGTCATAGATATAACAAAAGTGTAAAATCCCAGTCTGTGGATAGATATCACTTCATGAATCGTCTGAGGCCCTCTCCCCTCCCTCTGTGCGTGTGCGCGCGCGTGTGTATGTGTATAATATGTGTGTATGTTTACATATATATATATATATATATATATATATATATATATATATATATATATAATATGAGAGAGAGAGAGGAGAGAGAGAGAGTGAGAGAGAGAGAGAGAGAGAGAGAGAGAGGAATGGGTATACACAAGAAAAGGTAGTGATGGGGAACTCTCGGGTTGAACAAGGACTCAAAAAAGGTTTTCAACCATAAACTACATTCTTGCACAGCAGCTGTATCAACTAATGACAAAACCAGCCAATTGGCCCAATTCTACGTGGCAGGATTTTCTTCGAAACACTAACCCGCGTAATACCTGGGACACATGTTTATGAATCAGTGATCACGTGTGTTTCTTTCTCTCTCTTTCCTCTCTCACCCCAAATAAAGTACAAAGCTAAAATACATATGGGCCAAAAATAAGTTAGTGAGTCACTTCCAAACATGAAATTACAACATAGTTCTTACGCACACGCGCAGGCCTATGGGAGAAGAGTGGGTTTTTTTGTTGTTTGTTTTTAAACACACAAAAAAGGAGGGGGGGGGGGGGGGGGCGGCGGCGAGTGAAGAGGAAGATGCAGAGACCGGCTGAAGAAAGTGATTACCCAAATTAATAATTAAAAAAAATTAAACATTAAATGCAGAAATGCTCAGTTTAGATAAACAAGACTGGGAGGGGGGGTAGACAGACAGACAAGACACCCGAGGATGGAACGACATTGTTTTTTTTGGGTAGAGCATGAAGCCACGATCTGCTACCCCCCCCCCCCCCCCCCCCCCCCCCCCCCCCCCCCCCCCCCCCCCCCCCCCCTCCTTCAATCCATGAATCATCCTGCGGATGCAACCACTTATCTTCATCCGCTTCTTCCCAGGCTTTAGGCTGTTGTGCTCCTTGCTTTACATGCAGTGAGCTGCCTTGGTTACTAAGACTTAGTGACTGATACCCCACGACAACCCTCTCAGAATAGCACAGATCTACCTGCTTCGGCGATAGGTGACCACCACGAATACTGCAGTACGAACCATGCGAGAAAGTGGGGGCAGAAGAATGAGAGAGAAAGAGAGAGACAGAGACAGACAGAAAATTAATGGTAAACTTGATTTATAGGGTTATAGAATGCAAGCACAATAGCAGTTTAACATCCATCCCCATAAGAAAGAAAATAAAAAGCAAGTGCTATGAACTGGCAAATGCATTACACAGAGGGAGAGGGAGGGAGAGCGTGAGAGAGACAAGGACACAAACACAGGAATACGTGGGAAGATATGGGGTGGGGTAGGGCGGAAGAAGTCTGAACAAACGAACGCGATGGAAATAGCCAAGGTCAACGGCCACAGACCTCTAAACCCAGCTAATCATTCTGCGGATGTAAGCAATTATCTGGATTTTCTTTTTGCTCTCCCGTCCGTCTTCCAAGGCCTCGTTTGTAGCTAGCTCCCGACTTGCTTAAATCTCCCTAGTGGCTAGTAGGTGGATCAGCTTGCTTTCTTTCTTTAGTCTAGTAATATTCCCATTTCCAGGTCTGAAACTGATGAGCTGAGTGAAACGAGCTAAGCCCCGAACTGACCAATTCTTGACAGTGTTGTTTTTGTTTCATGTGTATTTTATATACTTATGTTTGTATGCATGTGTGTACACACACACATATAATCTATATATTTTTAAATTCTTATTTCTTGCTTTCGAGGATAATGGAATAAGCATTTGTGTGCCCCCCCCCCCCCCCCCCCCCCCCCCCCCCCCCCCCCCCCCCCCCCCCCCTCTAGTCCCCATGTGTGGTTTTGTAAATTTTGTCATCTGTTCCCACCGGCACACAATGGCCTAGTCTTCCGAAAAGCAGGTTTTAACACGTGTGCAAGATGTTCTGCGTGCGTTTCCACAGGGGGCCGTGGTGGAGTCGGCGCTGATGTAAACTTCAAGGGGGAAAATTCCCTTGAACAGGAGAAGAGAAAGAAAGAGAGAGAGAGAGAGAGAGAGAGAGAGAGAGAGAGAGAGAGGGAGTGGGAATGTGTGTGTGTGTGTGTGTGTGTGTGTGTGTGTGTGTGTGTGTGTGTGCGTGCGTGCGTGCGTGCGTGTGTGTGCGTGCGTGCATGTACGTTAGCACACGAGAGAAGCAGTCGAGTAAATGTATAAAATAATATGCATTTACACGTGCTTTCCTGCAAGCTTTTCAACTGTACTTTGTATGTGTTCCTATGTATTGCCAGTCCATGTCTAAATGAGCATCAAGTCAGCCACGCCAAATGAAACAAAAACAAAGGAAGAGGGGGAGGGGGAAGGAACAGACACTCTTGGAAAAATGAGTGCGTGGGGGCGGGGCATCGTCGTCTTTAAACACACGTTTCGAACAAAATCAAACAAAAATATACAGAAAACAAAATAAGGCATCCCCCCCCCCCCCCCCCTCCAGGAAAAAAAAAGACTGGGTAGATAGGAAAAAACAAGAGGTGTGGGATGCTAATCAGCAGTAACCTTGCTCGGCCGCCGCCCCCATCATCAGGGAATAAATAACTAGGGCCCCCACCAGTGAACGAACAATGGTGCTTAATTACAGTCTACAGCCCCACCCCCACCCCGGGGAGGAAAGTAAGCCGATGAAAGTACATCTCCCCTCCCCGTCCCCCTCACTCTCCAATCCTCCCCTCCCCTTCACACATGCCGACTGTTCCCCCTGCCTTCCGATGGCATGCCAAGAATGTCAGGTTTGGCATGCACTACCACTGCATTGCGGCATGCCACCACACCACCAAGCTGCCGGGCAAAAACCCGCTAGCTGGCTCGCGCGGCTCCCCCCCCCCCCCCCCCCCCCCCCCCCCCCCCCCCCCCCCCCCCCCCCCCCCCCCCCCCCCCCCCCCCCCCCCCCCCCCCCCCCCCCCCCCCCTTCCCCTTTCACGGCCTCTTGCCGTTTCGCAGGTCCGTGTAATCTCTTTCCTGGTAACCACACACACAGCAAAATGCTGTAACGTTCAGGATGTTGACCTCGGCCGAAAGGGCATTCTACTGCTACTGGCACTCTCTCCGTTGAAATGAGCAGCAGCGGGGTACTTACTCTCTGTACTCGCACCGCCAGACAGGCGCTTGTTTCTCGCTTTTACTTTGCTACAATACATCAAGATATCATAAGTCTTCTTTGCCAACCAACGCTCCTGGTAGTTGCAGGTGTCGGGCTATCTTTAGCTCGCGGAAGTCACAGGCAGGCTGTATGCATGTCAGGATAAATGCGAGGAATGCAGTGAGGAATTTGTCCCTGATAATTGCCACACGATCGAAGTTGCAGTTTGTGCCTTCGGTTTAGTGGTGAGAAAACAATTAATAAAACAGACTTCACACCCTGAACTGTGCGCTAGTAAATTAAATCTTCTACTATGATTTTCCCTTCCTTTTTTGACCTTGAATCTTTTGACCTGATAATAGGCATGCAGGCATATTTATATCATGCAAATCGATACAAACTCTCACTATAGCAAAAATACAACCAATCAAGCCCAAAACACTGCCCCACAAATTCATTTTTATTACACTGGCTCCAAATTTTACATGACTGATTGCAAAGTTGCAATTATTTCAGGTACTGCCCCTCCTTTGATTTTTACTGACCCCCCCCCCCCCCCCCCCCAATCTTTTATGATCCTTGTGTGTGTGCACACACATACAAGAAAGAATAAAGGAATAAGCACATGTGCATTTTTTTAAAAAACATCCAGTCCCTGTATCTGTTCCCCAGCACAAATGGTCTACTCTAATGATGGAACACAGAGAGAGAGAGAGAGGAGAGATGAGAGAGGAGAGAGAGAGAGATGAGAGAGAGAGAGAGAGAGAGAGAGAGAGAGACACACACACACACACACAGACAGAGAGAGGGAGCAGTTGGGAATAAGCAAGACTAGAGTGACAACATGGTGTCACCAGTGCTAGCTGGAAAAGTTCCTTTCATTTAGTATCTTGAGGCAATTTTATAAGATGCATTCCCCAACATAATAAAATGTGTACTTCTAACAATACATACAATATAACGCAGACATCACAGTGACTGACAATGCCCTAAAATAAAGCGCAAAATTCAAAGAGGCAATTTTTTGCTCAATGATGGTTTTTTAATCGGCAGCTGAATCTAGTTGGAGATGACTTTTACTTTGCTACTTCTAAAGTTGATGTATGTGTGTGTGTGTGTGTGTGTGTGTGTGTGTGTGTGTGTGTGTGTGTGTGTGTGTGTGTGTGTGTATGCACATGCATACACATGCGTCTGTGTGTCAACCACAAAACACACTACTCAAATTCAAAGAAATCCACAGAAATATCTTTCACACTTCTCTCAACAAGAGCGCTTCATCCAACATCTCGCCCAAACTTCTGCCACTATAGCTCTGCATTCAGACGACTAGTTACTGTGTCAACCAATAGGAAACGGTGAACTATTGCTTGGCATACTTCTCCAGACCATTCTAAACTGTCATTGGCTAATAAGATGACATCAAACATAAATTTCTAATCTGTTTGGGACATAGGAATGTCATACACATTTCAGATCTTTTAAAATTAAAACATCTAACTAAATTTATACAGGTCACAACTGAGAACAGAGGAGAGGGGGAGGGGAGTATTGCTTTAAACTACATAATATATTCTATGGCGGTATTTAAAACCTAGTTAAACTCAAGGCAGTGTACTTGGTTTTAAATTGAATTTTCTGTACATCTTCTCCTGTCTTCAGATTTTAAACATGCAGATGGGCAACCAGATGACAAGAAATACATGGGTGTGACATGGCAGAGGCTCAAGGCAGGAACTGATGGAGGGCTGCTACAGAGGCTTACATCCTGCAGTGGATGGACAATGCCTAGATGCCAAGGTGCTGATATTGCAATAATCCTTATGCTATAGAAGAGTGGCACTAACAAGAGGTTTGTCCTCATTGCTTTACTTTCTGTGCATCTCTATACTTGTATAACTGGGGTAGCTTCATTGAAATCTCTGATAATTTATTTCCCGAAAACCAGGTCAAACTCAGCAAGCAAGTTCCCGAAAACCATGCCAAATTCAGTAAAATTCAGTAAGCAAAATTTACTTACCAAATTAAAAACAACAACAACAAAACCCCCCAAGTTTATAAAACAATGCCCACACATGCTCTCAGGCAAGTGTGCATGTGCACGCACCCACACAGAGATTGGGGTAGAGCAGTGTGGTGGGGTGGATGCTGAGGGGACCAAGGAAAGCAAAAAGTGAACATCTGACAATATTTTAATCATCAAGCAACAATCATGACAAACCTGATTATCTTTGAACAGTTGTAGAGCTCTTGACAAAGAAAAAGAGTTTGATGTCAACTCGCCATTCTCTTGCACTTGGAGCAAAAACATTCATTGATCATTCCATATAGCCTGGCCCAAACTGTGCAACACAGGCTTTTGCACGTCTGTTCTTTAGCAAGCGAGATATTATATTTGAAACACATCTTAGTCTTTGGAATTGTTTGGATTCACACCTGTATGAATGTGATTTCACCTGCTGAAAACACCAAAAATATCTCAGAAAATGTATTTTCTTAAGTTCTTTGTTAACCCTAGTAGCGCTGAATATGCAGCAACAAGCCTCACTTCTATTGGCTGAATTAACATTGGCTAGCATTGTTTTGGAGCAGGGTGGGCTCAAACAACCCTTGATATTGATATATAAAACTGAATTAAATGTGTTAAGTATATATCACTGGGAAAGAACAGATAATAGCTTTTAAATGAGTGTAATTTATAATAGTGTGTAGTGTTATGATTATGTAAAAATAGTCACAATACAAAATTCTTTTGTGCGCAACTATGAATCACTGTTCCCTCGCCAGGCGCCAGGATCGATTTTAACACGATAAGAAAAGTTCTTGGGTAGATAAGTGTTCATGATTAGGTAAACCTATATTTCTTGACATTAGTTTTCAAAAAATAAGGAGTTGTGTATCGCTTTATCGGTCAAATATACTCGGAAAATTCATGCGAAAGGATCGACGCCATCGTGACCGTCATGGTGGATGTGCGAAGTGGTGGCTTTCTATGATGAAAATACAAGATCGCTTGATTTCATGTGATGCAAAGTATTCAGCAGCATAGCGATTTGACTCAAAAACAGTTATTTCGAAGCCTCGTTGCGTCAAAATAAAGTAAACAATCTGTGACGTCGAAATCGCCGAGTAGCGAAGAAGTCCATCCAGCAAAACTAGCACCGCTCGATTCAGTCCGATCGCGATCGATTTTTACCAAGTTTTTCAAAAATATTCCACAATCCTTACCTCATCGTCTCTCTCATTGTTTATTTCAACCAAATCCAGCCTCTAAAACTCCTCCTCACTGTCAATATTGTAAAAAAGCTCGAAAAACGCTTGAAGAAATTCTGGTGCAAACACTGGCCGCCATTTTTGTTGAAGACGATCTCGGCTGGTCCGAAAAAACCCCCAAAAAACACTCTTAACCAATCAGATTCTTCGCTGCTTGTGTGTGTCAAACGACCTTCACCCCTTTCTGCGGTCCTACAACGGCCTTAACATTCATTGGCTGACCTTTGAAAGCGAAAGTAAGCTTTCAACTATGATCACCCACGTCATCCCGGAATATTCCGGGATCCGCCACACAGCTTAGACCCGCCTTTACCGGAATATTCCGGGAACCGCGCTACTAGGGTTAATCTTTGTTGTGTTTTCATACAAAATACAACCACACAGGTTTTTAAAAAAATGTTTTATTTTGTTTACAAAAAATCATGAAATAATAGATAAATAACATTAACACATTTGAAAATGAAAATGAATATGACATGTAAAAACCAACCAACCCAAACGCAACATATCATGTAACAATCATTCACCAACATTTCCCACAGACCTGTTCCATATTGAGAAATATATATCCCATTTCAAACATCTACCCATTTTCAGCTCATTTTGGCCAAATCCTTCTATAAGCAAGTAGCTGGTATCAGTTCTCTAGTATATGAGACGCCAGAGTTTTTTAAAAAAAAAGAAAGAAAAAAGTCTTGGAAAGATCAAGTTTCCAGGACTGATGTTTCACTCCCTGGTTTATCCCCTGCAGATAGCTAGCTGCTGACACATCAGTGATGACAAGAGGCCAAAGTGAACAAATCTGCCATGCCTAGCCCTTCACTTCAAAATAACCTGGCTAAAACATCCTGCACCCATCTGTTAGAGATCCAAGGTTTGACTATGGTGAGATTCTGTGAATGCGACTGATTACCCCCCATTAAGGTAGCCACATTCTGACTTCAGGGATAATGTCTGAACACACCACCAGTGCTGTTAACTTCCGGGGAAAAAATAACACTTGAATGGGCACCTTGGTGGTGGCTCACACACGAGCCACCAGATCACAAGCCTGAAGCTCTTACCTCTAGGCTGTACCATCTCCCGGCTAGAACATACAATCTTCACAGCAACTTAGCCAAACGAATTACCCTTGAAGATTTCTTTCCTTTCTCCCCCCCCCCCCCCCCCCACCCCCCCTGAGTGTTTTCTAGCATATGACCCAAAATTCTGAGTCTGAAGTCCATGAGTTCTTTGGTCTACACTGTCTGACACTGAATGGACTGAAAAGCTTTTGCATCCCATTCGCTTGTACTGTAGAATATTACATTATAGTAATGAACTGGTCTAAAATCCAGAGTATTAGGCAGAAAATTTGCATATCAGATACACATTTGAGCCTAACAATCGCCAACAATATTATTATCATTAAATAAGCAAAGCTATCGGATCTTTTTTCCATCAACAATGAAGCTGAATAAAATCGTATAATTACAGAACATTTTCCAAAAAGAAATATGCACATGCACACACATACATGACTACCATCATCACCACAGCAACAGCTGCTTTTTCTTGTTGACGTTTTCTTTTGCTGCTTCATCTTCTTTGATGTTCATGTCCTGATGTTCTCCGTTTGCCCCAACCATACCCAGATTCATTACATGTCGCATCCTCGGGGTCAGAAGTCCACAGGGAGCCTATAACTGTCAAGCCTCTGTGGGGCCACCAGCCAGAGGGACCCTGCACTGCTGCTGGGACACTTTGGTGGTATTCAGTGCTGCTTGTTATGAGCTAACATACACAGGACACCACATACAGTTTGACTTTGACCTACTAAGCCCTCTACTTGATGACAGTAATATCTGTCATGAAGTCAGACTTTGTGAGAAACCCATCAGAGGTGGCAACCACCACAACGTCCCTCCAACAACCTTCTCCCATGAACTTCCAACACCAAAGATTTTGACACTAACTCACCACAGGCACAGAAGTGTATGGAAAACCAAAACTGAGGTTGCCATGAGACCAGAGCAACCAGGCCCGCCAAACCAAAGACAATTTTCTCATATAGCATGATGATCAATGAGGATGAGGATGATGTCATGATGCTGCGATAGAAGTGCATGTGCTTTTGAGACTATTTAAAAGGGCTGTGCTTAATGCTTCTTAGCAAAGAACCCCAAAAGATAAACACATGCAGTGTTGGTTAGGTAATTTGAGCAACCCTTTTAAAATCACATCTGTAAAGTGGATGAAACGACTTTGTGGTCCCAGCCTTTCTAATGAGCCCATAAACTCAGTTTGGGTAGGAGCCCACTGAAGTCTAAAAAAAAAATCCCTTATTCATGGGAATCGAACCCACGACCTTCCAGCCTGTAACCCCATGCATTAACCACTTTACCAAGGAAGCTAGTTACAGCAAAAGTTCTTAACACACTGCACGGACTGCAAGGAATAAAAAGAGCATGAAAAGTTATACGCAAAGGGAAATCTGTCGCAACAAGAAAATAAATCTTAACTAGAAAATGGTGAAGGAAACACTTACCAGTTGATGAAGGAGCTCTTCCCGGCAGAGTGGTTGCCAATAAGGAGGACAGTGATCTTTTTGCGGGGCGCAAGCAAGGACAGCCCCAGGCTTTCAGCAACCTTCACCAGACCTGAAGACACAAAAACCACAGGCTTTACAAGACCTGAACTTTCTTTGATGTGGTTCTGCAGAAGACTACTCTGTTATGAATAAGCTAACCAATCCAATCCTGTTATTTACAGCCCCGCCGACACAGAGGCCACATCAAGGCTGTCACCTTGTCAACATTAAAATCTCAGATTAAAACTGTGCAGCTATGGACAGATTAAAACAAGGTATAAAACCAACCCTACTGTCGTTCCTTGTTAGTTGTAGCAACGCCCTGGCCAATGATAAGGTCAACCTAGGACAGACTCCGCATTGTGCCTGTTGTGGGAACCACATCATCAAACACATAAAATTATTAAGCTGGACGGAAAGATGAACATATCAAAGTGCTCATTCTTAAAGAACTGAACAACCTGAACTTTTATGCCTAGTTAGGAAAGGAAAGACAACCTGAACTTCTTGGCCTGGTTAGGAAAAGGAAAAATATTTTGGACTTGCCATGAGACATCAGAGCTGCCAAGTAATGAAAACTATGGTCCAGGGAATGACGGCGAGAACATAAAGTGGACGTAGTTGCCAAAGGGTGAAATCTGCTGAAGGACTGAAGACAAGGGGATGGAAAGAGCTGGCAGGGCATGCATCAGCGGCTACCATCAAAAATTGATGAAGCTGACATATGAACTTTCTTATCAAAAATGAAAAAAATACAGTGAAAAACCAAAGATTTGCTTAACCAACATTCAAAAAGTTTATTCTTTGGGATTTTTGTTGTTGTTGCTTTTCTCATGTTCACACTGGATGAACTAGAAAATGGAAACCAAGAACAAACAAAAACAAAAGAACACAAAGACAACCCAACCAACCAATCCAACAACAACCCCATGTTAATATAAATCAGAGTTCTGTACCACATAAATCTGGAGTAAAAAATCTTTCAACTAAAAATAATCATGGGTCACCCAGAATAATATGCACTCTGTCTCACTCATCACGTAACTTGGCAATCGCTGTGAGACTTAAGTTACACACTGGATAAGAATATTGCACACATGCCAGCATCTAAATTCCTTGGCAGCCATTTAAGAAGATTTCCCCAACTCCAATGGAAAATAAAGCAGAAAGGTTATGCTATGAGCTTGATAACAGATGAAGACAATCTCATGTGTTTCAAAGTACACTATCATAATGTACTGTTAGCCTTGGCATATTACGCGTGTTGATATCTGACATGAGCTTTTGGCTAAGCCTAAGGACAGAGTAATGTCCAATGTCATGAGATTGTGTGTATGTGTGTGTGAAAGAGAGAGAGAGAGAGAGAGAGAGAGAGAGAGAGAGAGAGAGAGAGAGAGGGAGAGGGAGAGAGAGATGTGTGTGTGTGTGTTTCAGTTTGTGTGTTTATTGTTTTCTTCATTTTTCAAGGGTAACATAACCACTGACATCTGTGTTTTATTTTTTATTCTATTCTTTTATATCGAGGATAATGGAATAAGCATGTATGTGTTTTTTTACATCCAGTCCCCGTGTGTATGCGGTTTTGTAAATTATCTGTTCCCACCGGCACACAATGGCCTACTCTTACGAAAAGCGGAACAGGATTTTAATGTGTGCATGTGCGAGTGTGCACATGTACGTGAGCATGCACATTTGCATGAATCATGCACATGTGCGATCCATGCAACAAGCCACAAATATAATATATAACTATGCATCTTATCCAACTTTTCTTTAGAACTCAAGTTTGGTCTTGATTTTGGTCTAATGGAGGTCATACTGGCCAACTACTGAACAGCCTTTATTTAGACCATTACTAATACTAGTAATAAGAAGACAGCATCTTGATGTGCTTTGCTCTATATGATACCAACCACTGATGAACTACTCTTTTATGAAAGACAGAATGGAGTTTTCTTATTCAAACACTTGAACAGCAGCTATTTGTCTGTCATATGAGCGAAAATGCGTTGCCCAGCCCATCCGACTTTGGTGTGGGAGAGAACTGCATGCAACCTTTTAAAAATCTTTCTAGAAAAAGGAGGTAGAAAATAAACAAGAAGGTGGTGAAAGAAAGAAAAGGAACAAGGCAGTCACAAAGAGGGATAGAAAGGTAGAATTCCTTGTACAGAATTTTCAGAAGGTGGAGATGCTATTTCTATTATACCTACAGGTTTCCAGCATCCCAACAAGGAAAAATGGGCTTTTGACCAGTGTGAAACATTTTGTTAATTCTTATACCATACCTCAGTTTTGTCTTATATCTAAACCTAGTATAAGACGTACTGTTGTAGGGAAATGAAGTCAGAACCAACGAAAGGAAACCAATGAAGGAAAATCCCTTCATACAAATGGCCAAGCAGACTCAAACCCGGGTCTACAGGTCAGGTCACGAGTCCAATGATCTAACTGCTGAACTAGTTATTGATCTACCCTCCTTTTACATTAACATTTGACTCACACCCAATAGCAGTGAAAACTGTTAAATTTTATGCATTAGGTTTTTCTGGCGTTTAAAAAAAAAAAAGTTTCGTTCCTCAGCTAGAGCTCAGAGGTTTAACAAAGGCGAGATTTTTGTGTATGCAACTGCTTTTGCCCACCATTAACTTCAGGATCAAGGTAGTCACATTTTGATTTCAGGGACTGTCTAAACTAGTAAACATGACACTAACGACTAATGTGCATGCATTTTTTATTTCTGTCATCCGTTCTTGCTGGCGTGCAGTGTTCTACTCTTCCAAAAGGCAGAATGGGTTTTAACATGTACACAAGATGGTCTGGGTGCATTTGCACACTGGGCCTCAGTTTACAGTCTCATCCAAAGGACTCTTGAAGGAAGTGGAGTCAGTACTAATGACATGTTCACTCCAGAGGAAAAATCCCTCTGAATGGGTGTCTCAACCGCAGGCTCTATCCTGGACTGTCAAACCAGGTGAGCAGTGCTCTTATTAGTATTACTATGCTATTCCACCTCCCTATGCACTGTACAACTACAAATCATTCATTCTTCCACTCTTTTAACAGTGTAACCAACAACTTTTTAAAAAGCTCACTGACCCCAGCATAATCAATAATCAGTCATGAGCCACATTACCACTATCTGAGGGTATGGTGCTGATAAAACACAAGGTTGATGAAAGCAAACGCTAACATTGTTTCTCAACTTTTACCTGCATCCCTTGCATCAGTGTGCACATGTCATTGGAGACAATACACACAGGTCCCATACATGTGAAAATGCATGGCATTTTAAAAAATCCATTAAAGTAAGTTATGTTGCCAAGATGACAATGAACATTAATAAAGCATGCTGTCAGCCAGTGAGTGATAAGGGTCAGACTCAAAGTGAAGATCAGGAGTGCAAGACCAGACTACAGTCTGTAACTGAATAATGACTAAACTTTTTTGGACAGTTTTGTAGTTTGAAAACTGCTAATGACAAAGTATCCAGATAAGAGTGTTTCTCTTTGATGACAGTCTTTTTCAATGCTTTAGCCCCTGGGGTTAGCTGCACCCTGCCTCTATCAATGAACCTACCGGTTTAGGTTCGACTGGCAACCGGGTTGTGGCCGGGCTGCATATTTAAGTAGCATGAAATCAAAGGATCTGGACAGACCTGTTAGTGTTTTCGCCTTTAAAAACGTTTTAAACATTTCTAAAATGATAAAACTTGCATGACTCATCGAGTTAAAACGACCTTTGATCAACTAACTTAACCTCGCCCAGATCCTCGTAAAGTTCAGTGATGTAGGCCTATCTGAGTTCGGTGAGCATTCAATTCGCTGCTGAAGTCAACATCGACGGCCGGTTCATTCTTCAAACAAAATCATTAAAACCTGACATAAACCGATTTCCCTAGAAACATGAACATTGTGTTTGAAAGACTGATCTTACATGAACAGTTCTGAGCATAAATTTTCAAGCAATTAGCTGGAAAACCGTTACATGCCCACTTTCTTCCATCAAAACCGCAGAGTCAGCCGTCTGTCTCGCCACGGTTGCCGTTTACGAACATTGCAAATCGCAGTGACTTTTTTCAATTAAAAAAGCCTACTTCAATCGAATTATCTTTAAAATAACAATAAATGAGTTATTTACCATTTTCTGGGTCGATGTACAGCAAATGACATTCTTTCAAAATTCTTTCGTTGAGTGATTGCGTGGCAGTGTCCGCCGCATTCGCAGAGGACCTCGGCTTCACCTTCCCAGACATCTTGCAGTTCTCGGTGTCAGCAGTGGACAGACGAAACGGATACGAAGGGGTTTGCTTGGAAATTAAAAATGTCTGAAAACCCCTCCTTTGAATTTGGATACAATCACCAAATATTACACATCAAATTAACTATTGAAATGTAACTTATATTTTGTGTTCCATTTAATGTAGGTTAGGATAAGATAAAATATGAAGGCTGATGAAATAAACCCTATTAATAAGTCAAGATCCAAAGAATCCTTTCGATGCTCTTTGTGCCGCAAAAGGGACATTATATCCGTCAGCTGATCGAAGAGTGAACATTGCGATTAACAGCTAAAATAAAGGAAACACTTATACAATTTTATTAAAAATACTTCAGTTCATGACTAGCTTTTAACTTTTATGCTCTTTTGAAGCATATACATGTTTTCTTCACGTACTTTCACGATTGTTAGTGAAGACACGCTCACGCGAAGATGCCGGTAATAACATCCAATGCAAAAAATCGACTTTCGTTTCTGCAGACCTGCACAGTTTAAAGATGGCTTCTCTTGTAGCAGATTACGGGGAAAGCAGTGGTGATTCTGATGGAGAAGAAGACAGCGAATGCACACAGGATAAATCGTAAGTAAAGTATAGATAGTATAAAAGTTAACAAAGCAGATGCTATCTATATTAATTAAGACAGTTCTTAACGCAGTCGTACTCCTTTGCATGAATGAAAGTGATTCGACTAGCATCTGAATTAGGCTAGTCCTACTCTTCTCGCCAGTTGTTCACACTAATCACTTTATGATTTTATTATTGGTACTGTCAACCCAATAACATTACACTGTAGAAACGCATATTTACTTTAAACTTATTTTTGCGATAAATACTGGCAAAATTACATTTTTCAAAATCCAGCTAGGAGATACTACTCAGTTGCTTTGCAGCAAACTCATGGGTGTATATCAGGCAAAAGGCTGTGTAGTGTGAAGCCTGTAAAATTTATATATATGCAGATCTTATAATTTGTTCTGCTGTTATTTGGGTGGTGTTGCTGTTTGGTTTAAAGCAGATTTGCTTTATTTTTTTTTTAAGTACTAAAACCATTTTTAGTGCATTTGTAGTATTATTTACAGTGGACCCCACTTATAAGGACCTCCGATATAAGAACCATCGCTTATAGGAACACCCAAAAGCATGTCCCTGCCAAAGTTGTTCTTTGTGATCACTTATTAAAACTCGCATAAAAGAACCCTCTGATATAGGAACCATCGCCTATATGGACAGCACTTGCAAGGTCCCCACACGAACTTCCCTCGGATATAAGAACCGAAAGTAGGAAGTATCATTTCCAGGAAGTCAGATTATTCCGTTAAAAGAACCCTCGCTTGTAAGAACACCATTTGGTTGTTCCCGACACGACCTCCCCTCGGATATAAGAACCGAAAGTAGAAGTTATGCTCGTTTTGTTACCGGTATGAGTCACTTCCAAGAAATTTTCTTCCAGAAAGGCATGATGGCGGAGCGTAAGAGAAAAGCATTGTCTCTCAAACAAAAAGTAGAAATTATCAGGGAGGTCGAGCGGAACCCTCACAAAAGCAAAAGTCTCATCGCTGATGAAATGAAAGTTCCCAGGACGACTTTGCTCAATATTGTAAGAGAAAAAGCCAAATACATTGGGCAGTTTGAAAGCGGCAGGAATGATATTTCCAGAAAGCGTGCAAGAGGCTCCGGGCATGGCACTGTTGACACTGCTTTGTTGAGTGGTTTTCTGCTCTCTCCCTCTCTCTCTCTCTCTCTCTCCCTCTCTCTCTAATTCATTCAGACAGCTACTGTTACATACGTTCTAGTGTTATTTGAATTGAATTCATGTTTTTGTTTGCAATACACCAAAAACGTAAACGAGATTGCATCGAGATATTCAACTTTTCAACCCAACCAGCAAGTTCCATTGCATTGACGCATAAACAAGCAAGAAGTTGCCGTGGACACACACACACACACACACACACACGTATGCACGCACACACACACACAGACCATTAGAGGCCGATATACAACTCTTTTTAGCTTGTCCACGCTATTTTCTTCTTTCTTCGGTTATAAGAACACACACTTCCAGAACTGACCTTATAACCGAGGTTATGCTTATAAGGACCCTTGCTTATAAGGACACCAGAATGCTTGCCCCTGCGGTGTTCTTATATCAGAGGTCCACTGTATATACAATCCACTGTGTGACCAAACTGGCATTCTTAGTTCTAAGTTTCTTCAGTCAAATGCAAAATACCCTGGCATCGTTCCTCTGATGATTTTCAGTCATATTCAAGCATTCTTTAAATCAGTAATTAATCAGCTAATCATTCCTTACACAGTTAGTCACTTCTTTTGGTTGTGTTCTCTAGTATCCAGACCACCACTCAAGATCTAGTGGGGGGGGGGGGGGGGGGGGTACAGCTCAAACAGGGATCAAACCAGCACTTCTTTGTGTCTAAGTGGGTACATTGCCTTGAACAAGATAACTGATCGACTTTTAAGTCCCAAATTGAAACAAAAGTCACATGAAATGAAAGGGAATAAAAGTGACCTTGCTGTTTGTAATTATTTCAGAGAAGATGTAGCAGCTACCAACGAGGGCAGTGGAAACTTCTTCACCACAAAGGAGGACAGTGACAGTTCCAACGACTCGAATGCTGTCACGGAGTCGAACAGCAGCAAAACAGACCAAACTCAACAAGCTGAGACAACACCCAAACTCCCCAAACCCTTCCTTCAGAGCAAACTACCATCCCCTCACCTCACCTCCAGTGAGAAGAAACCCTCCTCCCTCCTCCCCAGCCCCACCTCCTCCGTGTTTGTGAACCCTTTTGAACAGGCGGAACTGGCCAAACTGGGTGTTCTAGAAAAGCATGTCCGCCTCACCGAAGCAGCTCCCCAAAAACCAGCCTCCAAACAGATCTGTTTCAAGTTCAAGAAAGGCAAGTGTTTTCTAGGGGAGAAGTGCCGCTTCTTTCACGACCGGAGCAATATTGCATTCGGCAATGGCGGTGACAGGGCGGGGGAGGGTGCTGTTCCTGAACTGGAGAAGGGCGAGGGTATAGGGTTTGGTCAGGGGGACAAAAGTTTCAAGTTTCCAGGATTTCGGGGAGCACCAGAGAGAGGTGTGGAAGGACAGTTTTATCACCCAGTTGCCCACTTCAGTCACGGGCAGCCAGCTGATCCTCGTATCATTGACGACGACAATTACATGGCAGCAGCTAAACGCAAGAAGCGTCACGGGGTAACGGACTCTCTCTTGCCGTCTAAAAAAGCCATGAATGACCTGGACAGCTTTAGAGAACAAGAGCGTCCGTGGACAAAGAAAAAACAATTCTGACTGATCTGTGATTAGTACTAACTCTTCTGTACTGATTGTGGTTCGATTGAATGAGGGAGTGAAAGCAAGAGTGGATCACTGGATGCATTTGTAAGTAAAAAGGAATAAGAAAAGGGACATTGTTTGATGCATTGTATACAGGTACGTGGGCAAATCTTAGTTCAGTTGTAGGTTGCTCTGGAGTTTTAAAATATGTCAGAATTCTTTGTAAGTTGTTAGGGAAAAAAAGACATATCTGTAAAAACGATCTCACTGAAAGTGTGTTAGAAAAAAATTCATGACAAATTTGTAAAAACAGTGTCACTGATTTTTTCTTGTGCTTATTTTTTAATGTTTCGGGAACTTCACACAGACTATGTACACTCCTTGCCTTCTCTTGCACACATACACATATGCATGCATGCACACATTCAGTTTGTTCTTCCATTGTTGAAGGTAGAAAGATCACTTTACGATGGGTGAAAAAAAAAGCACATTAACTGCTATTCTAATGGCTCTATACTATTTGCTGGATTTCCCAAAAGAGATATAAAAGACAATCTTATGTTGATTCCAAGTCAAGATTGGCTGTCTAATTCATTTTCTGATACTTAGAAGTTTGAGGCACCATGCAGTCATTTACTGATTTAGTTCCATGACATTGCAGTACCTTCTTTTACGAAAAAGTTGACAATGGGCTAACTCACTAAGACTGGCAAAATCTGAAAAATGTGGAGCAAAGTAAAACAGTGGGTTTTGTATTTTTTGTTTGTTTGTTGGGGTTTTTTTGTTCTTTGGCTAGAGCCTAGAGCTCCAAGTTGTGAGTTTTTTGCACATGCAACTCTTTTTGTCCCCCACCATTTAGATAGCTGCATTCCAATTTCAGGAATGGTGTCTAAACATGACACCTGTGTGCATGCAGGGTTTTTTCTTCTTCTTAATTTTGCTATCTGTTCATACTGCTCTGGCACCCAATGGCCTACTCTCCCGAAAAGTGGAATGAATTTTGAACATATGCGCAAGATGTTCAGTATATGCATTCACACACGGGCCTCGGTTCATAGTCTCATCTGAAAGACTTTGACATTCAGTTTGATTTTTAAAAAAAAATCAAACTGGGAAGAAAGGGTAAGGGTGGGAATCGAACCCAGGGCCTCATGATTTACTTGTTACAATGTTAGGCAGGCAAATGTCTTAACCATCCTGCCACCTTCCTTCTTAAACAGTGGTTCTTATCCAGTGAATGTCTTGCCCATTCATGAGGCTGATAGTGATAGTATGCTATGAAATGCATACTGGTAACATTTCAAAAAGAAACTACAGCTTGTACAAGATTACAGTTGTGCATAAGAAGGGCCAGGTACTATCTTTCAATAGCATCAAATGTCCATATTCATTATAATTATATTATTGGAATGCTACATCTCAGGTTAAAGCTAAACGCTTTTAGGATTAAGTTTTCATAGATATATCATAGATATATCCCGTGTTTGTGGTGAGAATATAAACATTTACTAATACTATCCTTTTTCAGTGCAAAAATTAAAATTTTTTAAATTTAAAGAACTTAGCAAACACAACATGTGTGTGTGTGTGTGTGTGTATGTGTGTGTGCACATGCACACACACATGCACTTTGTTTGTCTGTATCAAACCAAACTAAACCACACCCACACTTACACATAGAGAAAATGTGTTAGAAAGTTAAGGACTTTAGAAGTTTAGTCTGAAACATATGGCACCTACACTGGTACTATGAGAATATAGTATCTCTTTGAAATTAGAAAGGAATTTAATGCGAAACATAAAATCATAATCCAATGAAATCTATATTTTGAAGTTTTTAAGAGTAGTTGTTGGATTTTTCTCACGTTTCGTTTGGTTGGTTCATGATGGGGTTTTTGTTGTTGTTTTTGTTTTTTTGTTATTTATTTTTCTTGGGGTGTGGGGAGTCTGTTTTTTGGGGGGGTACTTTTTTTTTTAGGGGGTGGGGAGGATTGGTTTAGTTTGGGATTATTTTTTGTTGTTAATTGTTTGGGGTTTTGTTTTTGGTGTTTGGGGTTGTTGTTGTTGTTTTTTTTGTTTGTTTTTTTGGGGGGGTGGGGTGGGTAATTTTGTGTTGTTGTTTTTTTTTGGGGGGGGGGCTTTTGGGGGGATATGTATTTTTCTTCTGTTGGTTGGTTTTGTTGTCTGCATTTATATAGCATTGTTTTAACTAGGCTGTTCTTAAACAGCTCAATTTGAAAGGATCTTACTGTCATATCATGTTCAGAGTTGGTATTGTTAGTGTTGATGTTACTGGCGAGTGTGTACATGTGTATACATGTGTATGCACATGCATGGATGCACAGTGTATGTTTATGCACACATGAATTAAGATGTGTATCATGTACATATGTTTAAAGAGCAAAACAATCATAAAAGCAAAATGAATAATCTATCTTGATATAAGTGCTAAACAAAAATGATTAAAAATTTCTTGATTCAAGAACTTTGATGCATAGCCTCATGTTGATTCTCACTAGTGATCTTCTCCATCTCATTTTTCTGGAGCTAGCTATAAATAACAAAAAAGAAGGGAGTGAAAGAAATGTGTGTGCGTGTGTGTGTGTGTGTGTGTGTGTAAATAGTCATCTCTCATTCTACCTGATTTGAAAGGATTTAGATGGATGCCATTGTATGAATTCTTGTAGAGGTTGACAAAAACATTAAAATGGAAACCAATGTGGTCAGTCTTATCTGGTGTGCGTGCGTGTGTGTGTGTGTGTGTGTGTGTGTGTGTGTGTGAGTGAGTGAGACTTCATGGTTAGAACATCACACAAGGAATATGGAGTAACTGTTGAGCTATCTCAGTATCTGTTGCAGTTTTTTTCCTGGCTCCAACTTAAATTGTTCAACATCTTTTTATTTTTTGACTGTTGTTCCTTGGCAATAATAATAATAATAATAATAAATGGAACTTATATAGCGCTATATCTTGCAAAGACAAATCAAAGCGCATGCATTCAACCTAATCTTACACAGTCATGCAATCAATGATAAATAATCAAAAGTTTAAACAAACAGATATTTACAAACATGGTGCAATGCAGACAAAATCTATGAAATAAAGTTTCGATAGTCAAATGTTTTTCAAAAGCACACATACACTCGCACAGGCCGTATACTTTAGCAGGGTGATAGAACATGGGTTAGATATGAAACAGGAGGGGGGGAAGTCTTAGGTTTGAAATAAATATGTCTTGAGGCTGGATTTAAAAGTGTCATAACTAGGTTTCTGGCGAAGAGAGAGAGGAAGGTTGTTCCAGATGGATGGACCAGAAATAGAGAATGAGCGGCGGCCAACAGTGGATTGGTTGAATCTAGGTATTCGTAGGCACAAGGTATCTGCAGTAGAGCGGAGGGAACGTGAAGGAGTGTACAGGTTAAGACATTCACATAGGTAGGAGGGTGCAGTTTTGTGGAGACATTTGTAACAGAGGGTACTGATCTTATAATCTACTCTCTGTGGCACAGGCAGCCAGTGGAGAGATCGCAAGAGAGGGGTAATGTGCTCAGATTTTTTCTTTCTGAGAACTAGTCGAGCTGCGGAGTTTTGTATACGTTGAAGGGAGTGGATAGATGTTGCTGGCAGACCAGCTAAAAGAGAATTGCAATAGTCCAGACGTGAGAGAATGAGAGAAGTGACAAGTTTGGTTGTTGCATCAGTGGACAGGTACTTTCGAATTGCACTAATACGCCGTAATTGATAGTAGCACGACTGACAGGTCTGGGTGATGAATTTTTTCATAGAGAGTGTGTTGTCGATAACGACACCTAGATACTTCACGGAAGTGGATAAAGGGACTGATGTATTGCCGAGTTCTATTGAAGTTGTTGTAATGGAAGAGAGTTTGTGTTTGGTCCCTACAAGCATGGCTTCGGTTTTATCTGCGTTTAACTGTAACTTGTTTTGTATCATCCAGTTTTGGATATCTTGAAAGCAGTAGGCCATCTTTGTCAAGAGAGAAGGCAGATTTTCAGGTGTAACACTACTTTGAATCTGAGAGTCATCTGCATAAAAGTGATGGTTGATATGATGACGGTTTATTATATGTGATAGTGGAGCAGTATAGAGAGTGAAAAGAACAGGGCCGAGAACTGATCCCTGCGGGACACCACATTCCAGTTTGGCAGGTATTGACTGTATCTTGTTTTACTGCGACTGTCTGGAATCGGTCAGTGAGGTATGAACTGAACCAGGAGAGGGCTGTGCCAGTAACACCGAATGTTTTTTTAAGACGGGAGAGAAGAATTGAATGGTCAATAGTGTCGAAGGCTGCAGATAAGTCGAGTAGAGTGAGAAGGGAGATTTTCCCCGAGTCAGAAGCAAGTAGAAGTGTATTTAGGGTATGGGCTAGGGTAGTTTCAGTGCTATGATTGACGCGATAGGCAGACTGAAAAGGGGGGGAAGGAGACTACTTGAGTGAAGATGGTTGTTGAGTTGTTTCAGAACAACTTTTTCAAGGACTTTAGAGATGAACGGTAGGTTGGATACAGGTCTATAATTCTTCAAAGTGTTAGTATCGAGGTCGTGCTTTTTTAGTAGAGGTGTAACTATTGCAGTTTTGAGAGCAGTTGGAACAATTCCTGAAAGCAGTGATGAGTTAACCATTTTTGCGATGGTGGGTATAAGCTGTGGAAGGCACTGAGTAAAAAGAGAAGCAGGTATAGGATCAAGATCACATGATTTTATTGTCATTTCTTTCAGAATCGTCTTGATTTCTTTCTCGCTTGTTGGGTGAAAGAAAAGGAGAGGAGTACCAGAGAATTGGGGATCAGGAGGCATAGGGTAGAAAGAAGTCTGATCCAATCTGGAGCGAATGTTGCGGATTTTATCAGAGAAGAAAGAAGAGAATATAGCAGGAAGTTCAGAGGTGCTGTGAACAGTAGGCATTGGGCTTGCCTTTGCAGATCCCAGGAGGGTTGATGTGAGGGAAAAAAGAGATTTCATGGACGTGGCATCAAGAACTTGAGCAGAGTAATAGTTTGTCTTTGCAGAATGAATCAGGTTTTGACTTTGTTTATTTGTTTTTGCAAGAGCTGTTTGTTTATTTCGGGTTTTGTTTTTCGCCACTGCCGCTCCAGTTGTCGGCGTTGCGCTTTGCGACCAGGATATCGTGAGTGTCCATGGGGCGCAGGGCCTATCAGGAAGGACACGTCAGGGGGAGGTGCATGCTCGTCAAGCAGTTGGCTAAGACAGTGTTTGTAGTATTCAGATGGGTCAGCGGGATCAGGGATTTGTGATAGGTGTTCAGCTGCTTGAGAAGAGAAGGATTGAATGTCGATGGCCTTGAGATTGCGACGAGATTACACTAGAGCTCTGAAGTTCACCAATGGTGAGTTTTGCATTATGCAACTCTCTCCCCCCCCCCCCCCTTCCCCCAACCATCAAGGGTTCCCACATTAAGATTTTACAGTTGGGAAATGAACCTACCAATTTTGCAGGGCGGTCGGAGGTACCTCCCCTGTCTTTTAATAATAATAATAATAATGTATGGAATTTATATAGCGCTAAAATTTTGTAACGCAACAAATAAAAGCGCTAAGATGACTTTAAAAAAAATATTTTTATATCAAAGATAATGGAATAAGCACTCTGTGCCTTTTTACATCCAGTCCCCGTGTGTATGCGGTTTTTTGTAAATTTTGTCATCTGTTCCCACCGGCACACAGACCTCTTTTTGCTCTTCAACTGTCATGGTTTTTTTGATGTGCACATGATTGTAAGCATGCAGGTCTGACTGGTTTAGAGTCAGCTCCCAAAGACTTGACATTCGTTAATTTTCTGTCAAACAAGGGGGGAAAGGGCAAGGCTGGGAATTGAACACAGAACTCACAGTTTATTTTTTAGGCAGATGAACTTCTAAATTGTCCTGCCATCTCTCCTTTTTTTTCCTTTGTGTGCAACTACTGACTGAGAATTCCATTCATGAGCAAACACATACAAAACATCATGTGTAGACATTAAAATGTATCACTTTTTTTGTTGAGAGGGTAGCCCAGCTAAGCCAGTGAGGTGAAATATAAAAGTTAAAGGTTTTCCCATAACCTATGTGCTAGTTGGGGAGCAGAGACCTCATCTTCCCCAGGGGCCAGTTTTATTAGGGCGGTGCCTGTCTCCTCTCCCATGCTGCTTTCCCTTCCTGACCCTAACAAGAGCAGGTACTCGTTTACAGCTGGTGAACTTGGGAACTGTACAAAGCCAAGGCAACTCATTCATTTGACAACCATGCTCAATGCTGCTTAACCTTAGCTTGGGGAAAGTGAGTGCTCTGACCACATGCCTAACCGTAATTTGCAACCTTTGGAAAGGAGTGTCTCCACAGATTCAACTAGCCCAAAACATTTTGGGTATTTTTTTTTTCCATTCTGGCTCCCCAGTAACATCTCTTTGTTGGCTTGACTTTCATCCATTTGTTATCCGCAGGTAGTCAACGCTTCGCCTGACTGCTCTTACATAGATGTAGTTGGTCTTCAGTGATAAAAAGAACAGGCTCTAGCATTTTTAGGTTTGCTTTGGATAAAAGCTTTTCAAGCGCAGGAAATCAAGCCTTATCTGGCAAGCTGTGTTGTAATGTATTGAAACTGTACTGTATATTTCGTTACAGAAGATTGCATGAAATTTGGACTGCTCTCCATAGGGAGATGTGTCACCACAGGAGCAGTGTTTACCTTAAAACTTTTTTTTTAAAAGTTTTCCTGTTTTGGCATGACATGATTCCTATCACAGTGGCTATTCCCTTCTGAATGGATCATGGAAAACTGAAAGCAGTGACTTTAAATCATAGTTCACAATTTGTCACACTTTTCTGTGCTGATTTCTCCTTCTGTGAGACTAAATTCGAAACTCCTCTGTGGGGAAGCTGAAACCCTATCAGAAAGGGAAAAAAGCATCCCCACCTTCTGGAAATTCTGTGCTACGAATTCCCTCTTTGCTATCCCTCTCTTTGTTTTGCCTTGTTCCTTTTATTTTTCTACCAACTCCTTCTTGCAATTTTTCTGCCTTTGGGTCCATTTCTTCAGTTTTTTCCCCCCCAAGAAAGACTTGAAAGAGGAACAATTCTCTCATCCCACGCTGAAGTCGAATGCGCTGGCAGAGAGAAGACATTTAAAACACAGTTTCTCTACCATACACTTCTGCAAAGTTCAACGCTGGTATCTTTCCTAGTCCACGGGTAAATCTTTACAGGGGTTTTTGTGTCCCCAAACCACTTAGCAGGGACAAAGAGGGGGGTGGACATTCAGTGCCTGGTACAGGCGTTGTCACTTTTTCCTCCCCCCACAGTAGCTATATTCAAACCGTTTTAACCCCCAAACCTGTACAACATCCACTTCACGGGTGAAAAATCCGGGGCCTACCCCCCCCCCCCCCCCCCCCCCCCCCCCCCCCCCCCCCAATAAAACCGTTCTTTTAATACACAAGACTTCAAAGGTTCTGGCCTAAGCATGGATTGTAGGGTGGATAATTATGGGGAGTACGTGTGTGTATATAGGTAAGGGCGGGGTCCCTGGAGACACCACACACAGTCACTCCGCTACTAGGTTGGATGGCTGGCTGCCTCCCCCCATTCAGCCGTCTCCAGACGTTCTGGGTTTATTTCCAGCTCCAGGAATGCAAAAAACAGAGGTGCACGCTGCATTCCTCCGTTTCACGAGACCGAGACGGCGACCAACGCAACGCACAGCAGGCTAGGCTAGGCTATTCTGACGTTGAAGCTAAATAAAACGGCTGAGTAGCCTAGGTGGAATTCGTAAAGTTCATTCATAACTAGACTGACATTCTCTCTGTCTCTGTCTGTCTGTCTCTCTCTGTGTCTGTCTCTCTCTCGATGTATCCCTGATAAGAGCGGAGAAAAGATGTAAAAAAAAAAGGGTATACATGTGCTTATTCATTATCCTCGAAAGAAAAAAAATATCATTTGATTTGATTTTGATTTTCCCCTTCTCTCTCTCTCTCTCTCTGGATGTAAAAAAGTATCTGTAACCATTGGGAATACAAATTATTAATCACTCAATCAACCTGGGGTGTGTGTGTGTGTGTGTGGTTTTGTTGTGTACACCCCCTCCTCTTCCTTTGTGTATTGATTTCTATATTTCATTGACAGTTTGATGCATGTAGGTTTACAGTCACAGACTGCAATACTTTGCCTGGCCTAAAATCCTCATCCTTGCGTATTAATGGATAAAGATCCTCTGAAGTGGGAGTGTGGTGCTATGGGGCGAGGTACTTGAAAAGAGTCATACCGTCAACTTCACACCCGGGTGTTACTTACAGTTCACAGTGATTCCCAGGTGGGATGAGTGAGTCAGAGCACTTTTTCGGGGAAATCCTCGGGTGTTAGGCTGGGGAATGCGCAACAACAACATCAATCCCCGATCAGAGCCAACGCACCTGCCTAGGAAGCGAAAGTCCGGGTGCGGTACGGTTCCGGGTTCGATACCCTTTTGTACCCGAAACTCCCCCCCCCCCCCCCCCCCCCCCCCCCCCCCCCCCCATGAGTGGTGGTCTGGGTGCCAGTCTTTCTTTTTTCAATTTAATTTGACTTTTTTTTTTGGGGGGGGGGGGAGTGCTAGTCTTTCGGATAAAATCGAGGTCCCGTTTGCAACTCGCATTTAGCGCACGTAAAAAAACCCACGGCAACAAGACACTTGTCCCTGGCAAAATTCTAAAAAAATAAATTAAAATAAAAACCCCTTTATTTGATAGGAAAGAAACACATGCAGAGAGGGAAGTTTTTTTGTTTTTTTAAAGGGGTGGCGCTGCTCTTGTGGTGACGCGCTCCCCCCGGGGAGAGCAGCCCAAATTTTCCACACAGAGAAATGTGCCGTGACTTAAAGTAGCATACAAATTGAATACCAATGTGCATGCCTGAAACAGTGCTGCTAATGTTCGTGCCCCGGGCCTCACAACGCTTCTTAGGTCATTCTCAGAAACATGTGAGGTTGATAGTGACCTATTTCACACATCTACCATTTGACTGAATTTATTTTGTAACTGTAGTGAATTGCTGGTTACTGGTTATGTTTGAATTAAAGAAATAAATTTTAAAATTGTAATGAGTACTTGTGCTTGTTTTTAAAAATATTGAATTTCTTTTACAAAATGTGCTCATTCCAACATGGCGGATTTGTGACATGATGGTGCATACTTTTATTCAAAATTGTTCTTCGACTTTAAAGACTGCAAATTGAAACACAATTTGTATTAAATTAATGCCCAGATGTTGTTCCAAACTCCCCAAGCAGAAAAAAAATCTTCCTTTTTTATCATGAACATTAAAAAAGAGGGTGGATTAAATACCCGTTGTGGTCGTGACGCCTTAGTTTCCAAAGTCAGGCCCAATTTTAAAAATTCACTCACAAAGAACTATACGATATCATCAACACATTTTTAGCTTCCACTGATAAAGTAAACATTAACAGTATATAAAAAACGATTGTTTTTGATCAGCAACCTCCTACCCTCGTTCATGGCTTGAAACTCCAGATTATCAACATGGTTTCTCATTTTTAAACGTCAAACCGACCTACGTAAATTTGGTGCAAAACTCGGCACATTCCTTCACTGACCGAGATTTTTATCGCTGGCACTTTTACCTTGCCTAAAATATCTCTGGCACGTAAATTTTTCCCGCCCAAAAGGGAAAATCGCGATGCTATACTAGTTTTGCGGGTCTTTGTCTTCTTCCAAAAATTTTTCATGTCACGACCGACCGCTAAAGCACGGCAGCATTTGATCAAGATGCCTTTACTCGCTTCTGTCGCATTTTTTATCGAAGGAGAAGGAATATTTTCTTTTCAAAGTATTTTACTTTTGCCAACCAGGGTTTAATAATCGTAAACTCGTGTTTAAATTACGAAATTGCTTGTTTTTGTCAGGTTCTCTTTTCTTGTCAACGGGTTTGGCTTGTTAGCGTGGGTACATTTACCGATCGTTTGATTTGATGACCGCTTATTCTTACTCAAAAAAATAAAAAGGCATCTACTGTAATTTGTGGAAATGATTATTTATTTGAAGAAATAAATTTTGGCAAAAATAAATTTTAAATATGAATACCAGTTTTTGTTGTGCGGGGGGTTACGGTTAGGACATGAAACGAAAATAGTACGGTTTCTTGTACGACCGCAACATTCTTGTTGAAGTTTTACTTTCTCTTTCTTTTATAGATGCTATTCGTGTTTTTATTTCGAACAATTAGCGACAGAAGTGATTTAATTTTCAGTGTTTGAATGTATTTTATGGGAATATTTTCGTTGATCTGTAACTCATGTATTACCACGTTGGTTGTGACACGAAACCAAGTAGCGGGGTTTCTGTCTCGGCCGTTAGATCTAGAAGCATACGTAAAATTAGTCTCGCGTTTTCCCTCATTCAGTTATTGATTCTTTATATGGATGCTTGGTTATGTTGTTGTAAATATAAACCTGCAGCAATTTTGTTCTGTGGTTATCTCGCACGTTGAAATTTGGCCGTAAAACGTTTAGCTCGTGTTAGTCATGACAGGAAACGGATTTGGTTTTGTGTCCACGACTCTGATCTACGTAAAAAATCGTCCCCTTTTCCCCCGGATACAGATTTCTAGTGTTGATTTCAGGGGAAATGATTGATCTACACAATCGTTGTTAATCGTAATGAGTCAACCGTAAACGCACGCTAACGTCATCGCAGTGACGTTAATGTTTGCTACAAACTGCGCCGATGACAGAGCTCGGGGGTTCCCGGGCACGACCAAAACACGTCACTCGTTTTCTACCACTTATGTTCCGTAGGCTTCAAATGTTTAATCAAACAAAGACGTTTTCCGATTAAAAATTTTGTTCATTTGAGAGATAGGAACAATGCTGGAAGTCCCAAGCTTAACTTTTTTAAACTCCTAAAACTTACAAGTCCTGATCAGTTATGATGAAAAAAACATCATGAGGATGGGCTTTTTTGTTTTGTTTTTCGTTCGTTTCCGATTTTTCCCTTTTCAACATTTGAACCAATTCATCTTTAAATGGCAAGACAAGCGTTTATAACAAAACAAATAACACACAACTGACACACATTCACATGACATAAAAAGCAAGAACACTTTCAGTTGAAATTGGTTATGACAAGTATTCAGCAGAATAAGCAATTCACAATGCTTAAAATTGAAGACACACATGCTTAAAAATTTATTTGTGGTGTACACACACACCAACAACAAAACGTCCGCATCCACATTCACGCACCACATACATACACACACACACCTCTCTCTCTCTCATGCGCTTGTACACACCACCACACCAAATTACATACATAAAAATTTATTTTCTCTCTCCCCTCTCTCTCTCTCTCTCCTCTCTTTTCTCTCTCTTCCCCTCTCTCTAACACAAAACCCCACACACACACACCAACACACACCAAAATTATTGTTAAAAAGGAGAAGTCTAATGAGGGGGGTACAGTTACAAAGAAGAGCAGTGTCTAAGAAAAGTAGATCTTATCCAGGTGGGGTCTTATGATAGAGAATAAAGGGGCAGGGTGCCCACTATACATAAGGATGCATGTGATTATGACCAACAATTTTTTTTAACTGTTACAATATAAATCAAATCATTTGGTTGTGTGTGAGAGAGAGAGAGAGGAGAGAAAAGGAAAAGAGAGAGAAGAGAGAGAGAGAGAGAGAGAGAAGAGAGAGAGAGAGAGAACTTAACAGTCCTAAATCATTTGAAATTATGTTAGATCATGTTAGAAAGTGGGACAAAAAGCAGTGCATGTGAGGAAAAAAAAAAGCACCAGCAAATGCTGAGAGTGCTTGAAGGATTTATTTGCCCATAAAATAAAAGAATAATTTGCCTGTAAAACAAGAAATGAAGAAAAATAACCTTAGATTATAAGTGTTGTTAATATCAAAGGAAGAAACCCAACAACACAGCAAAGGTGGGTGATTTGTTTAAACAATTGACAATATAACAAAGTTTGATCGACAATTAAGTTTTGGTTTTTACTATAAAAAAAGCCAAGAATGAATATGATTCATTGTTTTTTTGTCGTTTTTTAAAACATGCATTTTGTACTTGATATAAAAGCACTATGCACTCATGAGCTCATATTTTATCATTAAAATTTTGAAGGATGCGCTAGGGAGATGAGAGAAACTGGACTAGCTGTGTTGATTGATATTATATCACTCCAGCATGATAAATCAAATGTAGATAAGTTTATTGATATAATATCATGTCACTCTAATCTTAACAAAATAAATCAAAAGTCAATAAAGTTACAAGAAGGGATTGTTTCTCATTTGAGATGAAGTGTTTTTTCAATTTGATCTTAAAATTTCTACACTTTCATGATTTGTGCTTTTGAGGGTGTGGTTTCCTGTCACAACCAAACGGTCTCGATGTCACTACCATAATATATCATATAAAATGATAAATCAGTATGAATAATGTTACAAGAATGCATTGTTTCCAATTTAAGTTGGTGTGTTTTGTTTAAATGTATGTTTAAATTGCTACACTTCCATGATTTGTTATTTTGAAGGGTGTGGTTTCCCTGTCACAACCAAACGGTTTTCCCTGTCACAACCGCAACATATTACTTTTATAAGGTATTATTTGAATAGCTTCCATTCTTGTGTAAAAAAATTGTTGTTTTATTTAAATGATTCTGTGGTTAAAGTTTAGGCAATTTGTGATGCTTTTCCCGTGGTCACTAGCACAAAAAACAAAACTTTAAATCTGGGGGTACAAAACTGTCTTAGAGTGTCATTAGAAAATGGCCAAAAATATGCTTTGTCAGTGATTGTCATACTTCCCAAAAGTTAGATTGTTTTAATAAATGAAAACAACAGCATTTTGGAGTGTTTTTTTGTTTGATATTCTGAGTACAAAGATTTATTTATGCTACTTTTGGTTTCCATGTCACAACCGCAACACGGCTAAAAATAGAACTTTAATTCATCAAATACTAGGAAACCATTTAATATTTCATAATTTTTTCAAAGAATGCAGATTATGACAGAGTACTCTAAAATATAACAAAAAGCCATAAACTTCCAATGACATTTATTTTCAAGGTCTAATGTCACAAAAACCTCACATGTTTCTGAGAATAACCCTCTTAAACGTATGTTTCGCAGAAGACTGTTCTTTCTTTCTGTTCTTCTTCGTCGAACGCTCAGACAGCAACTATTGTTGTCCGTCATATGAGCGAAAATGTGTTGCACTGCTGTTAAGCGCCTGACAAGTCAGGCCCAACGGATCCGACTTCGGTGCAGGAGAGAATTATTTTATTTTAAGTCTTTCTGGGGGGGGGGGGGGGGGGGGGGGGGGGGTTAGCAGGAGAAGGGACCAAGAAGGCAGAAAATAGACAAGGAGGTGACAAGAAGAAAAAGGAACAAGACAGAAACGAAGAGAGGGACAGAAAAGAGGGAATTCCTTGCACATTAATTTCCACAAGGTGAGGACGCTATTTGTACTAATTAATAAGCTCCGCATGCCCATATATACAGCAACTACTGCTGTCTGTCATATGAACGAAAATGCGTCGCCGCGCTGCCGTTTTAAGCGCCTGACGAGTCAGGCCAGCGCATCCGACTTCGGTGTGTTAAAGTTCTTCTGATTTTCAACACAGTGGATGATGAGTATGGTGGTGGTTGTGGTGGGTGGTAGTTGTTGTGCGTTCCCCAGCTTAACACTCTAGGGGTCACCCGACAATCAACTCTTTCTTACTCATCACACCCAGGAATCACTGTGAGACTGTAAGTACACAATGAATGAGAAGTTTGCGTCTATGGCTGCTTTCAAGTATCTCGCCATAACACAGGCAGCCATTCTCCGACTTCAGGGGATTTTTCTCCTATAAATAATGGAAAGTACAGCTAGGTTATGCTGAAGGCTCGGCGCGACTGAAGACAGTCTCAACATAACACTGCAAAGCATAACATGGCCTTGGCACTTAGCTTACATCAACAACCCACACAGCTTTTGGCAAACTAACCCAAGATAGTGAGTACAACCTGTTTTATATAACTGCTCTAAGAAGCAAGGCACCATGGTAGTTAAGACGTTCACCTGTCTAACAAGTAAACTGTGAGGTTCTGGGTTCGATTCCCAGCCTTGCCTTTTCTTCCCAGTTAGACTGAAAATTGAACTGAATGTCCTTTCGGAGGTCAGACTCTCAGCCAGTTGGACCCAAGTGCTTACGGACTTGTGCTCGTCAAAAGAACCCACGACAGTTGAAAACCTGAGAGAGCAGTGAGGATCTTCTGACTGTCCTGGCAAAATATTGGTAGAGTCTCTCTCTCTCTCTCTCTCTCTCTCTCTCCTCTGCTCTCCTCTCTCTCTCTCTCTCTCTCTCCTCTCCCTCCCTCTCTCCCCTCCCACCCCACAAGGATCGAAAAAGAAAAAAAAAATTGCAAAACCAGTCTCGATTTTTCCACCCTGACTTATTTACTCTGCTTGACTGGGCCATTACCTAACTGAACCAAATGGCCGAGTCGACTAAGTTATGTATCCGTACGTCAGCGTCGCTAAACTTGACGCATGACGCCCGCATGCATGCATGTACGCGCGCTAACACACACACACACACAACACGCACACACGCACGCACGCACGCACATACCCACACATACACACAGACACATTCACACACGCACCCACATACACACAGACACGCACGCAAGCACACGCGCGCACCACACACACATACACACAGACACTCTCACACACGCACCCACATACACACAGACACGCACGCAAGCAAACGCGCGCACCACACACACACACACACGCACACACACACACACACACACACACACACACACACACACACACACACACACACACACTGTGTGTGTGTATGTATGTGTGTTCGCAAACGCCACTACAGGTTGATACTACTCAGGGCATGTCTAGAATCAGGGATTGAAAGTCTGGCACGGCACCAACGAATGGCTAGCTCTAGGCCTACTGTACTGCACGTCAATCAGTCCCCGTTCACTTGAATCTGGCAATGATTTATGACAGTCAGCTGAATTCTGAGTGTACCAGGCTGGCTGACTATGACTGACTACGGAATGGTCACACGTGCGCCCGCGCACGTGCACTTACATACACAAGCGCATGTGCGCGCGCATGTATATGGTATGCATACATCTTGGAACAGCACATAGACCTGCACAAACATGCACGCGCGCGCGCACACACACACACACACTGACAGATAAATAATAAATAATTATATATATATATATATATATATATATAGAGAGAGAGAGAGAGAGAGAGAGAGAGAGAAGAGAGAGAGAGAGAGAGAGAGAGAGAGAGAGAGAGAGAGAGAGAGATAGAGATATATAGAGATACATATATAAACACATGACTAGACACAAACACACACACATAAAATACACGCACAGACATTATGCTTTCTCTCTATCGTGTCTGTCTGTCTGGCGCTCTCTCTTTCTCCCTTTCCCTCTCTCTCTTTCTCTCTCTCTCTGTCTCTCTCTCCCTGCCTCCCTCCCTTCATCCTCCCTCTGTGGCCACTCCAGTTTATGGCATCATGGATAATGGAATAAGCACTCATACTTTTTTACGTCTAGTCTCCGTGTGTATGCGGTTTTGTTAATTTTGCCATCCTTTCCCACCGGCACACAATAACATAAAAGGTAAAGGTAAAGGAGTCCCATAACCTATAAGGTCGTAGGGGAGCGAGGCGTCAGAGACCTCACTTCTCTAGGGCCAGCATATTGAGGGTGGCGCCCATCTCCTCTCCCTCGCTGCTCTACCTTCCTTGACCCTAAAGAGGGCAGGTACCCATTTACAGCTGGGTGAACTGGGGGAACTGTACTGAAGCCAAGGCGCGCAAACGGTCACCCATCCAACTGGTAACCACGCTCGACGCTGCTTAACTTGGCTGGGGGAAAGCGAGTGCTCCGACCACCGAGCTATCCCGTCCCCACAATAACATCTCTATCTATCTATCTGTCTCGTAGTCTGACGACCGTGGGGGCACCCTCAAAGACTCAACAACCAGTTCCCTCCATTCCTCTCTCTGTTCTGCCTTTCTCAGGGTTTTGTTGAGTTCTAGGCCTGTCCATTCGCTGATGTTATCCTCCCAGCTCTTCCTTGGTCTGCCTCTTCTTCTTCCTCCTTGGACAGTGCCTTGTAAAATTGTCTTTGCAAGTCCTTTGGATCTTGTGACATGCCCATACCATTTAAGTTTACGCTTTTTCACGATCGTTAGAAGGTTCTCATAGGGTCCAATGGTTCGCTGGATTCTGTTATGCACGCTTTCGTTGCTTGTGTGGTCTTTGTAGGAGATGCCAAGGAGTCTCCGAAAGCATCTCATCTCCACCGCTTGTACTCTTCTCTCCAAATCTGCAGTCAGGGACCATGATTCACAGGCATACAGAAATATGGATATGACAAGGGAGCGCATTAGTCTGATCTTGGAGATAAGTGAGATATTTTTATCTCTCCAGATGGTGTTTAGTTTTGACAGTGCTGTTATTGTCTGTGCAGTCCTGCATACTACTTCTGGCTTGGATCCCTGGTCTGATACAATGGCTCCCAGGTACTTGAAGCTTTGAACTGTTTCCAGCTTCTGGTCATTAACCCTGATATCAGAGCTAATGCCGTTGGTGTTATTAGTCATCAGTTTGGTCTTCTCTGCACTGATTTCCATGCCGTATGTTTTGGAGGCCTTATTCAGGTGTTCTGTTAGGCTGGCAAGCTCTTTTTCTGATCCTGCTATTCCATCAATGTCATCTGCGAAGCGGAGGTTTGTGATCGTTCTGCCACCAATGCTGACTGATCCTTCATGATGTTCCAGTGCATCAGCCATGATTCTCTCAAGGAAGATGTTGAAAGAGTGGGTGAGAGTAGACAGCCCTGCCTTACTCCAACTGTTGTTCGAAACCATTCTCCAATGTTGTTGTTGTAGTACACTGTACTGGTGGCCTCGCTGTACAGCTGTTTGATGACTGATCAGGTTTGCATTGATGCTGTACAAATTCATGGTTGCCCACAAAGCTGCATGCCACACCCTGTCAAATGCCTTCTTAAAATCGATAAATACAATGGTAAAGGTCTTGTTGATGTTGAAGGTACCGCTCACATAGTATTCTGAGGTTGAATATCTGTTTGTTGTGCTGCGCCCTGCTCTGAAACCTGCTTGTTCCTCAGCAATGATGGTCTCTGCTTGTGGCTTCAGTCTATTCAATATTATCTGCAGCATGACCTTGCTTGGGTGGCATATGAGGCTGATTGTGCGGTAATTATGGCATTGTTGTAGATTTCCTTTCTTGGGGAGGGTGATGATGAGTGACTGTGTCCATGGTGTTGGCCATTTTCCAGTCTGCCAGATCTTGTTGCAGATTCTTAGTAGGGCGCTGATCATGGCTTCCCCTCCAGCTTGAACCAACTCAGCTGGAATGTTGTCAGCCCCTGCTGACTTCCCCTTTTTCAGCGATCTGACTGCTGTTTCCACTTCTTCTCGGAGGATAGGGTGACTGTCTGTGTCTTTGCTTGCACAATAACATACCCTTTCAAAAAGTGGAACAGGTTTAGCCCCTGTGTGTGTGTGTGTGTGTGTGTGTGTGTGTGTGTGTGTGTGTGTGTGTGTGTGTGTGTGTATGAAGTCAAGTCAAGAACACTTTAATCATCCCATGAAGGGCAGTTACAATACTGACAGGCACATTGTTATGTATAATTATCTTGAAAGACACAAGAAAGCTTGATTTCAAATTGGTATGAATATTTCAAGATAACTTTAAAAAAAAAATCACACAGACCCCCACCCCCACCCCACCCCACCCGCGCGCGCGTAGTACGTGCGTGCGTGCGTGCGTGCGTGCGTGCGTGCGTGTGTGTGTGTGTGTGTGTGTGTGTGAGTGAGAAAGAGAGAGACAAATTCTTTTATTTCGAGGATAATGAATAAGCACTCATGTGCTTTTTTTTTACATCCAGTCCCCGAGAGAGAGAGAGAGAGAGACACACACACACACACACACACAGATACAGAGACAGACACAGACAGAGGAGGGGTGAAAGTGAATGAGAATGTTATTTTGATGAGGGAAAGGAATATGCACACATCTTTTTTTTTTTTAACATACAGCCTTCAGTCAAAAATAAACAAAAATATCAAGATTAAAAAAGAAGACGAACCCTCGGTCTGTTCTTAATGAGTCTTTAACAATTAGATTGTACTGAACCAATCTTCGGTATGTTCTAAATAAAACTATATCATCCCCGAAGTCAGAATGCGGCTACCTTCATGGCGAGCAAAAAACGGTCGCATACGTAAATCTCACCAGTGGTGAACCTCGGAGCTCTAGCCGAGGAACGGGGAAAACCCCCCAGCAAAACCAGCGTATATAAACTAGATCTTGCTGTTATGGTGTAACAATGATTTTCTCAGAATATAACTTGACTATAATCATACAATCAATATTACTGAAGACTTCGCCACGGCACACAGAGGCAAGGGAAGCTATCACTGCAAGAGAATTGACATGTACAAAATTCAGGTTATTTCCCTTGTTTTGATCAACGGCGAAGTGCAGCTCACCCCACAGGTTCGTATACATACTGATGTTCGCTCTCTCTATCTGTCTCTGTCTGTCTCTCCGCGCGGGTGTGTGTGTGTGTGTGTGTGTGTGTGTGTGTGTGTGTGTGTGTGTGTGTGTGTGAGTAAGTAAGTGTGTGTATGTGTGTGTGCACGGCGTGCTGTGTGTGTGTTGTGTGTGTGTGTGTGTGTGTGTGTGTGTGTGTGTGTGTGTGTGTGTGCGAGATACCAAAATGTTTCTTTTGCTTTGAAGGGCAGATGAAGGCGGGGGAAAGGGGGTGTAGAGACAGGCAGGCAGACAGAGAGACAGACAATTTTGTCAATAGATTCCCAGGACCTAGTATGTCCAATAAAACCCCAAACAAACAAACCAACTATAGATTCTGAAGAAGTGATAACACCCCTTAACACAAAGCCTGTTGTTTGGGCTTTACCCTTGAAAGAATTCACACACTTTTTTTAAAACAATAGTCCTACACGCAAACTTCTCATCCAGTGTGTGCTTCCTCTCTCACAGTGATTCCCAGATGGGATGAGAGAGTCAGAGTGCACAATTATTCTGGGTGACCCCCTCCGGTGTTAAGCTGAGGAACACACAACAACAACAACAACAATAACAACAACAGCACTCTTTCTTGGCCGTAAGCCGTTGGTTTTTCCTAAGTATTAAGTCAAGCGGACTTTGTCGATACCCTTGCGTGTTCAGTCATGCAGATCGAGACGTTATTTTCACAAGTTGTATCATACTGTATTGTATTGTATCACATCGTAATGCATCGTACCGTTTGGTATTATACTACTTTAAACCACATCACATTTCTCTCCATGAAAATCGGGCTGCTCTCCCTGGGGAGAGAGCGACACCGCAAGAGCAGCGCCACTTATTTTTCTTTAAAAAAAACAACCTTTCTTGTCTGTGTACGCATTTGTTTCTCTATCAGACTGGCCTTTTCCCCACTAAATACTGCCAGGGACAACTCTCTCTCTCCCTCTCTCTCTCTCTCTCTTGCCATGGGTTCTTTAAGTGCTCTGAATGCGTGTAGCACACGGAACCTTGGTTTAACGCCTCATCTGAGAGACTAGCACCCAGACCATCACTCACGGTCTAGTGGATGGGCGGAATGTTCGGGCATGAACGGGAATCGAACCCTCACTTCTCGCTTTCTAGGCAGGTGCGTTTCTTCTAGACCACCGATCTATCTGAAATAATGTCTCTCTCTCTGTCTTTCTCTCGGCAGGATGTATTATCCTCGAAATAAAAAGATTCTCTCTCTCTCTCTCTCTCTCTCTCTCTCTCTCTCTCTCTCTTGGATGAAATACATTTCTGTTGTGTTCCCCTATTCTCAGTAAGCTAGAGCACGGTATATACCATTGAAATTTTAAAATACCCTTCCCAGTTTCGTCTGTGTTTACTTTTGTCATCTTATGAACGATATATGTCCGAAATGTATCGATTGACTTATATAAGGATTCAAATTACGATCAGTGCGACTTAGTTAAGTTTGTTAATGTGTGTGTATGTTGAGTGATTTCATTAATATTACTGTGTACTCTACCCCTTCATTAGGGGCAATGGCTTTACATGAATAAACATTCCGAATCCATCTCTCTCTCTCTCTCTCTCTCCTCTCTCTCTCCTCTCTCTCCTCTCTCTCTCTCTCTCTCTCTCTCTCTCTCTCTCGTTCACCTCTAAGCCGCTGACTGATCCTTAGCTTATAAGTCAAGCGGAATCCGTTAATACGCTTCTTTACACTCATCTGTTCATTCATGCTTATCAGGACGTTATTTTGTTCAAAGCCAAGTTAAATGAGTTTTGACTGCTACGTTTGTGTTTTTTGGTGTTTGTGTTTGTGTGTGTGTGAGTGTGTGTGGTGTGTGTGTGTGTGTGTGGTGTGTGTGTGTGTGTGTGTGTGTGTGTGTGTGTGTGGCTATTGTTTTGTTGTTTGTTTTGGTGTGTGTGTGTGTGTGCGCGCGCGCGCGCGCGCGTGCATGTGTATGTACTAGCACTATCCCATGTAGTCAATGTGCACACACATGCACGCGCGGCGCGCAACACACACCACACAAGCAAATGCTCCGCTTATTCAATGTACCATCTGAAATAAAAGTTTGACTTTGACTTGACTTTGACACACGCGCGCGCGCGGGGGTGTTCTAGTATCACGTTACGTAAAAAGACGTTGAAGGACAAACACCCCCCCCCCCCCACACACACACACACGCCCCGCGCGCGGCGCGAGCACACACACACACGGAATCAAGCACTGGTAGATCTGTTACCCTCTGTTTCAAATGTCTCCCAAATCTGCACCTCTTATCTCTGTAACTGTCTTCATCTGTACACTCCATCCCGTTCCTTCGTTCAGCGCAGATACTTTGTGCTTTCGAACACCAGATTCAAACAACCATGTTGGCCGTCGCTCTTCTCTGTTTCTGGTCCATCACCTGAATGACCTCCCTCTTTCACTTTGCCCAAAGCCTCTTTGATACTTCAATCCGCCTCAAAACACATTATTTCTCTGAGACTTTCTCCCAAATCTGTCCCTAATTTCAACAGCATCTTTCACCTTCTAAGTGTTGTTCCGAGTGTGTGTGTGTGTGTGTGTGTGTGTGTGTGTGTGTGTTGTGTGTGTGTGTGTGTTTGTTGTGTGTGTGTGTGTGTATGGTGTGTGTGTGTGGTGTGTGTTTTGTGCGTATGTGTGCGTGCATGCGTGCATACGTGCGCGTGCATGGTTTTTGAAATCTGTTGTTCATTATGTTTAAGGAGAGTTGCATGCCTGTAAATGATTGATTGCAAGCGCTTCGATTTGTTTGTTTTTTTACAAGATTCAGCGCTATATAAATTCCATATATTATTATTATTATTATTATTATTATCTGCAACTTGTGAAACCCGTGAGATTCGAACCCACATCATACACTCACAGGACTGAAGTAAACGCTCCCTCCCATCCAATCATCTATGGCATCCGCCCTGTATAAGACCAGAGATGCAGGCTCCGAATATCAAAATTCTGCATTGTTGGTGCTGTTTCACACGAACTGCACTTATGTAGAAATACGGACTGCGGAGAGCTGAGGGTAGCCGAGATGGGATATACAAGCCTCTTTTCCTGTGATCATTTCATGTTGTATGGGTAAAGCAGACATATTTTCCACAACCAAAAGCCGGAATATTGATCCTGGCGAATGAATCAGTTATCATGATTTACCTGCCAAAGTCGCAGGAAACTGCACATCATATGATTATCATCTTTATGTCGTCCTGTGGGAAGGGGGGTGGGGGTGGGGGTGGGGGTAGGGGGGGGGGGGGGGGGGGGGGGGGAGGGGACTCTATAGTCTGGTGGTTAGCATGTTGGGCTCGTGATATGACGGCCAGGGATCGAGCCACCCACTGAGGCACCCGTTCGAGGGGATTTTTTCCCCTCTTGAAGTTAACATCGGTACCGACACCACTTCCCCGAAAGTTTTTTGGATGAAAGTATAAACACCCAGGTCCCGTGTGCGAACGTACGCAGAACATCTTGGGCACAGGTTCAAACCCGTTCCACTTCTCGAAAGAGTAGGCTATTGAGTGCCAGTGGGAATGGACGACAATTAAAAAAAAAAAAAAAGAGAATCCGTTCTGGTGCCGTGTTTAGACATCCTCCCCGAAGTCGGAATGTGGCTACCTTGATGATTGGCAAAAACGGTCGCATACGCAAAATCTTACCTTTGGTGATCTTCGGAGCTCTAGCTGAGGAACGACAAAAAGTATCGTCCTATCTTGCCCAGGTCAAAAGCTGTGTCAGTTATTGATGTAAGCTAAGTGCATCACTATGTTGCTATGTTGTAAAATGTTACGTTGCGATTGTCTTCAGCCATGACAAGCTCTTAGCATAACAACCTGCACTCTCCTTTAAAGGAGAAACAAACATCATCTGAAGTTGAAGTATGGCTACGTACGTGGCGAGGTACTTGAAAAGTCATATATCCGGTGTGTACGTTCAATCCCACAGTGATTCTCAGGTGGGATGAGTGAGTTAGAGGGCGTGTTCTGGCTGCCCTCCACCCAGGGTGTTAAGCTGGCGACCGCACAGTAACATCGTCATGCAGTATGCAGTATTCTTTTGTTTGCGCCACGGCTACAGCTCTGAGGTTCAGCAAAAAGTGAGATTTTGCTTATGCGACCGTTTTTGCCCACCACGAAGGTAGCCGTTTTTCGACACCGGGGATGCTGTCTAAACACGACACCAGTGTGTATGCTTAAAAAAATCCGTTTCTACCGGCACGCAATGACCTACTCTTCTGAAAAGCGGAACGGGTTTTAACGTATGCACAAGATGTTCTGTGTGTGTTTGCACAGGGGACCTCAGTTTATAGTCTCATCCGAAGAAACTTTCGGGGGAGTGGAGTCAGTACTTATGTTACCTCCAGGGGAAAAAATCTTCTTGAACAGGTGCCTCGGCGGTAGTTCAAACTCGGGCCATCAGATCACGAGCGCAATTCTCTAACCACTAGGCTGCTCAGCACCCCACCTCCCCGTGTAGTATTTATTGATGTTATTTAAGTGTCAGTGGTGGAACATATTTCTATCAAATTTAAGTTATCATCCCACTCATGGTTACAAACGCACACCATAAATGCTATACCTTAGTAACAGAATTTTTTTTTTTTTGGCATCCACATGCACAAACGCGTTCAGTATGTACACATTTGTCCTCCTCCTCCATTGTATACTCTTCACACACACACACACACACACACACACACACACACACACACAACACACACACACACACAACACACGCGCGGATGACAAAGTTTACAAAACCGCATACACGAGAATGGATGTAAAAAAAAATACAGAACATGAGCGCTTATTCCATTGTTCTTGAAATAAAAAAATGAAATAAATAAATGAACACACCACAACACACACACAATTCGCGCGCGTGCACACACACCACACACACACACACCACACACACACACACACACACACACACACACACACAGAGTCAGCAAAAAATGTGGCAACCCATAAAGACGAAATCTGCCCACTCGGCAGAGACCTTCGTAACAGAATCTTTTCATTTTTCTTCTTTTTTTTTTGCATCCACATGCACAAACGCGTTCAGTGTGTACACATTTGTGCCTCCTCTCTCCATTGTATACTCCTGTTGTTGTTGCGCGTTCCCCAGTTTTACACCCTGGGGGTCACCCAGAACATGCACTCTGCCTCACTCATCCCACCTGGGAATCTCTGTGAGATAGTAAGTACACACTGGATGAGAAGTTTGCGTGTATGACTCTTTTTCAAGCACCTCGCCATATAGGCAGCCATACTCCGACTTCAGAGGATTTTTTTCTCCTTTAACAAAGGAGAGTGCGAGTTGTTATGTTAAGAGCTTGTCATGGCTGAAGGCAATCTCAACACATTTTACAACATAACAACGTTTTAATGTAGGCCTTGGCAATTAGCTGACATCAATAATAACTGACACAGCTTTTGGCCTGGGCCAATTGTATACTCTTCACACAACACACACACACACACACACACACACACACACACACACACACAACACACACAAAACATGTGGGAACGGATGACAAATACATAGGGACTGGATGTAAAAAAATCAGCAAAAAACCATCTCAAACTGCTTATTCTATTATCCTAGAAATAATATATTTTAAATGCCGTGCGCGCGCGCGCACGCACGCACACACACATACACACACACGCACGCACGCACACTCACTCTTTTCGGTCCTTCGGATGAGACTATAAACCGAGGCCCCGTGTGTGAACGCACGCAGAACAGCTTGCGCACACGTTAAATCCTGTTCCGCTTTTCGTAAGAGTAGGCCATTGTGTGCCGGTGGGAACAGACGACAAAATTTACAAACCGCATACACACGGGGACTGGATGTAAAAAAAGCACATAAGTGCTTATTCCATTATCCTCGATATAAAAGAATTTAAAAAATTTAAAAACACCACAACACACAACACAACAGAGTCAGCAAAAAATGTGGCAACCCATAAAGAAACAAATCTGCACACTCGGCAGAGAGCGAGTATGCCCACTGGCTACAGTGTCAAGTGTAATAAAAACTGCAGGCAGTAGCACCGTACAGACTTATATGGTCACTATCGCCCATAGGATTATACCTCTGGTAGCTGACATACCATTATTGAAAACACACACACCACAACACACACACACACACACTCTCTCTCTCTCTCTCTCTCCACACACACACACGCACACACACACACTCTCTCTCTCGGACACACACACACACAACACACACACACACACACACACACACACACGGGATAGCTTGTGGTTAGAATGTTGCACAATCCGCTCGTGATCTGCTGACCCTGGTTCGAATCCGTTTAAGGGGATTTTTTTGCCCTTGGAGTTAACATCAGTACCGACGAACTCCCCTAAAACTCCTTCGGACGAGGCTATAAACCGAGGTCCCGTGTGCGAACCCACGCAAAAACATCTTACGAAACACTTTTAAACGTTGCGCTTTTTGGAAGAGTAGGCCATTGTGTGCGGGTGGGAACAGGGATGCCCAAAATTTTACTAATCCACCGCACACGGGAACTGGACCTAAAAACTCATGAGCGCCTTTTCCATTATTCTCAAAACAAAAGTACGAGTAAAATCTCACACACACACACACACACACACACACAACACACACATACCCCAAAACACACACACACACACACAACACACCCAGAAACGCGGAGACACTTCTCCACGGGCTGTACAGTGTTTTTTAAGGAGCGAATTATCTGTAGGTAAACCCCCCACTGCAAAGGCTTCTTGGTCACTATCTATGCCTCCGACACCTGACAGATCCTTCCGAGAAAAGCATACGGTCACACAAAACCCTGTCGCTCTTTCGGAATGAATTTCTGTCTGTCTGTCTGTCTGTCTTCTTCTTCTTCTCTTTCTCTCTTCTCTGTCTGTCTGTCTGTCTGTCTAGACGTCCTTGGCTCAGTTCCGAGGTTCACCAATGGTGAGATTTTCCGTATGCAACCAAGCCCCACCCCCCCTCCCATTAAGGTAGCCCCATTCCGCTCGATTTTTCGGTTCTCTTTTACGTGCCAAGTCCTAAGCACAGGTGTCCGACTGGTTTTAGAGTCTACTTAAGACTTTACATTCAGTTTCCATTTTCTGGGAAGAAAAGGCAAGGGCCCGGGAATCGAACCAGAATCTCACAGTTTACTTGTAAAGGGCGGAAACTGCCCTGCCTCCCTTTTTCTTTGGGGAAAGAAAGAATAAAACTACGGGGATGGGATCGCTCAGTGGTCAGAGCACTCACTTTCCCGTAGAGACAGTGTTAAGCATCGTCGAACGTGAATACCTATTGGATGGGTGAAACCCTTTGGCACCTTGGCTTCATGAATAGTAGTCCCCAGTTCACCCAGCTGTAAATGGGTACCTGCCTCTTTAGGGTCAGGGAAGGTAAAGAAGCGAGGGAGAGGAGATGGGCTCCTCCCTCAATATGCTGACCCTGGAAAAGTGAGGTCTCTGATGCCTCACCCCCCCTACAACCACATGGGACGCTTTTTGCCGTCAGCCCTGGGCTTTATCACAGTTCTTGATAAAACCATTGACGCTGGGGCAACAGCAAAGTGAGAGGGCTGTATGACCAGTGGCTTTCCACTCATGGGATTTCACTTTACAGCTTAGTCTTTAGTGTGATCGACTATGACTCTCTGACTAGGAGGCTTGACTCGCACAGTCCTGATGTGCTGCAGCCCTGGGGGCTGGTTGGCCTTTGGAGAATATCTCCAACGCTGACTGTCCTTATGCCCACTGACGAGAGAGTGGGGATGTACTGTGGGCAAGGCATCTCCACTATAATCAAATTTCTGCCCAGAAACAGAGAAAGAGCGACGGCCAACAGTGGTTTGTTTGAATCTGGTGTTCGAAAGCACAAAGTATCTGCAGCTGAACAAAGGAACAGAACCCGTGTACAGGTGAAGACAGTTACAGAGATAAGAGGGTGCAGATTGTGGAGACATTTGAAACAGAAGGTATTTATCTTGTACTTTATTTTGAATCAATCATAATGTCAGATTCAAAGTAGAACACCATCCATTTCAAAATTGTAAACAAAATGAACCCTTTAATACCGAAATGCTAAACAAGATAACCATCTCTTTGTGAAAATACAAGACGAAATAACCTCTCTCAAATGAAAGACAAAACATAATACCATCTCAAGAAATACAAAACAAAAATGGCGGTTCTCAAGAAATAGCCTACAAGACAAAACGACCCCTCCCAAAAATGAAAATCACTCTTTTACAACAATCTCGAGACAAAAGTGGGTGGTGTTGTATGCATTCCGCATTATCCCCGGCACGCAACATGTCATAAGAAGACCGAAATGAATGGCTTCAGTCTTGCTGTTTCTTCGCACAGTGCGTGCGAGCTGTGGTTTCCGCCGAGTATGTCCTGTGTGGGTCTGTCTCCACCTGTCTAATCAAGCGGACTGGAACGTAGGATCAACAGTTGCTCCAGACTTAGGACACAGGATTGGGCCCACAGCTAACAGAGTTGAGGCTGAATAGTGGGCGTTACAGCTCCCTACAGAGTGAATACTACATGACTTTCGTGTTTGCTATGTGGTGGTGTAACCGATTCTTTGGTCTCTTTTTTGGGTTGTTCCGTTGTTGACAATAGGAATAGTGTGATTTGTATTCTCTTTGTTCTGGATCACAAAGCAAGGTTATGCAAGGAATCCCCCTCCTGTTTTTGAGCTTGGGAAGTGTAATGATGCGATCTTTCCGTTTGGGGGTATCCAAAGTCTGGGGTGAATATAAAGTCTTTTCTATTTTTCGTTTGTTCTTTGATTTCTAATCAATTCATTTATTCTTAAAATGTTATTTTATTTATTGATCTATCTATTTATCTATTCATTTTATTTACTGTCTTCTCCGTCTATTCGTCTTTTGCACAGTCACCAAAAATCAAGCAAATTCATCATGACTGGTCCCTGCTGTAAGTTTTTGGTTTCCAAAATTCCAACGATTTTAAAACAAACAACGAAAAAGCATCCTGACAGAAATAATTGTTTTGACATGCTTGAGATAGTGAGCTGGGTGAGTATGCCCATTTAGAACGAATCTATATTCTGGAACGTATCTTTATGGTCACAGCCAAGATCTAGTCTAGTCTTTACTGTAACGTCCATCATTCACTTACCAGGCCTTCAGCGCAACCTAGGCCCGAACCCCCAACTCTTGACTTTAAGATTGAACGCGTTTACTTCAAGTACTGTCTTTTCCATTTTGTGGGGCCTGAAATAATTATACCATAGTTACACTTTTCTGGTGAGATAAACTTTAACAACCCCCCCCCCCCTCCAACACACACACACACACCAACACACACACACACCACACACACACCACACACACACACACACATCATAAAAGGTGCACAGTATCATGTTTAGTATGCGCAAGGAAAATGAGCGGAATAGCCTAGTGGTTAGAACATTGTGCTCATGATCTGACAGTAACTAGGGAGTGGGTTCAAATCTCCGCTGAGGGTATCATTTCAGACGATTTTCCTCCTAAGAATTTGCATAGGCACTAACTCCATACACCAAAAGCCCTTCAGATGACACTTGGAAACCGAGTTCACTTGCGCGCGCGTTTTAAGATACCATCACCTTTCCGTAGAAGAGTAGGCCAGCTATGGCGTCACAAACATACCCAGCATGCATTTTCCGACCAAGAGAGGGATTGACTCCGCAGAACTCAACTTGCCCACAACACATTCCAGATGGACAGGATAGCCTGGTGGTTAGAGCGTTGCGCTCGTGATCTGACGACCCGGGTTCGAGCCACCACCGAGCACCCGTTCCAGGGATTTTTTCGCCTTGGAGTTAACACCAGTGCCGACTCCACTCCCACGAAAGTCCTTCGAAAGCGACTATAAACCCAGGTCCCGTTAACCCAGGAAGAACATTTACGCACAAAATTTTAAA
>CM054156.1:14070816-14098875 GCA_028751875.1 Rapana venosa | reverse complement strand
GAGAAAATCTGTGGCTGGTGGTATACAGTACAGTAAAAACAATAAATAGACATAGTAAATAAAATACGTTACAGTAAAATAATACGCAGGGCTGGAGAATATCATTATCAAAAAACAATTCCTCAGACGGCGGAATACAAACAAAGCCGGGAGCACTATCGAACACGCTATTACAACGAAAACAAACTAGGCCCGGGGGGAAAAGTCACCCCAAAAGTCCAAGAGCTTGTGCTAGAAAAATTTAAGATCTGTGTCCACCTGTGTGTACGGCCAGGTCGGTAGAAGCCAGGAAAGTGTACGGCTTCTTTATATAGACGGTTTAGGTATTGGTCGGTAGTTGTGTCCAGGCCTTGGACGCTAGATAGGTAAACACGGTTTTGTTCTGCGCGGAAATTGATACAGGGAATGTTAAGTCCCTTGTTCTGTTGACTTTGGTGGTCAAACGCCAACGTGAAAAATCATTAATTATTAACTTTTCACAGTCCACTACGAAGACCCCCCAAAAGACGGAATTTTGGCTACCTTAATGGTGGGAAAAGAAACGGTTCTATACGCAAAATTTTACTGTTGGGGAAGCTAGGAGCTCTAGTTGAGGAACCGAACACAAAAACAAAAAAAGTGGCGACTTGAGATCTGGTATTGTCTGTTAACCGGTACTTGCACTATGTCTGTTACTGTTGTTGTTATTGCTGCTTGTTCTAGCTTGACGGCTGTTTTGGCTGTGTTGTTGGGGGTTTTTGGGTTGTTACATGTGCATCGGTATGTTGGTTTATAAAATCAGATTAGTCTTCATGTAGTGGGTCACTGACCTAACAGCGGAAGGAATGCCAAGGGGAAGGGAAAGCTATTTGTTCATCTTTCTTTTTGATTTTTTTTTGGGGGTCACCTATTCTTCCCAGCACGAATGGCCTCTACTTTGCAAAAGGCGGGACGGGTTTTAACGTATGCCCTGATGCTGTAAATTGGCCTTGGACCTAGGCTCCCATCCCGGGGCCCCTTTCAAATTGTGAGGCAACGTTTTAACCACTAGGCTATCCTTCCAACCCTTTCTTTGATACAGTTTTCCATTCTACTTAACAAAAAGAACACAGTAGCACTTTGAGGTGGGAAAAGTTTCGCCAAAAAACGTTTAGCCACATGCTTTCCCCCAGGGTACTGTCTTTGGCCTTCTCCTCTTTTGATCTCACCAAAGACCACTACCATCGTCATTACCGCCATGGAAGTTACTGCATATTTTTGGACGATTCGTCAATCCACATCACGGGGAACGACATACAAATAATTGAAAAACTCGTCTATAGCGAAGTTTTCCCAAAGCCCAAAACCCCTCGTCCACGTGTGGGAAACGGAAACAGGTCAAGCTGGCTAACGGGGCTTGGTGAAGCTGTGACTGGCCTTAGCAGCCGACAGGGGGATTTATCAAACGCTAAGGAAAATGAAAAGAGACACAAACGGACGGATACCAACGGGGGGAAAAACACCTGCAATGGAAACGGACATCGAGATAGGAACAGTGACTACAATGGAACATGGAAAAACCCTGCGGGCCTAACAAACAAGGAACCAGAAATTGTGGAATTCATGACCAAAAGAAAGATCTCCATCATGGGCATTTCAGACATAGGAAGAAAGGAGAAGGATCGAAAGAAATCCATTCAAACTTTGTTCTCATCTGGAGTGGAGTCAGGAAGACCAGAGAGCAACGCATGGTGTGGGATTCACCCTTTACACCAGACATGCAAAGAATCTCATGAGTACAGAAACATACAGGAAGACTGATTAAAATCGGTGTAGAAAGGGTCCAACAAAATCGTCCACTATATCCAAGCATATGCACCGTGTAACGATTCGTACTCAGAAGAGGAGAAAGACTATTTATCAAGAGCTCTCCGATCTCATCAACAGCACCCTGGACAAAGGGGGACCTGTATATCATGGGTGATTTCAACGGCAGAGTTGTGGAGAGGAGAAAACCCGTGGACAAAACATCTTGGACCCACAGTGACCCCAGAACACCTTGCAAATTACGGGAACCACGTGCTGGAACTATGGCAGGCATGATTGATCATCACCACACCTCTTTTCCAACACCGAGCCCTCCCAAATTTACACTGGTACAAATGGAACGATCCAACATCTCGTCTCAAATCGACTTTTATACTTGCAAGATCTGAAACACGTTTTTCGCCATCAAAGACTCAAAAGACCCCAATGCCAACCTTGACCACTGACCACAGGCCTTTGTCAATTTCTAGCCTCAGTACTCAGAAGAAGAAAATAACAAAATGCTAGGAAAGAAACCGCCTGAAAAGATCAACCCCTCAAACTGGGGGAAAAGAAAGAAGTGCATAAGAACAGATTCACAGTGCTATCAAGGTGAAACTTGACTCCATTGATACAACACCTCTCAACATGGAGCAAGTCTGGGACACCTTCAAGCCGCTCTCTTGAAACTCCCTTTAAGGGAAGTTTGCGGGACAAAGAAATGTGGAGGTAAAAAACAGGAAAGCTACAGCTTGGTGGAACCAGAGGTGAAGGGAAGCCATCAAGATAAAAAACAGCTATATAAAGCTTGGGTCAAAGCCAAGACAGAAGAGGATACGCCAAGTACAGAATCGCAAGAAGACATAGTAATCGTGTAGTGAAAGCCTCCAAAGAAAAATCTTGGGCGACTTATGGAGAGAAGTTAAGTGAAATTTGCAAGAATCCCCAAGATAATTTTTCAAAAGTGGGGAAGACGATGAGAGTAAGAGATGAGCCATTCAATCCAACAACAGTAGTGAATGATGCAAAATGGAGAGGCACTGCACAAAGAAAAGGAAATCTGAAACGATGGGAAGATTACTTTTTAAAAAAAACTTTTAAACCATTGGAGTACAAGCTTCCAGCTCTCAGTTCTCACCCACGCTATAAAGACCAGTTTTGGGGCCCCAAATCCTTGAAGCTGAAACAAGAAAAGCAATTAAGCCAGCCCAAAGGGCAAAGCGGCAAAGGGGATGACGGCATAACAACTGAAAGCCATCTTGCATGCGGAGAACGGGAGTTAAGTGGCTCACCCTCATCTTCCAGAAAGCATGGGAAGAGAGGAAAGTACCAATGGACTTTGGCAAAATGCAATTTGTGGTGCCAATTTGGAAGAAGAAGGGCAGCAAGCAAAGAGAGACTGCAGCACCCTACAGGAGGCATTTCACTTCTCAGCCATGTAGGGAAAAATGTATGCAAAGATTCTGGAACAGCGCCACAAGAGCCAAAGCAGAACACCTACTGAGCAATGCCCAGTTTGGCTTTCGGAAAGGAAGAGGGTTTCACAGATGCCATTTTCGCACTCCGACAGCCTGTATGAAGAGCCCATCGAAAACAACCAAGACCTGCATCAGTATTCGTTGATCAAGAAAAAGCTTTCGAACGAGTCAACAGAGACCAAGCTCTTTGGGAAAATCCTGGAGCAGCACGACGTGAAGGGGCAGTTGCTTGTAACATCAGAGCAATCTATGCTAACAGTTATGGGGCGCAGTTCCGAACAACCAGTGGAAACAATCCGACTTTGGGCCCGGTTACATCAGGGGTCAGGCAAGGCTGCGTACTCTCTCCCCTTCTCTTCGTGATCTACATTGGACCAGATCACAAAGGAAGCCAACCCAGATCTTGAGGCCTGAAGAACTATTATTTGCTGACGACCAGTCCCTGATGAATCAGAACAAAGCAGCGCTCTTCAAGATCACACAGAAACCCAACTCAAAACAACAGTGCGAGAGGTATGACCCTGAAGATCAGTATCACCAAAACAGAAGTTTGTCTGTCAGCAGAAATCCAGAAAGCTGGACATCAACATCAACGGCACCCAGCTGAAAAAGACCAAAGAATTTTAAATACCTTGGAGCCTCTTCATTGAAGATGGAAAATTGGACAGAGAGATAGAAACAAAATGCAGAAAGCGAACGCAGTCCAGTCTTACCACCCCCCCCCCTTCTAAACTTCCAGCATTTCCCCAAAGAGCACTAAGGCAAAACTCATCAAACGCCATCTTCGTTCCACCACTCACATACCCGTGTCAGACTTTGGGCCCTAACAAAAGCCTTAGAGAGAAAATTGGTCACATGTGAAAATGCGCTGCCTGAGAAAAGCTGTCAACAAAACCAGACGCGACAAGATCAAGAAAGAGGTGACAGAGACATGGTCGGACTAACACCAATTCTCCACCATATCGAACAACAAAGGATCAGGTGGTTTGGTCACCTCACTAGAATGCCGCCCAAACCAACCAGCCCTTACGGGCATACACCACCAAATACAATGGCTGGAAAGCCAGAGGTAGACCAAGGAGACGAGGAGCGACTCGTGGCTGACACCTGCGAGCCCATGACCTGTCACTCCAACAAGCCTCCCGCCTAGCTGCAGACAGACGTCTGTGTCTCCCCACGACGCCGAAGGGCACCAGCGGAAGATGAAAGAAAAAAAGTTTATATGCGAAGTCTCAGCCAAGTTAGCCTAGTGGTGCAGCTCAAAACTCTATGATATCCATTTCCTGCAGGGGTTTTTTCTCTCCTGTGTTTTACTTAAATTTTTTGATACGTATATGTTTTTAGTACGACAGATTGTAAGATAGGTTTTGACCTGAAATCTCCACCTGGGTATTTAAAGATCATTCTCTTCATTTTTCTTCGTTCATTCACTCATTCAGGGCGTTGGACCCGGTAGGCAGTCGTTTTTGGATGACAGCGGAATACTTGGCATAGTCCTACTTTTTTCCCCAAACTTCACAAGGGCATAGTCAGTGCGAGTTTTGCTAGTATGGTAAATAGACGTAATAGATGATAGGGAAAACAAATACTGTTACAGACAGGGGGAAAAAGGGGGGAAAAGTGGGGGGGGTCTGGCGCTGCTCTTGTGGCGACGCGCTCTCCCGAGGGAGAGCAGCCGAATTTCACGCAGAGAAATCTGCGTGACCTTAAAGTGGTATAAAATAGATAATAAATAAGACGTGGAAGTATCAGTTATTTGCAATAATGGTCAGAGAGTGGCATATTAATTTTGTATTATTCATTACTGGGTAAAACTTGACGGAATATTTTTTACATTAAAGTCATTAAACAGTTGAATAGCAAAAACGCCAAGAGACGTTGAAGCCAGCCATCATAGAATCGTGTTCATATCCACTTTCACCCCTAGGTTTTCTGAAGATATATTCCTAACTTCTGAGGGTATTTCTCTTTCTTTCTTATAAACTGGGTTTCTAACCAAACAGAGACTAGTTGTTGGGTGTTCTCCACTAACAAACCCAGGTGATCACACAGAAGATTCACACTCTGACTCGCTCATCCCACCTGGGGAAAGTAGCAACTGTTGTGAGATTCGCCAAATTGTATGTGGTTGTACAATAGTTTTTTTAGGAGGGTTGTTATACATGTAATGTTTTGCAAAAAAGCGTCGCAAAAAATGACTAGCTAGAAATTAGGAGGGGAGCTGGGAGAGGGAGTATACAGATAGACAGTAACAGACAGAGTCGATCTGGTCTAAGAAAGTGTATGACTGATTTCACAAAAGAGTGGCTGATTCACATACTTTGTGTTATCGCCGATATAACAAGTATGCTGTGATTACGATCTACTTTCATTTTGGAACTGAGATATATTTGTGTTGTATTTTAAACTAGAACATGGTGGTGCCACCTTTTCTGGTGAGCTTTAATATCGAAAGCAAGCGATCAAAAATATTGGAAATACACCGTAGCAATCGGACCACAGAAAACGAACCATTACATTCCAACCGCCAAGTCGAACAGAGAGAACCGGGACAAAGCAAGAATAACTAACTTCATCGTCGGAACGCTCATACAGGCAACTAATGTTGTTCTGTAAATGTAAGCAAAAAATGCAGTTCTTTGCTGCCTGTAAAGAGCGCCAGTTATGTTTGTTTAGGAGGCCCAGCACATCGACTTACGGTGTGGGGAGAGAACGGTTATATTTAAAGTTCTTTCTGGAGAAAAAAAAAGGGCAGGAGAGATAAAGGACCAAGAAAAGTCAGAAAATTGGACGAAGAGAGGTGACCAGGAACATAGACAGAAAACAAAGGGATAGAAAAGAGGGCATTTTCCTAGCACAGACTTCCTAGAAGGTGAGGCAGCTGCAATTATACTGACATGCCCCCTGTCAATCCCGAGGGGGCGACTAGACACCGAATATTAGTTTTAGCGCAGCAGCAGCAACAACAGCATCAAGTTTAACTACGTCATAGGTTTTAAATGAATAAGAGAGAGAGGTTTTAAAACACTCAAAAAATCAATCATTGTTTTTTCCAACTGGTCACAATCGCCTACTCTATACACCATATCCCTAAAGTCTGAAACGGTGTTTTTTAACGTGTACGCACAGGTGGAACAGTGAGCGGTCTGGCGTTGTTCACAGCTAGATCGACCCATAACGGCAAACCTTAATATTCTGTCAATAGTTCTCATGGAAGAGACTAAATTCAGGGAGTGGGAGTCGGCACAGAACTGTAACCCCCCAGAAGTAAAAAACAAATCCCCCAGGTAACGGGCCCGCCGATCAGTGGTGTCCGATTGTCAAAAACCCCGAACCGGATAGGTCCGACTATAGTCCAAAGCTCTTCTCTTCACTCTGTCATCCTCGTCTGCCTCAAGTCTCTCCTTCTCTCGTCTTCGGGCACGAACGGGCACTCTGTATCTGGTCTTCTCATCTCTTCTCAAAATCCCTCGGTCACATCACTCCCTCACACCAGCACCTCTTAGACTCGCCGGTCTCGCTGCTCTCTCTTGACTCCTCCATTCATACTAATCGACCCTGCATTAGTTCTCCTCTCTCCCTCCCCTCCCCCCTCTCTCGTCCTCCCTCATTCTTCCTCTCCATCTCCTCTCATCGCCATCCCTCTCCTCCCCCTTCCCCCCCCATCCCCCCTCCTCCCTCTCCCAACTCCCCCCCCTCCCTCTCCTCCCTCTCGTACCCTCTCTCTCTATCCTCTCGCATCTTCCTCTACCTCTCTCTCTCTCTCTCTCCTCTCTCGAATTATTGAAACAAAACTGTTTGCATAAGTTAAATGTTCCCCGAGCATATTTATTGATTTTTCTCTGTAAATTAGGAAAGATACAAGACTCGTGAGAAATTGTAGGCTGTTTTCTGTTTGCTTCAATTGCACATCTCTCTCTCTCCGTACTATCTTCACTCATCTCATCTCTCTCATCTCCCACATTCCCTCACTTACCTCCTCTCTCTCTTATCCTCCCCTCCATCTCATCCTCTCAACATTCTCATCGTCCTCTCTCTCTCTCTTCTCCTCCCCTCTCTCTCTCTCCATCACGCTCGCCGGACCGTCGCTCTCTCTCCCGTCTTCTCCATCTCTTCTCTCTCGTCTCTTCTCCTCATCAATTATTATTTATTAAACACACTGTTGCATAGTTAAATGTTTCCTGATGTTTATTGGGTAATCTGTATACATTATAGGAATGAATACAAGACAAAGTGTTTAATGTGTAGGCAGTTTTCTCTTTTGCCTCCAAGCACTCTCTCTCTCTCTTCACCTCCTCATGTCATCTCACTCTCGTCCATTACAGTCGAGAACACTCTCGACCTTCCAGCTCGAATGCCTGGGTCCACTCTCGTCCCCTCCCTCACTTCTCTCTCCATCTCTCTCATCTTCAGGAGTCTCATCAGCTCAGTCCTCTCCCTAATCCCTCCTCACGTCTGTCATCACTCTCTCTCCTCTCATCATCTCTCTCCTCGTCTCACTCTCGTCTCTCCTTTATTATAAACAACGTTTCATAAGTTAAATTTTCCAGAATTGTGTATGATTTATATCTGTATATATGGAACAGAAATACAAGACTAGTGTTTAATGAGTAGGCTTTATTCAGTTTGCTATCAATGCTCTCCGCTCCCTCTTCTCTCTCTCTCTCATCTCTCATTCGAATTCCCTCCGTCCTCTCCTCTCCCGATAGGCCAATTTCGGGGGGATGGTGGGTATGGTTCTAATGAGGTTTGTTTTTAATATTGATATAAATTTTTATGATAATTGTTTAAGAATGTTTAAAAGAATGGGGAATCATGAGAAAAAGACAAAATTGTCTCCAAGTAACCCAATGAAAATTAATAAATCAAATCAACCCGACATTAAACAGACACAATATGTATTTGGTCAGGCGTTGGGATGTTGGGTTACGAGGTTACACACTAACTACCCCTGCAAAAAAAAAAATCAACCAACAACCACGTTGGGAAAAACAGCAGATGAAAGCCAATAAAAAATAATTAAAATGAACACGTAAAACCAATAAGTAAGTAAAAAACCAATCATACTAGCACCCAAAAGGCCTCTCTTCCATCAAGATCCATCATACCACTGCTCCACGACCTCACAGAATCCACTCCTCACACCACCAGTTCTTTCCTCTACTTCCCCCCCCCCCCTCTCACACGGCACCTCTTCTTCTCTTATCTCACTCCCCTCGATCTTACTCCTCTCTCCTCCTCTCTCTCCTTCAATCACTCAGCATCTGTGAGAAGATGAAGAGTGTTGAGTAGTGTGTTTGTGTGGAGTAATGCCATGCGTGAGCAGTGTAGTATGTGTGGGTCTAATAGTTTACAATTAATTTTGTAGTGTTTGTAATTTTACGAAAACATCATATAAAAAAAATAAATAAATAAAAAAACCCACAAGCAAGCAAATAAAATCAATTGAGGACATAACCGAAGGTAAGTACTAGTGGCGTACCACAGATGGAGCGCGAGCGATGAAGAGTAGGTAATATGAGATGTAGATTGATAGTCCCAGTACCACAGTCAAATTATTAAATTTCCAAAAGGAACATATGAAAACAACGGCAAAAAGCAATTTGCATTATATTATTTAAAAAACCCCGTCACGCCATCTAACTAGAACCCAAGCACCACAATGATCCAATTAAAAACTCCCTACAAAAAATACCAAACTCCCCAATCACAATAATAACAAACACCAAAACATGACAAAAAGCAAAGTGATGAGATATTAAAGCTTGCGATCGGAGAAAGCACAATATCGTGCGTCTGTGTTGGCACGTACAAAAATTACGCTCGCATCTAAATATACTGCGAGCGGTATCCCCCACTCGTTATTAAAAATATTAAATGACCTAATAGATAAGTGCAGTAGCCTGTTACGAGCTCTTCGAAGTCAAGTAGTAGACAGTCAGGCTACGGTGAATCGTAATAGCTGGGTATAATCCAAAGCCGATAAACTGTCGTTATGTATTTTTCGTCCGAAACTGGAACTTTGTCAGTGTGGTCACGAATTGCATCGAACTTTCCAACGAAGAAGTTAACCTGTCATAACTAGTATCTGACCAGATCCGCTGACGCTTTCTTTTTTCTCAATCCTAAGCTTTCAGATAACGCTTGTGACTGATAGCCAGCTTCTCAAGCTGATTTTCCCAAGATAAAACAATACAAAAAAAAAGGACAGAAACCAATACCAATACACTCGGAATAGTAGTAAATCAAGCAAGAAAGCAATCACTGCACCACCACACACCACAAACAAATCACAATACCTGATTGGTTGTAGTAAGTAAATGCAGTTGAGAACATTGATATAAAAAAAATTTTTTAACAACATACATCACAACACGTGTAATTTTGTATCCTAGAATAGAAAAGAAAAACAAATATACAAAAATTCCGAATAACCGAGCAGGAAATAACAAAATGACTTTTGACTTTGACACAAAAACACAACACACACACCAATACACACCCTACTATCACAATCACACTTACGAACACTGAACGCGACGTTCCCGAAACAGTCGCACACTCTCTCAACTCTCACTCTCTCACTCAGATAGGCAGAGCAATAACATTAAAAAGAAACAAAACAATGAAAAAGACCGAAAGAAACAGAGAGACAGAGAGAGAGAGAGAGATGAGAGAGAGAGGAGAGACAGAGGAGATGAACAGGAGTAGAGGAGAGAGCGTATCGAGATGATTCTAATAAATAATAAATATAAACACGAAACAAAGAGAGAAATGAAACACAGTTGACCAGAGAGAAAAACTATAACACATACAACAAAAAAACAAACAACCAAACTAAACTACCCCACAGAAATCAAAATCCTCTGACCTCAGCAGGCACAAAACTTGGTCACGTCTCAAACACGCCCTGAACATATCCTCAACAACCGCCAGCCCACTTGGGCGTTTACAACGAAAAGACCAGCACGAACATCACTGCACTCCTGTCACACGCCCCTCTCTCTCTCTCTCTGCACTCTTCTTCTTCCACTTTTCTCAGATCCACTTGTTGCGTTCACACTCTCACAAAATCTAGGCAGAAACAAGACGCGAAACGACCTGACGGTCTGTCCCAGCACCATAGTTATAAATAATCACATAAAAGAAATAGTCTCTCAACAGTAGCAAGCTCACTAGACTAGGCAAAATATATCACCTGCGCTGTTCCACTAATAATCATATGCATACAGCGCGCACGCGTGCGCAAACAAAAAAAAACAACAAAAACCAGGCAAATTCGCATGTCACTTACTTTACCATACATTTGCAATAAAGCAAGCTTCCTTTCCCGCTTCAAAAGAAAAAGCCTAAAAGTAAATATGTTGTAAGAATGTTGGGTGCGAGGGAGCGTTTGTAGTTTTATATTTGTTGTTTTTATTAAAAGTTTGCATGTAGTTTAAAAAAAACAAATATAAGAAAAGCAGACCGGACAGACCAAGAGCGACATTACCACAACGGTTTAATAATTTAGTGGATGAGGGTGGGGAGGCGGTTGGTTTGTTTTTTTTTGTTTGTTGTTGGTTATGTGTGTTTTGTTTTTTATTTTGGGTCAATGGGTAGTGTTATTCCTTTGCTTAGTTTTTTGTGTTGGTTTATGGTGGGATGGGGTTATCAACACAAAAATTTTTTGGTGGGGTACAAGAAGAGAGAGGAGGGGGGAGACAGAACAGAAACAGACAGACAGAGAGACAGACATAAAATAGAGGTTAGATAAACAAAGCCACCATCGACTTTTTATTGAAGTCCTTTTTTATTGGTTCTGTTTATGGTTTTGACACCTTACATAAGCCTACCATTGACCTAAGACAACTACCCAACATCCTTCTCTTCATTATTTTTCAATCTATCGTCTTACCCCCCCCCCTCTCTTTTTCATTCTCCCGACTTATCACCTCCCTTATCCCCCCTTCTTTCCCCCCCCCCCCCCGGCCCCTTCTAATTCTTCCCTTTCTCGTTTATCTACCTCAATTTTTCCCCCCCCGTCCTCCCCCCCCCGTCTGTCTTCCCACCCCACCTATTTCTTTCATCTTATCCCCCCCCCCCCCCTCCCCCGCGCCCCTCCCTTATTTCTTTGAGCAATATCTTTATTAAAAATCAGTTAGTCTCTTACATTCACTTTTTCCCTCATTCTTATTTATGTGAAGCCAATTGGTTTGTCAAGAATTGACCGTCAAAGATGCGGTCTAATCATTATAATTATGCCCCTCACATGAGATTTGCTTTAAAGATAGGGATCGACCATTACATCCCACTAGGAAAGGACTTAGGTCTTAAGGAGTGACCCTTTTTCAATCGCCATTTGAAGAGAGGGTAAAATAAGTCTTTGTTCCAACTAATACCAGTCTCGCAGAGAAATCTTTTTGCAAAGATAAACCTACTCAGAATGTCTATAACTGTAAAAGGCTATAAAAGTAGTTTTAGTTAATGTTAAAAAACACCACGTGTGTACCATACTTATAATCCGTCGTTATTAATCTTTTCTCTTTAAATTATTTATGAGTCTATGACATATTATATTTCTACCGAAAGTCAAAATTAATGTAATAAGCACTTGTGCAATTAACTTCACCAAATTACATAATCTCACCTCGTGCGCAATTGCGGTTTGTAATGCCCATCTGGTTTATCCCCACCTTAGGCCACATAACGTGGGTCCACTTTTATCCCACTCTTTCAGAAGGGCGTAGACAATTATAAACTGTGTGCGTAAAGATTTGTCTCTGGAACTGTGATATACTAACGGGACCTAGTCGGGTTTATAGTCTCTTACCGAATGACTTTCGCGTGGGTAGATGGGAAGAGTCGGCACTGGTTTTAGAGTCAGGCACAGACAAAATCCCCCTCGGCAACGCAGTGATCGTCGGTGGTGTCTCGATACCCTGGGTCTGTCCAGATCACGAGCTCAACTGCTCGGGGGCACTAACCACCAAGCATAATCCAGACTCACACATCTTGGTAATATGTCTGTTGTGGGGCAAGGTTGAGTATTCTTGCGGAGTCAATCCCTCTCTTGGTCGGGAAAAATGCCTGACGGGTAAGTTTGTATGACGGCCAAAAGCTGGCACTACTCCTATCTCTTCCTGACGGTGATAAGGTGGATGGTATCTTTAAAAAAAAAACGCGCGCGCGCCAAAGTGAACTCGGTTTCAAAAAAGTGTCATCTAGAAGGGGCTTTTGTGTGTATGGATAGTTAAGCTGCCAATGAACCAATCTTAGGAGGAAAATCGTCAGAAAAGTAAACCTCTGCGAGCGGAGATAGTAGAAGAAACCCCACTCCACTTTCCTAAGATTACTGTCAGAAATTTCTAAAAAAAAATCATGAGCAACAAAAAAAATATGTCAGAACAATACCACTCTATGCTAATCCCCGCTCATTATCCATGCGCAAATACACACATACATGATAGCAGTGGTCACACCTATTTATAAATGATGAGGAAAGAGTTTATGTGTACAGAGAGTGTGTTGTGGTGGTGGTTGTGATGCCACTGATGTGTGTGTATGATATAGTGAGGCGTAGGGTGGGTTAGGTCATTTAAGTTTATCTCACCAGAAAAAAGAGTAACTAGATGGAAAAATATAAATTAATCACCATGCCCCAGCACAAAACACTTGAGAAAATACAGTACTATCAAGCTACAACGCGTTCAATCAAAAATACAATACGTTAGGGGGGAATCAGGAGCCTCTGTTCGCTATGAAGAAAAAATAGCCAGGTAAAGATTAAAGACGCAATGGACTGTGTATACATGTAACAAGACTAATACTCAATATCTATTGCAGATGACCAATAACATGTACAGAACCGTTCCAGAATAAGATTACTGTGTCATAAATTGCATACTCTACAGTAACCAGCTCATACTACTCTCAATGCATAGTCAAAACAAAACATATTACATGTCAGAAGCATTTTTCGGTAATGCGTCATTTTCTTAAAATTTCGTAGGTAGAAAATTTTATGGTGAACAACCAAAAAATACACAAAGCAGGAGGACGCAGTCATGATGAATTTACTATGAACTTATATGGTGACTGTGTCAAAAGACGAATAATAGACACTGATTAAGCCAAAAGTAAATATAAATGAATTAGTATAAAAATCGATAGATCAAAAAAATAGAAATAACTTTTTAAGAATAAATGAATTGAATTAGAAAATCAAGAACTAAACGAACAATAAGAAAAAGACTTTATAATTCAACGCCCAGGAACTTGGATATATACCAAAACAACCCAAATACCCATACAAACGGAAAAGATCGCATCATTAACCCTTTTCCAAGCTCAAAAACAGGAGGGGGGATATATCCTTGCAATAAAACCTGCAATTGGTGATTTCCAGTAACCCAGAATAATACAGAATCACCAAACATACTATTTACCTATTGTCCAACCAACTCGGAACAACCCAAAAAAAAGGAGACCAACATAGAAAATCGGATAACAACCAACATCACTAGCAAATTAGACACGAAAGTCATGTCACGAAAATTCATATTTTCTGTAGGATGAGCTGTACGGTCCAACACACTATTCAAGCCTCAACACTCTGTATTAGCTGTGGGCACAAATCCTTTATCCTGAGTCCAAAGTCTTGGAGCAACTGTTGATCCTACGTTACCAGTCCGCTTTATTCGGACAGTGTGAAGACAGATCCCACACGAGGACATACTCGGGCGAAACAAACCACAAGCTTCGCACCGCACTGTTGCGAAGAAAACAGACCAGACTGAAAAAGGACCATTCATTTTCGGGCGTCTTCTTATGACAAGTTGCTTGCCGGGGATAATAAAAATCGGATATTCATACAAAACACCACAGACACAACACCCTGCCTTTTTGCTCCGAGATTGTTATGTAGAAAGAGGTGATTTTTATCATTTTCTTGGGAGGGGTCGTTTTGGTCTGTGTAAAAGATGCTAATAACTTGAGAACCGCCATTTTCTTTGTTTCTTGTATTTCTTGAGATGGGTTATTATGTTTTAGTTCTTTCCATTATTATTGGCTAGCATAGTTATTTCGTCCTTGTATTTTCACCAACAGATTCATGGTTATACTTGTATAGACAGCATTTCGGAGTAGTTAAAGGTTCAATATTGTCTTTTACAATAATTTGAAATGAGGATTTGGTGTTCTAACATTTTTGAATCTGACACATTATGAAGTCTAACTCAAAAATAAAGTTAACAAGATAAATAAATTTTACCTTCTGTTTCAAATGTCTCTCTCCCACAAAATTCAAACAGCACCCTCTAATAAACCACTTGTAACTGTCTTCACCTGATACACGGATGTTTCTGTTCCCTTTTGGTTCAGCTGCAGATACTTTGTGCTATCAACACCCAGATATCAAACAAACCACTTATGGTGGATCTCATGAACGCTCAATCACTGTTTCTCTCTCTTGGGGCAGAAATTTGATTCTATAAGACAGGAAAGCAACCTACCTGCACAGAACAAGTAATAATATATCCCTCAATATTCTCAATCGTCCAAGTAGGGCATAAAAAATGACAGACCGTTGGAGTGATATTCTCCAAAGGCCCAACCAGGAACCAGACCCCCAGGGCTGCAAGCACAACAGGGACTGTGCGAGTCAAAGCCCTCCTAAGTCAGAGAAAAGTTCATTAGTATCGAGATACACACTAAAGAATCTAAAGCGTAAAGGTGAAATCCCCCATGAGTGAAGGAAACCAAACTATTGTCATTACAAGCTCTCACCTTGTGCTGTGTGCATCACTACCGATCACCTTTGCTGTTGCCATACAGCCCAGCGTCAATGGTTCATTATAATACGAAGAACTGGTGATAAGACACCAGGCTCTGACGGCACAAAAGAGAAATGCGTCCCAAGTATACCACATGTGGTTGTAAAGGGGTGTGTGTGAGGCAACAGGAGACCACAACTTTATCCATGGGACATCATATATGAAGGGATGGATCCCAAATCTCCCTCACCACCTCTGCTTTCTTATAACCTTCCCTGAACCCATAAAGAGCAGGTACCACCATTTTAAAACAGCTTAGGATGAACAGGGGGACTACAGATTTACATGCAAGCCAAGAAGGTTTTGACGCAAACGGACACCCATCCAATAGTGTATTCACAGTACTTACGAATCAGCTTAACCACTGTACTCTACACTAGTCACTACTGTACGGGGGAAAGGAGTAGCTCTGACCACTGAAGGCGTAACCCAACCCGTAGTATATTATTCTTACCAAATTCTTTCTTCTCCTCCCCTAAGAATATAGGAGGCAGGGCAGTTTAGGAACCGTTCCCCAGCCTTACAAGAAAAAAAAAACTAAGTAGAACTGTGAGATTACTTGGGTTCGATTCCCCGGCCTTAGAGCCTTTTCTCTCAATCTTCTCTCTACCCAGAAAATGGAACTGAATGTCAAGTCTTAAGACGACACTACAACCACGTTCGGACACCTGTGCTACAATCGACATTGTTAAGTGTCAAGAAAGAGAACCGAAAAATTCGCGAAGCGGAATGGTGCTACCTTAAATAACACCAGCCAAACAGAATTACACGTAAAATAATAAAAGAAGTAAAAAAAGCAATAAACAAACAATAGACCTAAATAAAAGCACCTGAAAGACAAGAACCCAAAGATAAATTACCAGTAAAACCAAAACAAGAAGGATTAAAAAAGAGAAGAAGTAAAAAACATAATTGTTGCTGAGGGTGATGGTCAGCAATGTATGCCAACCGTGAAAAAAACTCCACCCAAGGCTAGCCACCACGTCTCCCAGACAGAGTCCACTGTGCCCCGTCTCGACAGACCAGACAAGACAAGACAGAGAAGAGATGAGAGACGATAGAGTACCGAACAGAACAGAACAGAGCATACAAGACCCAGACACAGACATCTCCATTCCACGAAAGAGTCGACCAGGGTTTTGGTGTGACCGTAGCTTTTCTCGTGAAGGATTCTTGTCATGTGTGTCGGATGTGCAATCGATAGTTGACCCAAGAGAAAGCCTTTAGACAAGTGGGTGGTATACACCTACCTAACAGATAGTTTCGCTCCTGTAAAAAAATCACTGTACAGCCAGATGGAGAAATGACTCCGCGTTTCTTCTTTCCTGTGTGTGCGTCGTTGTGGATGTGTGTTGTGGTGGTGTAGTGGTGTGTGTGTAGTGTGTGTGTGTGTGTGTGTGTGTGTGTGTGTGCGTGTGTGTGTGGTGTGTGTTGTGAGGTGAGATTTTACACGGTTACTATATCTTTTTGAAATAATGGAAAATGCAGCTCAAGGAGTTTTGTGTAGTCCAGTACCCCGTTGCGTTGATGGATTATAAAATTTTTGGCATAAACCGTGTTCACCACCCCGCACACAAGTGCGGACAAGCCCTACTACTATCTTCCAAAAAGCCGTCCAACACAGTTTAACGAATCGTGCTTACGACATGTTTCTGCGTGGGTTCCTGCAACACACGGACTGGAACCTTCAACCATATTATAGTATCCCACGCGTCCGAATGGGATTATAGGAGAGTTCGTTCTGTACTGGAAGATAACACCAAGCAGAAAAAAAAACTAACCCTTAAACGGGATTCGAACCAGGGTCAGCCGATCACTGTACCAGCGGATTGAAATGTAGCACCATTCTAACACATACAAGGCTGAATCCCGGTGAGTTGAGTGTGTGTGTGTTTGTGAGTGTGGTAGTGTGGTGTGAGTGTGTGTGTGTGTCCGTAGAGAGAGAGTGTGTGTGTGGCGTTGTGTATGTTGTGGATAGAGAGAGATAGAGAGAGAGAGTGTAGTCTGTGAGTTTGTGTGTCAGTGTGATGTGTGTGTGTGTAGTGAGAGAATTTGTGGTGTGAGTGTGATGTTGTGTTCAATAATGGAATGTCAGCTACCAGAGTATAAACCAATTGGCGAAATGTGACCTCTAATAATTCTGACGGGTGCTACTGAAACTGCCCTGTCAGATTTTTTTAACACTTGAACACTTGTACCAGTAGGGTCAAACTCGCTCTCCTGCCGAGTATTGCAATTTGTTTCTTTTATAATGGGATTGCCATAACATTATTTTTGCGCTGCGCTTTCAGGTTAAGTCTGTGTGTGTGCAGTGGTGTGATTTTTCTGTTGTCTGTGTGTGTGTGTTTTTTAAAAAATTTTTAATTCTGTTTGACTAATATCGTAGGGAAAATAGGAATATAGAGACACTTTAAGTGCTTTTTTTTTCTAAAACATCAGATACTTTTCCCCGTGTGTATGTTTTGCGGTTTTGTAAATTTTTGACGTCTGTTTTCCCCTACCGGCACACAATGGCCTACATCACTCTTACATGAAAAGCGGAACAAGGATTCTATAACAAACTACAACGTGTTGCGCAAGCTGTTCTGGCGTCGTATCTACAATCCAATCACTTAGGTGCCACGGATTTATAGTCTCATTCAATCCGAGACGGACCGAAAAGAAGTGAGAGAGCGTACGTTGCAGTGTGTGCGTCGTAAGGAGTGTTGTGTGTGCGTTGAGCGCTGCGTGCGCGGCGCACGGCATTAAAAAATATATTGGGGCCCTAACAAAAGCCTTAGAGAGAAAATTGGTCACATGTGAAATGCGCTCCCTGAGAAAAGCTGTCAACAAAACCAGACGCGACAAGATCAAGAATGAGGTGATCAGAGACATGGTCGGACTAACACCAATTCTCCACCATATCGAACAACAAAGGATCAGGTGGTTTGGTCACCTCACTAGAATGCCGCCCAACCAACCAGCCCTACGGGCATACACCACCAAATACAATGGCTGGAAAGCCAGAGGTAGACCAAGGAGACGATGGAGCGACTCCGTGGCTGACACCCTGCGAGCCCATGACCTGTCACTCCAACAAGCCTCCCGCCTAGCTGCAGACAGACGTCTGTGTCTCCCCACGACGCCGAAGGGCACCAGCGGAAGATGAAAGAAAGAAAGTCTATAGCGAAGTCTCAGCCAAGTAGCCTAGTGGTGCAGCTCAAAACTCTATGATATCCATCCTGCAGGGGTTTTTTCTCCTCCTGTGTTTTACTAATTGTTCTGATACGTATATGTTTAGAACGACAGATTGTAAGACTAGGTTTGACCTGAAATCTCCATCCTGGCGTATTTAAGATCATTCTCTCATTCATTTCTTCGTTCATTCACTCATTCAGTCGTTGGACAGGTAGGCAGTCAGTTTTTGGATGACAGCGGAATACTTGGCATAGTCCTACCTTTTTATCCTCAACTTCAGCAAGACATAGTCAGTGCGAGTTTTGCTAGTATGGTAATAGACGTAATAGACTGATAGGGAAACAAATACTGTTACAGACAGGGGGAAAAAGGGGGAAAAGTGGGTGGCGCTGCTCTTGTGGCGACGCGCTCTCCCCGAGGAGAGCAGCCCGAATTTCACGCAGAGAAATCTGCGTGACTTAAAGTGGTATAAATAGATAAATAAATAAGACGTGGAAGTATCAGTTATTTGCAATAATGGTCAGAGAGTGGCATATTAATTTTGTATTATTCATACTGGGTAAAACTTGACGGAATATTTTTTACATTAAAGTCATTAAACAGTTGAATAGCAAAAACGCCAAGAGACGTTGAAGCCAGCCATCATAGAATCGTGTTCATCCACTTCACCCCTAGGGTTTCTGAAGATAGATTCTACTTCTGTGGGTTTTTCTTCTTTTAAACTGGGTTTCTAACCAAACAGTGTAATGTTGTTGGGTGTTCTCCAGCTTAACACCCAGGGGATCACACAGAATATGCACTCTGACTCGCTCATCCCACCTGGGAATGAACTGTTGTGAGATAGCCAAATAGTATGTGGTTGAAAGTTTTTTGGAGGTTGTATACATGTATGTTTGAAAAGAAGGCCAAAAAAGACTGGCTAGAATTAGGAGGGGAGCTGGGAGGGAGGATACAGAGAGACAGACAGACAGAGCGCGCTAAGAAGTGTAGAGATTCAAAAGAGTGGCGATTCACTAGCTGTGTGTTATCGCCATATAACAAGGCGTCGTCTTTCATTTTGGAACTGATATATTTGTGTTGTATTTAACTAGATCATGGTGGCCAGCCTTTGGGGGAGCTTTAAGAACAGATAGCAGCGAAAATATTGAAATACCTAGCAATCGGACCACAGAACGAACCATACAATTCCAACCGACAAGTCGAAACAGAACAGGACAAAGCAAGAATACTACTTCTTCGTCGAACGCTCAGACAGCAACTAGTGTTGTCTGTAATATGAGCAAAAATGCGTTGTGCTGCCGTTAAGCGCCTGTTATGTTAGGCCCAGCACATCCGACTTCGGTGTGGGAGAGAACGGTTATATTTTAAGTCTTTCTGGAGAAAAAAAAGGGCAGGAGAGAAAGGACCAAGAAGGCAGAAAATGGACGAAGAGGAGGTGACAGGAACAAGACAGAAACAAAGGGATAGAAAAGAGGGCATTCCTAGCACAGACTTTCCAGAAGGTGGGCATGCTAGTTATACTGACAGGCCCCCGGCATCCCGAGGGGGGGGGACACGAATATTATTTTAGCAGCAGCAGCAACAACAGCATCAAGTTTAACTACTCATAGGTTGTATGATAAGAGAGAGAGGTTTTAAACCCAAAAAATCATCATGTTTCAACTGGCACGAATCGGCCTACTCTTCCCTAAGGCGGAACGGGTTTTTAACGTGTACGCACGAGGTTGGAACTGCGTTTGTTCACACACGGCACCTCTGTTCATAGTCTCATGGAAGGACTTTCAGGGGAGTGGAGTCGGCACTGATGTAACTCCAGAGGAAAAATCCCCCCTGAACGGGCGCCTCAGTGGTGCCTCAAACCCAGACCGTTAGGTCACTAGTCCAAAGCTCTCTCTCTCTCTCTCTCTCTCTCCTCTCTCTCTCTCCTCTCTCTCTCTCTCTCTCTCTCTCTCTCGTATTATGAAACAACTGTTGCATAAGTTAAATGTTCCCGCATATTTATTGATTTCTCTGTATATAGGAATGATACAAGACTCGTGTGTAATGTGTTAGGCTGTTTTCTGTTTGCTTCAATGCTCTCTCTCTCTCTCTCTCTCTCTCTCTCTCACTCTCTCTCTCTCCTCTCTTCTCCTCTCTCTCTCTCTCTCTCTCTCTCTCTCTCTCTCTCTCTCATTATTATTATTAAACAACTGTTGCATAAGTTAAATGTTCCGGAATGTTTATTGGTTTATCTGTATACATTATAGGAATGAATACAAGACTAGTGTTTAATGTGTAGGCTGTTTTTCTCTTTGCTCCAATGCTCTCTCTCTCTCTCGCTCTCTCTCTCATCTCTCTCTCTCTCTCTCTCTCTTCTCTCTCTCTCTCTCTCTCTCTCTCTCTCTCTCTCTCTCTCTCTCTCTTATTATGAAACAACTGTTTGCATAAGTTAAATGTTCCAGAATGTTTATTGATTTATCTGTATATAGGAACGAATACAAGACTAGTGTTTAATGTGTAGGCTGTTTTCTGTTTGCTTCAATGCTCTCGCTCTCTCTCTCTCTCTCTCTCTCTCTCTCTCTCTCTCTCTCTCTCTCTCTTCTCTCTCTCTCTCTCTCTCTCTCTTTTCTCTCTCTCTCTGTGAGAGAGAGAGTGTGTGTGTGTGTTTGTTGTGTGTATGCATGCGTGAGCGTGTGTATGTGTGGTCTAATATTTTACATTTATTTTGTAGTGTTGTATTTTTCGAACGCATTATAAAAATATAAATAAATTAATAAACCCACATGCATGAAATCAAGCTTTGAGGACATAAACGTGGACGCGGTCCTCTGTGTGCGCGTGCGTGTGTGTGTATGTGTGTGTGTGAAGTCAAGTCAAGTCAAATTTTTATTTCCAAATGGTACATTGAATAAGCAATGCATTTGCTTTTTTTCCCGTCAAGCCATCTATCTAGGAACAAAAAACAACTTGATCAATATTATCTAACTACATTATTACCATAACCAATAATAATAAAACTAACTCCAAAAGAAAAATAGAATGTGTGTGTATATGCGTGCGTGCGTGTGTATGCATGCGTGCGTGTGCACGTACGCGCGCACTATTGTATGCGTGCGTATTCCCAGCGTTATTAATAATATTAAGACCGTAAGGTGTAGCAGTTTCGAGCTCTCAGTCAGTAGTAGACAGTCAGACGGATCGTAAGCGGGTTAATCCAAAGCCGATTACTGTCGTTATGTATTTTCGTCACGGGAGCTTTGTCTGTGTGGTCACATTGCATCTACTTTCAACAAGAAGTAACTGTCTTACGTGATCTGACCAGTCCGCTGACGCTTTTCTTTTTCTCTCCTAGCTTTCAGTAAAGCGTGTGACTGAATGCATGCTTCTCAAGCGGTTTTCAAGATTAAACATTAAAAATAAAAGGACTGTACATGACCAATACACGAATAGTAAGCAAGCAAGAAAGCAAGCACGCACGCACGCACTCACACAAACTATCTCATTCTGATTGGTTGTAGTAGTAATATTGCAGTTAGAGATCATTGATTTAAAAAAATTTTTTAAACAACATACACACAAAAACGTGTTTTTGTTCCTAGATAAAAAGAAAACAAATTAACAATAATTCAATATACCAGCAGGAAATACAAAATGACTTTTGACTTTGACACCACACACACACACACACACAACACACACGAACGCACGCCCACTCGCACACTCTCTCTCTCTCTCTCTCTCTCTCAGATAGGCAGCAAAAATTAAAAAGAAACAAACAATGAAAAAGACCGAAAGAACAGAGAGAAGAGAGAGAGAGAGAGAGAGAGAGAGAGAGAGAGAGAGAGGAGAGAAGAGAGAGCTATAAATAACAAGAAACAAAGAGAAAGAAACACAGTGACAGAGAAAACTATAAACAAACAACAAATAAACAAACAAAACAAACAAAACTACCCACCAGAAAAAAATCCTCGACCCAGCAGGCACAAAACTGGCACGTCTCAAACACTCCTGAACATATCCTCAACAACCCAACCCACTGGCGTTACAACGAAAAGACAGCACTGAACAGCACTGCACTCCTGTCCACGCCCCTCTCTCTCTCTCTCTCTCTCTCTCTCTCTGTCCACTGTTGCGTTCACACTCTCACAGAATCAGGCAGACCGACCGACGGCTGTCCCAACCATTTATATATATCATAGTCTCTCACGGCAAGCTCAAAGACTTGGCTAGTAGACACCTGCGCTGTCCACATAATCATATGCACGCGCGCACGCGTGCGCAACAAAAACAACAAAAGCCTGGCATTCGCATGTCTTACATACATTTGCAATAAAGCGCCCGCGTCAACAAGAAAGCCTTAAAGTAAATTGTGTAAGTTTTGGGGCGTGGGCGTTGTTGTTTTTGTTTGTTTTTTAAGTTTGCAGTGGTTTAAAAACAAATAGAAGAAAGCAGACAGACAAAGAGGAATAACAACATCGGTTTTATATTGGGGGGGAGGGGGGGGGCGGTTGGTTGTTTTTTTTGTTTGTTGTTGGTTGTTGTTTTGTTGTTTTTTTGGGGGGGTAGTTTTATTCTTGCTTAGTTTTTGTTGGTTTTGGGATGGGTTTCAAAAATTTTTGGTGGGGTACTGAAAGAGAGAGGGGGGAGACAGAGACAGACAGACAGAGAGACAGACAGAAAGAGAGAGAGAACACCACCATCGTCTTTTGTGTCTTTTTTTGGTTCTGTTTGGTTTTGACAATCTTACATAAGCACAATGACTAAGACACCCAACTTCCTTCTCTTCATTATTTCTTCCCCCCCCCCCCCCCCCTTTCTTTGCATTCTTTTTTTAAAAATCAGTTAGCTCTTATTCACTTTTCCCTATTCTTATTTGAAGCCAGTTTTGGTGTCAGATTTGACAGTCAAGGTGCGGTAGCATTATTATTATGCCCTCTGTGTTTGCTTTAAAGATAGGGATCGACCATACACACGTAGGAAGACTTAGGTCTTAGGGAGTGACCCTTTTTCTTCGCCATTTGAGGAGAGGGGGAAAATAAGCTTTCTTTTCAGCTCGCGAGAAATCTTTTGCAAAGATAACCTAATCTGAATGTATGATCTGTATAGCTAGTGAGTTTTGTTATGTATATACACGGGGTCTTACTATAATCGTCGTTATTAATCTTTTCTTTTATTTATTTTGTCTATGATTTTATATCGAGGATAATGGAATAAGCACTTGTGTGCATTTTCACATTCATTCCCCGTGCGCATGCGGGTTTGTAAATGCCATCTGTTCCCACTGGCACACGTGGCCTCTTCCGAAAGGCGGAGCAGATTTAAACGTGTGCGTAAGATGTTCTCTCTGTGTGTTAACGGGACCTCGGTTTATAGTCGCTTTCGAAGGACTTTCGTGGGAGTGGAGTCGGCACTGGTGTTAACTCCAAGGCGAAAAATCCCCTGGAACGGGTGTCTCGGTGGTGGCTCGAACCCGGGTCGTCAGATCACGAGCGCAACGCTCTAACCACCAGGCTATCCTGTCCCATCTGGGAATGTGTTGTGGGCAAGTTGAGTTCTGCGGAGTCAATCCCTCTCTTGGTCGGAAAATGCATGCTGGGTATGTTTGTGACGGCCATAGCTGGCCTACTCTTCTACGGAAAGGTGGATGGTATCTTAAAACGCGCGCGCAAAGTGAACTCGGTTTCAAGTGTCATCTGAAGGGCTTTTGGGTGTATGGAGTTAGTGCCTATGCAAATTCTTAGGAGGAAAATCGTCTGAAATGAACCCTCAGCGGAGATTTGAACCCACTCCCTAGTTACTGTCAGATCATGAGCACAATGTTCTAACCACTAGGCTATTCCGCTCATTTTCCTTGCGCATACTAAACATGATACTGTGCACCTTTTTATGAGGTGTGTGTGTGTGTGTGTGTGTGTGTGTGTGTGTGTGTGTGTGTGTGTGTGTGTGTTGGAGGAGGGGGGGGGGGGGTTGTTAAAGTTTATCTCACCAGAAAAGTGTAACTATGGTATAATTATTTTCAGGCCCCACAAAATGGAAAAGACAGTACTTGAAGCTAAACGCGTTCAATCTTAAAGTCAAGAGTTGGGGGTTCGGGCCTAGGTTGCGCTGAAGGCCTGGTAAGTGAATGATGGACGTTACAGTAAAGACTAGACTAGATCTTGGCTGTGACCATAAAGATACGTTCCAGAATATAGATTCGTGTCTAAATGGGCATACTCACCCAGCTCACTATCTCAAGCATGTCAAAACAATTATTTCTGTCAGGATGCTTTTTCGTTGTTTTTTAAAATCGTTGGAATTTTGGAAACCAAAAATTCACAGCAGGGACCAGTCATGATGAATTTGCTTGATTTTTGGTGACTGTGCAAAAGACGAATAGACGGAGAAGACAGTAAATAAAATGAATAGATAAATAGATAGATCAATAAATAAAATAACATTTTAAGAATAAATGAATTGATTAGAAATCAAAGAACAAACGAAAAATAGAAAAGACTTTATATTCACCCCAGGACTTTGGATACCCCCAAACGGAAAAGATCGCATCATTACACTTCCCAAGCTCAAAAACAGGAGGGGGATTTCCTTGCATAACCTTGCTTTGTGATCCAGAACAAAGAGAATACAAATCACACTATTCCTATTGTCAACAACGGAACAACCCAAAAAAGAGACCAAAGAATCGGTTACACCACCACATAGCAAACACGAAAGTCATGTAGTATTCACTCTGTAGGGAGCTGTAACGCCCACTATTCAGCCTCAACTCTGTTAGCTGTGGGCCCAATCCTGTGTCCAAAGTCTGGAGCAACTGTTGATCCTACGTTCCAGTCCGCTTGATTAGACAGTGTGGAGACAGACCCACACAGGACATACTCGGGCGGAAACCACAGCTCGCACGCACTGTGCGAAGAAACAGCAAGACTGAAGCCATTCATTTCGGTCTTCTTATGACATGTTGCGTGCCGGGGATAATGCGGAATGCATACAACACCACCCACTTTTGTCTCGAGATTGTTGTAAAAGAGTGATTTTTCATTTTTGGGAGGGGTCGTTTTGTCTTGTAGGCTATTTCTTGAGAACCGCCATTTTTGTTTTGTATTTCTTGAGATGGGTTATTATGTTTTGTCTTTCATTTTGAGAGAGGTTATTTCGTCTTGTATTTTCACAAAGAGATGGGTTATCTTGTTTAGCATTTCGGTATTAAAGGGTTCATTTTGTTTACAATTTTGAAATGGATGGTGTTCTACTTTGAATCTGACATTATGATTGATTCAAAATAAAGTACAAGATAAATACCTTCTGTTTCAAATGTCTCCACAAATCTGCACCCTCTTATCTCTGTAACTGTCTTCACCTGTACACGGGGTTCTGTTCCCTTTGTTCAGCTGCAGATACTTTGTGCTTTCGAACACCCAGATTCAAACAAACCACTGTTGGCCGTCGCTCTTTCTCTGTTTCTGGGCAGAAATTTGATTATAGTGGAGATGCCTTGCCCACAGTACATCCCCACTCTCTCGTCCAAGTGGGCATAAGGACAGTCAGCGTTGGAGATATTCTCCAAAGGCCAACCAGCCCCCAGGGCTGCAGCACATCAGGACTGTGCGAGTCAAGCCTCCTAGTCAGAGAGTCATAGTCGATCACACTAAAGACTAAGCTGTAAAGTGAAATCCCATGAGTGGGAAAGCCACTGGTCATACAGCCTCTCACTTTGCTGTTGCCCCCAGCGTCAATGGTTTTATCAAGAACTGTGATAAAGCCCAGGCGCTGACGGCAAAAAGGCGTCCCATGTGGTTGTAGGGGGGGTGAGGCATCAGAGACCTCAACTTTTCCAGGGGTCAGCATATTGAGGGAGGAGCCCATCTCCTCTCCCTCGCTTCTTTACCTTCCCTGACCCTAAAGAGGCAGGTACCCATTTACAGCTGGGTGAACTGGGGGACTACTGATTACATGAAGCCAAGGTGCGCAAACGGTCACCCATCCAATAGGTATTCACGTTCGACGATGCTTAACACTGTCTCTACGGGGAAAGTGAGTGCTCTGACCACTGAGCGATCCCATCCCCGTAGTATTATTCTTTCTTTCCCCTAAGAATAAGGAGGCAGGGCAGTTTGCCTTACAAGTAAACTGTGAGATTCTGGGTTCGATTCCCGGCCTTGCCTTTTCTTCCCAGAAAATGGAACTGAATGTCAAGTCTTAAGTAGACTCTAAACCAGTCGGACACCTGTGCTTACGGACTTGTGCACGTCAAGAGAACCGAAAAATCGAGCGGAATGTGGCTACCTTAATGGGAGGGGGGGTGGGGCTTGGTTGCATACGGAAAATCTCACCATTGGTGAACCTCGGAACTGAGCCAAGGAACGTCTAGACAGACAGACAGACAGACAGAGAGAGAGAGAAAGAGAGAGACAGACAGACAGACAGACAGACAGACAGACAGAAATTCATTCCCGAAAGAGCGACAGGGTTTTGTGTGACCGTATGCTTTTCTCGGAAGGATCTGTCAGGTGTCGGAGGCATAGATAGTGACCAGAGAAGCCTTTGCAGTGGGTGGTTTACCTACAGATAGTTCGCTCCTTAAAAAACACTGTACAGCCAGTGGAGAAGTGTCTCCGCGTTTCTGGTGTGTGTGTGTGTGTGTGTGGTGTAGGTGTGTGTGTGTGTGTGTGTGTGTGTGTGTGTGTGTGTGTGTGTGTGTGTGAGATTTTACTCGTTACTATCTTGTTTTGAGAATAATGGAAAAGGCGCTCATGGGAGTTTTGAGGTCCAGTTCCCGTGTGCGTGTGGATTAGTAAATTTGGTCATCCGTGTTCCCACCCGCACACAATGGCCTACTCTTCCAAAAAGCGCAACAGTTTAACGTGTGCGTAAGATGTTCTGCGTGGGTTCGCACACGGGACCTCGGTTTATAGCCTCGTCCGAAGGAGTTTTAGGGGAGTTCGGTCGGTACTGATGTTAACTCCAAGGGCAAAAAAATCCCCTTAAACGGGATTCGAACCAGGGTCAGCAGATCACGAGCGGATTGTGCAACATTCTAACCACAAGGCTATCCCGTGTGTGTGTGTGTGTGTGTGTGTGTGTGTGTGTGTGTGTGTGTGTGTGTGTGTGGTGTCCGTAGAGAGAGAGTGTGTGTGTGTGCGTGTGTATGTGTGGAGAGAGAGGAGAGAGAGAGAGAGTGTGTGTGTTGTGGTGTGTTTTGTGTGTGTGTGTGTGTGTGTGTGTGTGTGTTGTGTGTGTTTCAATAATGGTATGTCAGCTACCAGAGGTATAATCCTATGGGCGATAGTGACCATATAAGTCTGTACGGTGCTACTGCCTGCAGATTTTATTACACTTGACACTGTAGCCAGTGGGCATACTCGCTCTCTGCCGAGTGTGCAGATTTGTTTCTTTATGGGTTGCCACATTTTTTGCTGACTCTGTGTGTGTGTGTGTGTGTTTTAAATTTTTTTAATTCTTTTATATCGAGGATAATGGAATAAGCACTTATGTGCTTTTTTTACATCCAGTCCCCGTGTGTATGCGGTTTTGTAAATTTTGTCGTCTGTTCCCACCGGCACACAATGGCCTACTCTTACGAAAAGCGGAACAGGATTTAACGTGTGCGCAAGCTGTTCTGCGTGCGTTCACACACGGGGCCTCGGTTTATAGTCTCATCCGAAGGACCGAAAAGAGTGAGTGTGCGTACGTGCGTGTGTGTGTATGTGTGTGTGTGTGCGTGCGCGCGCACGGCATTTAAAATATATTATTTCTAGGATAATAGAATAAGCAGTTTGAGATGGTTTTTTGCTGATTTTTTTACATCCAGTCCTATGTATTTGTCATCCGTTCCCACATGTGTGTGTGTG
>CM054156.1:14029039-14070316 GCA_028751875.1 Rapana venosa | reverse complement strand
CAGGCTGTTGATGTCAGGAAAAATGCGGGAATGCAGGGAGGAATTTGTCCCTGAAAATTGCCACCGATCGAAGTTGCAGTTTGTGCCTTGGGTTTAGGGGTGGAAAACAATTTATAAAACGGGCTTCACACCCTGAACTGTGGCTGTAAATTAAATTTCTACTATGATTTTCCCTTCCTTTTTTGACCTTGAATTTTTTTGATGTTAGGCTGCAGGATATTATATCATGCAAATCGTCAAAAACTCTCCTATAGCAAAAATACAACCAATAAACCCCAAACATGCCCCCAAAATTCTTTTTATTCATGGCTCCAAATTTTTTCTGCCTGTTGCAAAGTTGAATTATTTCAGGTCTGCCTCCTTGATTTTTACTGACCCCCCCCCCCCCCCCCCCCAATCTTTTATGACCCTTGGTGTGTGCACACACTACAAGAAAGAAAAAAGGAAAAAGCACATGTGCTTTTTTTTAAAAAACACCCAGTCCCTGTATTGTTCCCCCGACAAAGGGTTCTCTAATGATGGAACCAGAGAGAGAAGAGGGAGAGAAGGAGATGAAGGAGAGAGGAGAGAGAGAGGGAGGAGAGAGAGAGAGAGAAGAAAACACACACACCCCAACCAGACGAGAGGGGAGCTTTGGAATAAGAAAAGCTGAGGACAACATGGTGTCCCCAGTGCTAGCGGGAAAAAAGTTCCTTTCTTTTAGTATTTGAGGCAATTTTTTAAGTGCTTCCCCAACTAATAAAGGTGTACTTCTAACAATACAAAAATTTAAACGCGACATACAGTGATGACAATGCCTAAAATAAAGCCCCAAAATTAAAAGGGGAAAATTTTTGTCAATGATTTTTTTTTAATCGGCGTGAATCTAGTTGGGAGATGATTTTTACTTTGAACTTCAAAGTTGTTTATGTGTGTGTGTGTGTGTGTGTGTGTGGGTGTGTGTGTGTGGTGTGTGTGTTGTGTTGCACATGCATCACATGCGTCTGGTGTCAACCACAAAAACACTACTCAAATTAAAAGAAATCCAAAAAATTTTTTTTACATTTTCAAAAAGAGCGCTTCATCCAAATCTCGCCCAAACTTCCCCACTATAGCTCGGCTTCAGACGCTGTTACTGGTAACCAATAGGAAACGGGAAACTATTGCTTGGTACTTCTCCAGACCATTCAAAAACTGTCTTTGGCTAATAAGATGCATAAAACAAAAAAATTTCTAATCTGTTTGGGGCATAAGGGAATGTCATAACTTTCAGATCTTTTAAAATTAAAACATTAATAAATTTTACGGGTCACAACTGAGAAAGAGGAGAGGGGGGGGGGGGAGTATTGCTTTAAATACTTAATATATTTTGGCGGTTTTTAAAACCCCTGAAAATCGGGGTAGTGTATTTGGGTTTTAAATTAAATTTTCTGTACATTTCCCCTGTTTTAAGATTTTAAAACATGCGATGGGCAACCGAGCAAGAAAAAAGGGGTTTGGGGGACTTGGCACGGGGTCAAGGGCCGGGGAATGATGGAGGGCTGCTACAGGGCTTTCCTGCAGTGGTGGCCCAATCCCCTAGTTGCAAGGTGCGATTTTTGCAAAAACCCTTTTGCTATGAAGAGGGCACTAACAAGAGGTTTGCCTCATTGCTTTTTTTTTGTGCCCTATACTTGTATAACTGGGGTAGTTCTTTGAAATCTTGTTTTTATTTCCCGAAAAACCGGTCAAACTCAGCAAGAAGTTCCCCGAAACCAGCCAAATTCTTTAAAATTTGTTGAAAAATTTTCTTTCCCAAAATTAAAAAACAAAAACAACCAAAACCCCCCGTTTTTAAAACAATGCCCAACTGCTTCGGGCAGGGGTGCATGTGCGCACCCACACAAAGGGGGGTTTTAGGCAGGTGGTGGGGGGGGTTTTGTGAGGGGGCCCAAAGGAAAAAAAAAAAAAAGTGAACCTGAAAATATTTTATATCAAGCAACAATCATGAAAACCTGATTATCTTTGAACATTTTGGGCTTTTGACAAAAAAAAAAGGTTTGATGTCAACTCGCCTTTCTCTTTGCCTTGGGCAAAAACATTCATGATCATTCCTTAGCCGGCCCAAACTGTGCAAACACAGGCTTTTCCGTCTGTTCTTTAGCGCGAGTATTATATTTGAAAAAACATCTTAGGTTTTTTGGAAAATTTTTTTGGATTCACCCCTGTATGAAAGTGATTTCACCTGCTGGGGGGGAAACCCAAAAAATTCCCGAAAAAGTATTTTCTTAAATTCTTTGTTAATCTTTGTTGTGTTTTATACAAAAAACAACCCCCACAGGTTTTTAAAAAAATGTTTTATTTGTTTTAAAAAATCATGAAATTTTAATAGTAAATAACTTACACTTTGAAAATGAAAATGAAATTTGACTGTAAAAAAACCAACCCCCAACGCAACATATCAGTAACAATCATCACCCATTTTTCCCCGACTGTTCCATATTGGAAAAAATATTCCCTTTTTAAACATTACCCTTTTCGTCATTTTGGCCAAATCCCTTTTATAAGCAAGTAGCTGGTATCAGTTCTTAGTATATGAGACGCCAGAGTTTTTTAAAAAAAAAAAGAAAAAAAAAGTCTTGGAAGATCAAGTTTCGGATGTTTTTTCACTCCCTGGTTTTCCCTGCAGATAGCTGCGTGAACATCAGTGTGACAAAGGGGGCCAAAGTGAACAAAATTTGGGCCCTGCCTAGCCCTTCACTTCAAAAAACCTGGCTAAAAAATCCTGCACCATTGTTTGAGATCAAGGTTTTACTATGGTGAGATTCTGTGAATGCGACTGATTACCCCCCATTAAGGTGCCACATTCTGACTTCAGGGATAATGTCAACACACCACCAGTGCTGTTTTAAATTCCGGGGAAAAAATAACCTTTAATGGGCACCTTGGTGGTGGCTCACACACGGCCACCCGATCACAAGCCTGAAGCTCTTACCTCTGGCTGTACCACTCCCGGCTTAAACATACAATCTTTCCCCCAATTAGCCAAACGAATTCCTTGAGATTTCTTTCCTTTCCCCCCCCCCCCCCCCCCCCCCCCCCCCCCCCCCCCCCCCCCCGATGTTTTCTAGCATTGACCCAAATTTTGAGTTGAAGTCCCTGGTTCTTTGGTCTACACTGTCTGACACTGAATGGATGAAAAAATTTTGATCCCATTCGCTTGTACTGTAGAATATTACATTATAGTAATGACTGGTCTAAACCCAGAGTATTAGGCAGAAAATTTGATATCAGATACACATTTGAGCCTAACAATCGCCAACAATATTATTATCATTAAATAAGCAAAGCTATCGGATCTTTTTTCCATCAACAATGAAGCTGAATAAAATCGTTAATTACAGAACATTTTCCAAAAAAGAAAATATGCCCCATGCACACACATACATGACTACCTTTCATCACCACAGCAACAGCTGCTTTTTTTGTTGACGTTTCTTTTGCTGTTCATCTTCTTTGATGTTCATGTCCTGATGTTCCCCGTTTGCCCAAAAATACCAGATTCATTACATGTGCATCCTCGGGGTCAGAAGTCCACAGGGAGCCTATAACTGTCAAGCCTCTGTGGGGCCACCAGCAGAGGGACCTGCACTGCTGCTGGGACACTTTGGTGGTATTCAGTGCTGCTTGTTATGAGCTAACTAACAGGACCCCCATACAGTTTGACTTTGCCTACTAAGCCCTCTACTTGATGACAGTAATTTTCTGTCATGAAGTCAGACTTTGTGGAAAACCCATCAGAGGTGGCAACCACCACAACGTCCTCCAACAACCTTCTCCCTGAACTTCCAACACCAAGATTTTGACACTAACTCACACAGGCCAGAAGTGTAGGGAAAAACCAAAACTGGGTTGCCATGAGACCAGAGCAACCGGCCCGCCAAACCAAAGAAAAATTTTTCTCATTTTAGCATGATGATCAATGAGGATGAGGATGATGTCATGATGCTGCGTTTAGAAGTGCATGGCTTTTGAGACTATTTAAAAGGGCTGTGCTTAATGCTTCTTAGCAAAGAACCCCAAAGATAAACACATGCAGTGTTGGTTTAGGTAATTTGAGCAACCCTTTTAAAATCCACATCTGTAAAGTGGATGAAACGACTTTTTGGTCCCAGCCTTTCAATGAGCCCATAAACTCAGTTTGGGTAGGAGCCCACTGAAGTCTAAAAAAAAATCCCTTTTTCATGGGAATCGAACCCCCGACCTTCCAGCCTGTAACCCCATGCATTAACCACTTTACCAAGGAAGTAGTTACAGCAAAAGTTCTTAACACATGCACGGACTGCAAGGAATAAAAGAGCATGAAAAGTTATACGCAAAGGGAAATCTGTCGCAACAAGAAAATAAATCTTTAACTAGAAAAATGGTGAAGGAAACACTTACCAGTTGTGAAGGAAACTCTTCCCGGCAGAGTGGTTGCCCAATAAGGAGGACAGTGATCTTTTTGCGGGGCGCAAGCAAGGACAGCCCAGGCTTCAGCAACCTTCACCAGACCTGGGAAAACACAAAAACCACAGGCTTTACAAGACCTGAACTTTCTTTGATGTGGTTTGCGAAGCTACTCCCGTTATGAATAAGCTAACCAATCCAATCCTGTTATTTACAGCCCCGCCGACACAGAGGCCCATCAAGGCTGTCACCTTGTCACATTAAAATCTCAGATTAAAACTGTGCAGCTATGGACAGATTTAAAACAAGGTATAAAACCAACCCCACTGTCGTTCCTTTTTGTTGTAGCAAAAGCCCTGGCCAAATGTAAGGTCAACCTAGGACAGACTCCGCATTGTGCCTGTTGTGGGAACCCATCATCAAACACATAAATTATTAAGCTGGACGGAAAGATGAACATATCAAAAGTGTCATTTTAAAGAACTGAACAACCTGAACTTTTATGCCTAGTTAGGAAAGGAAAGACAACCTGAATTCTTGGCCTGGTTAGGAAAAGGAAAAAATATTTTGGACTTGCCATGAGACATCAGAGCTGCCAAGTAATGAAAAACTATGGTCCAGGGAATGACGGCGAGAACATAAAGTGGACGTAGTTGCCAAAGGGTGAAAATCTGCTGAAGGACTGAAGACAAGGGGATGGAAAAGCTGGCAGGGCATGCATCAGCGGCTACCATCAAAATTGATGAAGCTGACATATGAACTTTTTATCAAAAATGAAAAAAAACAGTGAAAACCAAAGATTTTGCTTAACCCAACATTCAAAAAGTTTATTCTTTGGATTTTTGTTGTTGTTGTTTTTCTCATGTTCACACTGGATAAAACTAGAAAATGGAAACCAAAGACAAACAAAAACAAAAAGAACCAAAGACACCCAACCAACCAATCCAACAACAAACCCCATGTTAATATAAATCAGAGTTCTGTACCACAAAATTGGGGTAAAAATCTTTCAACTAAAAATAATCATGGGTCACCCAGAATAATATGCACTCTGTCTCACTCATCACGTAATTGGCAATCGCTGTGAGACTTAAGTTACACACTGGATAAGAATATTGCACACAGCCAGCATCTAAATTCCTTGGCAGCCATTTTAAGAAGATTTCCCCAACTCCAATGGAAAATAAAGCAGAAAGGTTTGCTATGAGCTTGATAACAGATGAAGACAATCTCATGTGTTTCAAAGTACACTATCAAAATGTATGTTAGCCTTGGCATATTCGCGTGTTGATATCTGACATGAGCTTTTGGCTAAGCCTAAGGACAGAGTAATGTCCAATGTCATGAGATTGTGTGTATGTGTGTGTGAAAGAGGAGAGAGAGAGAGAGAGAGGGAGAGAGAGAGGAGAGAGAGGGAGGAGGGGAGGGAGGGGAAGGTGTGTGTGTGTGTTTCAGTTTGGTGTTTATTGTTTTCTTCATTTTTTCAAGGGTAACATAACCCCTGACTCTGTGTTTTATTTTTTATTTATTTTTTTTATATCGAGGATAATGGAATAAGCATGTATGTGTTTTTTTACATCCCGTCCCCGTGTGTATGCGGTTTTGTAAATTATCTGTTCCCACGGCACACAATGGCCTACTCTTACGAAAAGCGGAACAGGATTTTAATGTGTGCATGTGCGAGTGTGCACATGTACGTGAGCATGCACATTTGCATGAATCATGCACATGTGCGATCCATGCAACAAGCCACAAATATAATATTAACTATGCATCTTATCCAACTTTTCTTTAGAACTCAAGTTTGGTCTTGATTTTGGTCTAATGGAGGTCATACTGGCCAACTACTGAACAGCCTTTATTTAGACCATTACTAATACTAGTAATAAGAAGACAGCATCTTGATGTGCTTGCTCTATATGAACCAACCACTGATGAACTACTCTTTTATGAAAGACAGAATGGAGTTTTCTTATTCAAACACTTGAACAGCAGCTATTTGTCGTCATATGAGCGAAAATGCGTTGCCCAGCCCATCGACTTTGGTGTGGAGAGAACTGCATGCAACCTTTTAAAAATCTTTCTAGAAAAAAGGAGGTAGAAAATAAACAAGAAGGTGGTGAAAGAAAGAAAAGGAACAAGGCAAGTCACAAAGAGGGATAGAAAGGTAGAATTCCTTGTACAGAATTTTCAGAAGGTGGAGATGCTATTTCTATTATACCTACAGGTTTCCAGCATCCCAACAGGGAAAAATGGGCTTTTGACCAGTGTGAAACATTTTGTTAATTCTTATACCATACCTCAGTTTTGTCTTATATCTAAACCTAGTATAAGACGTACTGTTGTAGGGAAATGAAGTCAGAACCAACGAAAGGAAACCAATGAAGGAAATCCCTTCATACAAATGGCCAAGCAGACTCAAACCCGGGTCTACAGGTCAGGTCACGAGTCCAATGATCTAACTGCTGAACTAGTTATTGATCTACCCTCCTTTTACATTAACATTTGACTCACACCCAATAGCAGTGAAAACTGTTAAATTTTATGCATTAGGTTTTTCTGGCGTTTAAAAAAAAAAAAGTTTCGTTCCTCAGCTAGAGCTCAGAGGTTTAACAAAGGCGAGATTTTTGTGTATGCAACTGCTTTTGCCCACCATTAACTTCAGGATCAAGGTAGTCACATTTTGATTTCAGGGACTGTCTAAACTAGTAAACATGACACTAACGACTAATGTGCATGCATTTTTTATTTCTGTCATCCGTTCTTGCTGGCGTGCAGTGTTCTACTCTTCCAAAAGGCAGATGGGTTTTAACATGTACACAAGATGGTCTGGGTGCATTTGCACACTGGGCCTCAGTTTACAGTTCTCATCCAAAGGACTCTTGAAGGAGTGGAGTCAGTACTAATGACATGTTCACTTCCAGAGGAAAAACCCTCTGAATGGGTGTGCTCAACCGCAGGCTCTATCTGGACTGTCAAACCAGGTGAGCAGTGCTCTTATTAGTATTACTATGCTTTCCACCTCCCTATGCACTGTACAACTACAAATCATTCATTCTTCCACTCTTTTAACAGTGTAACCAACAACTTTTAAAAAGCTCACTGACCCCAGCATAATCAATAATCAGTCATGAGCCACATTACCACTATCTGAGGGTATGGTGCTGATAAAACACAAGGTTGATGAAAGCAAACGCTAACATTTTTCTCAACTTTTACCTGCATCCCTTGCATCAGTGTGCACATGTCATTGGAGACAATACACACAGGTCCCATACATGTGAAAAATGCATGGCATTTTAAAAAATCCATTAAAGTAAGTTATGTTGCCAAGATGACAATGAACATTAATAAAGCATGCTGTCAGCCAGTGAGTGATAAGGGTCAGACTCAAAGTGAAGATCAGGAGTGCAAGACCAGACTACAGTCTGTAACTGAATATGACTAAACTTTTTTGGACAGTTTTGTAGTTGAAAACTGCTAATGACAAAGTATCCAGATAAGAGTGTTTCTCTTTGATGACAGTCTTTTTCAATGCTTTAGCCCTGGGGTTAGCTGCACCCTTGCCTCTATCAATGAACCTACCGGTTTAGGTTCGACTGGCAACCGGGTTGTGGCCGGGCTGCATATTTAAGTAGCATGAAATCAAAGGATCTGGACAGACCTGTTAGTGTTTTCGCCTTTAAAAACGTTTTAAACATTTCTAAAATGATAAAACTTGCATGACTCATCGAGTTAAAACGACCTTTGATCAACTAACTTAACCTCGCCCAGATCCTCGTAAAGTTCAGTGATGTAGGCCTATCTGAGTTCGGTGAGCATTCAATTCGCTGCTGAAGTCAACATCGACGGCCGGTTCATTCTTCAAACAAAATCATTAAAACCTGACATAAACCGATTTCCCTAGAAACATGAACATTGTGTTTGAAAGACTGATCTTACATGAACAGTTCTGAGCATAAATTTTCAAGCAATTAGCTGGAAAACCGTTACATGCCCACTTTCTTCCATCAAAACCGCAGAGTCAGCCGTCTGTCTCGCCACGGTTGCCGTTTACGAACATTGCAAATCGCAGTGACTTTTTTCAATTAAAAAAGCCTACTTCAATCGAATTATCTTTAAAATAACAATAAATGAGTTATTTACCATTTTCTGGGTCGATGTACAGCAAATGACATTCTTTCAAAATTCTTTCGTTGAGTGATTGCGTGGCAGTGTCCGCCGCATCGCAGAGGACCTCGGCTTCACCTTCCCAGACATCTTGCAGTTCTCGGTGTCAGCAGTGGACAGACGAAACGGATACGAAGGGGTTTGCTTGGAATTAAAAAGTGTCTGAAAACCCCTCCTTTGAATTTGGATACAATCACCAATATTACACATACAAATTAACTATTGAAATGTAACTTATATTTTGTGTTCCATTTAATGTAGGTTAGATAAGAATAAAATATGAAGGCTGATGAATATAACCCTATTAATAAGTCAAGATCAAAGAATCCTTTCGATGCTCTTTGTGCCGCAAAAGGGACATTATATCCGTCAGCTGATCGAAGAGTGAACATTGCGATTAACAGCTAAAATAAAGGAAACACTTATATACAATTTATTAAAAATACTTCAGTTCATGACTAGCTTTTAAACTTTTATGCTCTTTTGAAGCATATACATGTTTTCTTCACGTACTTTCACGATTGTTAGTGAAGACACGCTCACGCGAAGATGCCGGTAATAACTCCAATGCAAAAAAAATCGACTTTCGTTTCTGCAGACCTGCACAGTTTAAAGATTGGCTTCTCTTGTAGCAGATTACGGGGAAGCAGTGGTGATTCTGATGGAGAAGAAGACAGCGAATGCACACAGGATAAATCGTAAGTAAAGTATAGATAGTATAAAAGTTAACAAAGCAGATGCTATCTATATTAATTAAGACAGTTCTTAACGCAGTCGTACTCTTTGCATGAATGAAAGTGATTCGATAGCATCTGAATTAGGCTAGTCCTACTCTTCTCGCCAGTGTTCACACTAATCACTTTAATGATTTTATTATTGGTACTGTCAACCCAATAACATTACACTGTAGAAAACGCATATTTACTTTAAACTTATTTTTGCGATAAATACTGCAAAATTACATTTTTCAAAATCCAGCTAGGAGATACTACTCAGTTGCTTTGCAGCAAACTCATGGGTGTATATCAGGCAAAAGGCTGTGTAGTGTGAAGCCTGTAAAATTTTTTATATATGCAGATCTTTTAATTTGTTTCTGCTGTTATTTGGGTGGTGTTGCTGTTTGGTTTTAAAGCAGATTTGCTTTATTTTTTTTTTAAGTACTAAAACCATTTTTAGTGCATTTGTAGTATTATTTACAGTGGACCCCACTTATAAGGACTCCGATATAAGAACCATCGCTTATAGGAACACCCAAAAGCATGTCCCTGCCAAAGTTGTTCTTTGTGATCACTTATTAAAACTCGCATAAAAGAACCCTCTGATATAGGAACCATCGCCTATATGGACAGCACTTGCAAGGTCCCCACACGAACTTCCCTCGGATATAAGAACCGAAAGTAAGGAAGTATCATTTCCAGGAAGTCAGATTATTCCGTTAAAGAACCCTCGCTTGTAAGAACACCATTTGGTTGTTCCCGACACGACCTCCCCTCGGATATAAGAACCGAAAGTAGAAGTTATGCTCGTTTTGTTACCGGTATGAGTCACTTCCAAGAATTTTCTTCCAGAAAGGCATGATGGCGGAGCGTAAGAGAAAAGCATTGTTCTCAAACAAAAAGTAGAAATTATCAGGGAGGTCGAGCGGAACCCTCACAAAAGCAAAAAATCTCATCGCTGATGAAATGAAAGTTCCCAGGACGACTTTGCTCAATATTGTAAGAGAAAAAGCCAAATACATTGGGCAGTTTGAAAGCGGCAGGAATGATATTTCCAGAAAGCGTGCAAGAGGCTCCGGGCATGGCACTGTTGACACTGCTTTGTTGAGTGGTTTTCTGCTCTCTCCCTCTCTCTCTCTCTCTCTCTCCCTCTCTCTCTAATTCATTCAGACAGCTACTGTTACATACGTTCTAGTGTTATTTGAATTGAATTCATGTTTTTGTTTGCAATACACCAAAAACGGTAACGAGATTGCATCGAGATATTCAACTTTTCAACCCAACCAGCAAGTTCCATTGCATTGACGCATAAACAAGCAAGTAGTTGCCGTGGACCCCACACACACACACACACACCGTATGCACGCACACACACACACACAGACCATTAGAGGCCGATTATACAACTCTTTTTAGCTTGTCCACGCTATTTTCTTCTTTCTTCGGTTATAAGAACACACACTTCCAGAACTGACCTTATAACCGAGGTTATGCTTATAGGACCTGCTTATAAGGACACCAGAATGCTTGCCCTGCGGTGTTCTTATATCAGAGGTCCACTGTATATACAATCCACTGTGTGACAAACTGGCATTCTTAGTTCTAAGTTTCTTCAGTCAAATGCAAAATACCCTGGCATCGTTCCTCTGATGATTTTCAGTCATATTCAAGCATTCTTTAAATCAGTAATTAATCAGCTAATCATTCCTTACACAGTTAGTCACTTCTTTTGGTTGTGTTCTCTAGTATCCAGACCACCACTCAAGATCTAGTGGGGGGGGGGGGGGGGGGGTTACAGCTCAAACAGGGATCAAACCAGCACTTCTTTGTGTCTAAGTGGGTACATTCCCTTGAACAAGATAACTGATCGACTTTTAAGTCCCAAATTGAAACAAAAGTCACATGAAATGAAAGGGAATAAAAGTGACCTTGCTGTTTGTAATTATTTCAGAGAAGATGTAGCAGCTACCAACGAGGGCAGTGGAAACTTCTTCACCACAAAGGAGGACAGTGACAGTTCCAACGACTCGAATGCTGTCACGGGTAGTCGAAACAGCAGCAAACAGACCAAAACTCAACAAGCTGAGACAACACCCAAACTCCCCAAACCCTTCCTTCAGAGCAAACTACCATCCCCTCACCTCACCTCCAGTGAGAAGAAACCCTCCTCCCTCCTCCCAGCCCCACCTCCTCCGTGTTTGTGAACCCTTTTGAACAGGCGGAAACTGGCCAAACTGGGTGTTCTAGAAAAGCATGTCCGCCTCACCGAAGCAGCTCCCCAAAAACCCGCCTCCAAACAGATCTGTTTCAAGTTCAAGAAAGGCAAGTGTTTTCTAGGGGAGAAGTGCCGCTTCTTTCACGACCGGAGCAATATTGCATTCGGCAATGGCGGTGACAGGGCGGGGGGGGTGGGGGCTGTTCCTGAACTGGAGAAGGGCGAGGTATAGGGTTTTGGTCAGGGGGACAAAAGTTTTCAAGTTTCCAGGATTTCGGGGAGCACCAGAGAGAGGTGTGGAAGGACAGTTTTATCACCCAGTTGCCCACTTCAGTCACGGGCAGCCAGCTGATCCTCGTAGTCATTGACGACGACAATTACATGGCAGCAGCTAAAACGCAAGAAGCGTCACGGCGGTTAACGGACTCTCTCTTGCCGTCTAAAAAAGCCATGAATGACCTGGACAGCTTTAGAGAACAAGAGCGTCCGTGGACAAAGAAAAAAACAATTCTGACTGATCTGTGATTAGTACTAACTCTTCTGTACTGATTGTGGTTCGATTGAATGAGGGAGGTGAAAGCAAGAGTGGATCACTGGATGCATTTGTAAGTAAAAAGGAATAAGAAAAGGGACATTGTTTGATGCATTGTATACAGGTACGTGGGCAAATCTAGTTCAGTTGTAGGTTGCTCTGGAGTTTTAAAATATGTCAGAATTCTTTGTAAGTTGTTAGGGAAAAAAAGACATATCTGTAAAAACGATCTCACTGAAAGTGTGTTAGAAAAAAATTCATGACAAATTTGTAAAAAACAGTGTCACTGATTTTTTCTTGTGCTTATTTTTTTAATGTTTCGGGAAACTTCACACAGACTATGTACACTCCTTGCCTTCTCTTGCACACATACACATATGCATGCATGCACACATTCAGTTTGTTCTTCCATTGTTGAAGGTAGAAAGATCACTTTACGATGGGTGAAAAAAAAAGCACATTAACTGCTATTCTAATGGCTCTATACTATTTGCTGGATTTCCCAAAAGAGATATAAAGACAATCTTATGTTGATTCCAAGTCAAGATTGGCTGTCTAATTCATTTTCTGATACTTAGAAGTTTGAGGCACCATTGCAGTCATTTACTGATTTAGTTCCATGACTTGCAGTACCTTCTTTTACGAAAAAGTTGACAATGGGCTAACTCACTAAGACTGGCAAAATCTGAAAAATGTGGAGCAAAGTAAAACAGTGGGTTTTGTATTTTTTGTTTGTTTGTTGGGGTTTTTTTGTTCTTTGGCTAGAGCCTAGAGCTCCAAGTTGTGAGTTTTTTGCACATGCAACTCTTTTTGTCCCCCACCATTTAGATAGCTGCACTTCCAATTTCAGGAAATGGTGTCTAAACATGACACCTGTGTGCATGCAGGGTTTTTTCTTCTTCTTAATTTTGCTATCTGTTCATACTGCTCTGGCACCCAATGGCCTACTCTCCCGAAAAGTGGAATGAATTTTGAACATATGCGCAGATGTTCAGTATATGCATTCACACACGGGCCTCGGTTCATAGTCTCATCTGAAAGACTTTGACATTCAGTTTGATTTTTAAAAAAAAATCAAACTGGGAAAAAGGGTAAAGGGTGGGAATCAAACCCCAGGGCCTCATGTTTTTACTTGTTACAATGTTAGGCAGGCAAATGTCTTAACCATCCGGGCCACCTTCCTTCTTTAAACAGTGGTTCTTATCCAGTGAATGGTCTTGCCCATTCATGGGCTATAGTGATAGTATGCTATGAAATGCATACTGGTAACATTTTAAAAAAGAAACTACAGTTGTAAAGATTACAGTTGTGCATAAGAAGGGCCAGGTACTATCTTTCAATAGCATCAAATGTCCATATTCATTATAATTTATATTATTGGAATGCTACATCTCAGGTTTAAAGCTAACGCTTTTTTGGATTAAGTTTTCATAGATATTCATAGGGTATATCCCCTGTTTTTTGGTGAGAATATAAACATTTTACTAATACTATCTTTTTCAGTGCAAAAAATTTTAAAAATTTTTTAAATTTAAAGAAATTAGCAAACACAACATGTGTGTGTGTGTTTTGTGTTTTATGTGTGTGTGCACATGCACACACACATGCACTTGTTTGTCTGTATCAAACCAAACTAAACCACACCCACACTTACACATAGAGAAAATGTGTTTTGAAAGTTAAGGACTTTAGAAGTTTAGTCTGAAACATATGGCACCCACACTGGTACTATGAGAAAATAGTATCTCTTTGAAAAATTTGAAAGGAATTTAATGCGAAACATAAATCATAATCCCAATGAAATCTATTTTTGAAGTTTTTAGAGTAGTTGTTGGATTTTTTCCCGTTTCGTTTGGTTGGTTCATGAGGGGGGTTTTTTTTTGTTGTTTTTGTTTTTTTTGTTATTTATTTTTCTTGGGGGGGGGGGAGTCTGTTTTTTGGGGGTACTTTTTTTTTAGGGGTGGGAGGATTGGTTTAGTTTGGGATTATTTTTTGTTGTTATTTGTTTGGGGTTTTGTTTTTGGTGTTTGGGGTTGTTGTTGTTGTTTTTTTTGTTTGTTTTTTTTGGGGGGGTGGGGTGGGTATTTTGTGTTGTTGTTTTTTTTTGGGGGGGGGTTTTTGGGGGGATATGTATTTTTCTTCTGTTGGTTGGTTTTGTTGTCTGCATTTATATAGCATTGTTTTAACTAGGCTGTTCTTAAAAAGCTCAATTTGAAAGGATCTTACTGTCATATCATGTTCAGGTTGGATTGTTAGTGTTGATGTTTCTGGCGAGTGTGTACATGTGTATACATGTGTATGCACATGCATGGATGCACAGTGTATGTTTGCACACATGAATTAAGATGTGTATCATGTACATTTGTTTAAAGAGCAAAACAATCATTAAAAGCAAATGAATAATCTATCTTGATATAAGTGCTAAACAAATGATTAAAAATTTCTTGATTCAAGAACTTTGATGCATAGCCTCATGTTGATTCTCAATAGTGATCTTCTCCATCTCATTTTTCGGAGCTAGCTATAAATAACAAAAAGAAGGGAGTGAAAGAAATGTGTGTGCGTGTGTGGGGTGTGTGTGTGTGTGTGGAAATAGTCATCTTCTTCTACCTGATTGAAAGGATTTAGATGGATGCCATTGTATAAATTTCTTGTAGAGGTTGACAAAAACTTTAAAAATGGAAAACCAATGTGGTCAGTCTTATCTGGTGTGCGTGCGTGTGTGTGTGTGTGTGTGTGTTTTGTGTGAGTGAGTGAGATTTCATGGTTAGAACATCACACAAGGAATAGGAGTAACTGTTGAGCTACTCAGTATCTGTTGCATTTTTTTCTGGCTCCAACTTAAATTGTTCAACATCTTTTTTTTTTTTGGGACTGTTGTTCTTGGCAATAATAATAATAATAATAATAAATGGAACTTATATAGCGCTATTCTTGCAAAGACAAATCAAAGCGCATGCATTCAACCAAAATCTTACACAGTCATGCAATCAATGATAAATAATCAAAGTTTAAACAAACAGTTTATTTACAAACATGGTGCAATGCAGACAAAATCTATGAAAAAAAGTTTCGTAGTCAAATGTTTTTCAAAAGCACACATACACTCGCACAGGCCGTATACTTTAGCAGGTGATGAACATGGGTTAGTATGAACAGGAGGGGGGAAGTCTTGGTTTGAAATAAATGTCTTGAGGTGGATTTAAAAGTGTCATAACTAGGTTTCTGGCGAAGAGAGAGAGGAAGGTTGTTCCCGATGGATGGACCCGAAATAGAGAAAGAGCGGCGGCCAACAGTAGATTGGTTGAATCTAGGTATTCGTAGGCACAAGGTATCTGCAGTAGAGCGGAGGGAACGTGAAGGAGTGTACAGGTTAAGACATTCACATAGCTAGCAGGGTGCAGTTTTGTGGAGACATTTGTAACAGAGGGTACTGATCTTATAATCTACTCTCTGTGGCACAGGCAGCCAGTGGAGAGATCGCAAGGAGGGGGTAATGTGCTCAGATTTTTTCTTTCTGAGAACTAGTCGAGCTGCGGAGTTTTGTATACGTTGAAGGGAGTGGATAGATGTTGCTGGCAGACCAGCTAAAAGAGAATTGCAATAGTCCAGACGTGAGAGAATGAGAGAAGTGACAAGTTTGGTTGTTGCATCAGTGGACAGGTACTTTCGAATTGCACTAATACGCCGTAATTGATAGTAGCACGACTGACGGTCTGGGTTGATGAATTTTTTCATAGGGGAGTGTGTTGTCGATAACGACACCTAGATACTTCACGGAGTGGATTAAAGGGACTGATGTATTGCGAGTTCTATTGAAGTTGTTGTAATGGAAGAGAGTTTGTGTTTGGTCCCTACAAGCATTGGCTTCGGTTTTATCTGCGTTTAACTGAAATTTGTTTTGTATCATCCAGTTTTGGATATCTTGAAAGCAGTAGGCCATCTTTGTCAAGAGAGAAGGCAGATTTTCAGGTGTAACACTACTTTGAATCTGAGAGTCATCTGCATAAAAGTGATGGTTGATTGATGACGGTTTATTATATGTGATAGTGGAGCAGTATAGAGAGTGAAAAGAACAGGGCCGAGAACTGATCCCTGCGGGACCCCACATTCCAGTTTGGCAGGTATTGACTGTATCTTGTTTACTGCGACTGTCTGGAATCGGTCAGTGAGGTATGAACTGAACCAGGAGGGGCTGTGCCAGTAAACCGAATGTTTTTTTAAGACGGGAGAGAAGAATTGAATGGTCAATAGTGTCGAAGGCTGCAGATAAGTCGAGTAATGAGTGAGAAGGGAGATTTTCCCCGAGTCAGAAGCAAGTAGAAGTGTATTTAGGGTATGGGCTAGGGTAGTTTCAGTGCTATGATTGACGCGATAGGCAGACTGAAAAGGGGGGAAGGAGACATTACTTGAGTGAAGATGGTTGTTGAGTTGTTTCAGAACAACTTTTCAAGGACTTTAGAGTATGAACGGTAGGTTGGATACAGGTCTTATAATTCTTCAAAGTGTTAGATCGAGGTCGTGCTTTTTTAGTAGAGGTGTAACTATTGCAGTTTTGAGAGCAGTTGGAACAATTCCTGAAAGCAGTGATGAGTTAACCATTTTTGCGATGGTGGGTATAAGCTGTGGAAGGCACTGATTTATAAAGAGAAGCAGGTATAGGATCAAGATCAATGATTTTATTGTCATTTCTTTCAGAATCGTCTTGATTTCTTTCTCGCTTGTTGGGTGAAAGAAAAGGAGAGGAGTACCAGGAGAATTGGGGATCAGGAGGCATAGGGTAGAAAGAAGTCTGATCCAATCTGGAGCGAATGTTGCGGATTTTATCAGAGAAGAAAGAAGAGAATATAGCAGGAAGTTCAGAGGTGCTGTGAACAGTAGGCATTGGGCTTGCCTTTGCAGATCCCAGGAGGGTTGATGTGAGGGAAAAAAGAGATTTCATGGACATGGCATCAAGAACTTGAGCAGAGTAATAGTTTGTCTTTGCAGAATGAATCAGGGTTTTGACTTTGTTTATTTGTTTTTGCAAGAGCTGTTTGTTTATTTCAGTTTTTGTTTTTCGCCACTGCCGCTCTAGTTGTCGGCGTTTGCCCTTTGCGACCAGGATATCGTGAGTGTACCATGGGGCGCAGGGCCTATCAGGAAGGACACGGTCAGTGGGAGGTGCATGCTCGTCAAGCAGTTGGCTAAGGACAGTGTTGTAGTATTCAGAAGGGTCAGCGGGATCAGGGATTTGTGATAGGTGTTCAGCTGCTTGAGAAGAGAAGGATTGAATGTCGATGGCCTTGAGATTGCGACGAGATTACACTAGAGCTCTGAAGTTCACCAATGGTGAGTTTTGCATTATGCAACTCTCTCCCCCCCCCCCCCCTTCCCCAACCATCAAGGGTTCCCACATTAAGATTTTACAGTTGGGAAATGAACCTACCAATTTTGCCAGGGCGGTCGGGAGGTACCTCCCTGCTCTTTTAATAATAATAATAATAATGTATGGAATTTATATAGCGCTGAATCTTGTAACGCAACAAATCAAAGCGCTAAGATGACTTTAAAAAAATATTTTTTATATCAAAGATAATGGAATAAGCACTCATGTGCCTTTTTACATCCAGTCCCCGTGTGTATGCGGTTTTGTAAATTTTGTCATCTGTTCCCACCGGCACACAGACCTCTTTTTGCTCTTCAACTGTCATGGGTTGTTTTGATGTGCACATGATTGTAAGCATGCAGGTCTGACTGGTTTAGAGTCAGCTCCCAAAGACTTGACATTCAGTTTAATTTTCCTGTCAAACAAGGGGGGAAGGGCAAGGCTGGGAATTGAACACAGAACCTCACAGTTTACTTGTTAGGCAGATGAACTTCTAAATTGTCCTGCCATCTCCCTTCTTTTTCCTTTGTGTGCAACTACTGACTGAGAATTCCATTCATGAGCAAACACATACATAACATCATGTGTAGACATTAAAATGTAGTCACTTTTTTTGTTGAGAGGGTAGCCCAGCTATAGCCAGTGAGGATGAAATATAAAAGTTAAAGGTGTTTCCCATAACCTATGTGCTAGTTGGGGAGCAGAGACCTCATCTTCCCCAGGGGCCAGTATATTAGGGGCGGTGCCTGTCTCCTCTCCCATGCTGCTTTACCTTCCCTGACCCTAACAAGAGCAGGTACTCGTTTACAGCTGGGTGAACTTGGGAACTGTACTTAAGCCAAGGCAACTCATTCATTTGACAACCATGCTCAATGCTGCTTAACCTTAGCTTGGGGAAAGTGAGTGCTCTGACCACATGCCTAACCCGTAATTTGCAACCTGGAAAGGAGTGTCTCCACAGATTCAACTAGCCCAAAACATTTTGTGTATTTTTTTTTTCCATTCTGGCTCCCCAGTAACATCTCTTTGTTGGCTTGACTTTCATCCATTTGTTATCCGCAGGTAGTCAACGCTTCGCCTGACTGCTCTTACATAGATGTAGTTGGTCTTCAGTGATAAAAAGAACAGGCTCTAGCATTTTTAGGTTTGCTTTGGATAAAAGCTTTTCAAGCGCAGGAAAGCAAGCCTTATCTGGCAAGCTGTGTTGTAATGTATTGTACTGTACTGTATATTTCAGTTACAGAAGATTGCATGAAATTTGGACTGCTCTCCATAGGGAGATTGTGTCACCACAGGAGCAGTGTTACCTTAAAACTTTTTTTTAAAAAGTTTTCCTGTCTGTGCATGACATGATTCCCTATCACAGTGGCTATTCCCTTCTGAATGGATCATGGAAACTGAAAGCAGTGACTTTAAATCATAGTTCACAATTTGTCACACTTTTCTGTGCTGAGTTTCTCCTTCTGTGAGACTAAATTCGAAACTCCTCTGTGGGGAAGCTGGAAACCCTATCAGAAAGGGAAAAAAGCATCCCCACCTTCTGGAAATTCTGTGCTACGAATTCCCTCTTTGCTATCCCTCTCTTTGTTTCTGCCTTGTTCCTTTTATTTCTACCAACTCCTTCTTGTCAATTTTCTGCCTTCTAGGTCCATTCTTCAGCTTTTTCCCCCCAAGAAAGACTTGAAAGAGGACAATTCTCTCTCCCACGCTGAAGTCGAATGCGCTGGCAGAGAGAAGACATTTCAACACAGTTTCTCTACCATACACTTCTGCAAAGTTCAACGCTGGTATCTTTCCTAGTCCACGGGTAAATCATACAGGGGTTATTATGTGTCACCAACCACTTAGCACGGACAAAGAGGGGGGTGGACATTCAGTGCCTGGTACAGGCGTGTCACTTTTTCCTCCCCCCACAGTAGCTATAATTCAAAACCGTTTTAACCCCCCTACCTGTACAACATCCACTTCACGGGTGAAAAATCCGGGGCCTACCCCCCCCCCCCCCCCCCCCCCCCCCCCCCCCCCCCCCCCCCCAATAAAATCCGTTCTTTTATACACAAGACTTCAAAGGTTCTGGGCCTAAGCATGGATTGTAGGGTGGATAATTATGGGGAGTACGTGTGTGTATATAGGTAAGGGCGGGGTCCCTGGAGACACCACACACAGTCACTCCGCTACTAGGTTGGATGGCTGGCTGCCCTCCCCCCATTCAGCCGTCTCCAGACGTTCTGGGTTTATTTCCAGCTCCAGGGAATGCAAACACAGAGGTGCACGCTGCATTCCTCCGTTTCACGAGACCGAGACGGCGACCAACGCAACGCACAGCAGGCTAGGCTAGGCTATTCTGACGTTGAAGCTAAATAAAACGGCTGAGTAGCCTAGGTGGAATTCGTAAAGTTCATTCATAACTAGACTGACATTCTCTCTGTCTCTGTCTGTCTGTCTCTCTCTGTGTCTGTCTCTCTCTCGATGTATCCCTGATAAGAGCGGAGACAAGATGTAAAAAAAAAAGTATACATGTGCTTATTCATTATCCTCGAAAGAAAAGAATATCATTTGATTTGATTTGATTTCTCTCTCTCTCTCTCTCTCTCTGGATGTAAAAAAGTATCTGTAACCATTGGGAATACAAATTATTAATCACTCAATCAACCAGTGTGTGTGTGTGTGTGTGTGTGTGTGTGTGTTGTTACACCCCCTCCTCTTCCATGTGTTATTGATTTCTATATTTCATTGACAGTTTTGATGCATGTAGGTTTACAGTCACAGACTGCAATACTTAGCCTGGCCTAAAATTCTCATCCTTGCGTATTAATGGATAAAGATTCCTCTGAAGTGGGAGTGTGGCTGCCTATGTGGCGAGGTACTTGAAAAGAGTCATACACGTCAACTTCACATCCGGTGTGTACTTACAGTCTCACAGTGATTCCCAGGTGGGATGAGTGAGTCAGAGCACTTTTTCTGGGAAATCCTCTGGGTGTTAGGCTGGGGAATGCGCAACAACAACATCAATCCCCGATCAGAGCCAACGCACCTGCCTAGGAAGCGAAAAGTCCGGGTGCGGTACGGTTCCGGGTTCGATACCCGTTTGTACCCGAAACTCCCCCCCCCCCCCCCCCCCCCCCCCATGAGGGGGGGTCTGGGTGCCAGTCTTTCTTTTTTTCAATTTAATTTGACTTTTTTTTTTGGGGGGGGGGGGAGTGCTAGTCTTTCGGATGAATCGAGGTCCCGTTTGCAACTCGCATTTAGCGCACGTAAAAAAACCCACGGCAACAAGACACTTGTCCCTGGCAAAATTCTAAAAAAATAAAATAAAATAAAAAGCCCTACTCTGATAGGAAAAGAAACACATGCAGAGAGGGAAGTTTTTTTGTTTTTTTTTAAATGGGTGGCGCTGCTCTTGTGGTGACGCGCTCTCCCCGGGGAGAGCAGCCCGAATTTCACACAGAGAAATGTGCCGTGACTTAAAGTAGCATACAAATGAAATACCAATGTGCATGCCTGAAACAGTGCTGCTAGATGTTCGTGCCCCGGGCCTCACAACGCTTCTTAGGTCATTCTCAGAAACATGTGAGGTATGATAGTGACCTACTTCACACATCTACCATTTGACTGAATTTAGTTTGTAACTGTAGTGAATGCTGGTTACTGGTTATGTTTGAATTAAAGAAATAAATTTTAAAAGTTGTAATGAGTACTTGTGCTTGTTTTTAAAAATATTGAATTTTCTTTTACAAAATGTGCTCATTCCAACATGGCGGATTTGTGACATGATGGTGCATACGTTATTCAGATTGTTCTTCTGACTTTAAAGACTGCTAATTTGAAACACAATTTGTATTAAATTAATGCCCAGATGTTGTTTCCAAACTCCCAAGCAGAAACATCTTCCTTTTTTATCATGAACATTAAATAAGGGTGGATTAAATACCCGTTGTGGTCGTGACGCTTAGTTTCCAAAGTCAGGCCCAATTTTAAAAATTCACTCACAAAGAACTATACGATATCATCAACACATTATAGCTTCCACTGATAAGTAAACAGTTAACAGTATATTAAAAAAACGATGTTTTTGATCAGCAAGCCTCCTACCCTCGTTCAGGGCTTGAAACTCCAGATTATCAACATGGTTTCTCATTTTTAACGTCACAACCGACCTACGTAAATTTGGTGCAAAACTCGGCACATTCCTTCACTGACCGAGATTTTTATCGCTGGCACTTCACCTTGACCTAAAATATCTCTGGCACGTACTTTTTCCCGCCAAAGGAACATCGCGATGCTATACTAGTGTGCGGGTCTTTGTCTTCTTCCAAAATTTCTCATGTCACGACCGACCGCTAAAGCACGGCAGCATTTGATCAAGATGCCTTTACTCGCTTCTGTCGCATTTTTTATCGAAGGAGAAGGAATATTTTCTTTTCAAAGTATTTTACTTTTGCCAACCAGGGTTTAATAATCGTAAACTCGTGTTTAAATTACGAAATTGCTTGTTTTTGTCAGGTTCTCTTTTCTTGTCAACGGCTTTGGCTTGTTAGCTGTGGGTACATTTACCGATCGTTTGATTTGATGACCGCTTATTCTTACTCAGAAAGAAATAAAAAGCCATCTACTGTAATTTGTGGAAATGATTGTTATGTGCAAGAAATAAATTTTGCACAAAATATGAAATAGATCCAGTTTTTGTTGTGCGGCGTTACGGTTAGGACATGAAACGAAAATAGTACGGTTTCTTGTACGACCGCAACATTCTTGTTGAAGTTTTACTTTCTCTTTCTTTTATAGATGCTATTCGTGTTTTATTTCGAACAATTAGCGACAGAAGTGATTATTTTCAGTGTTTGAATGTATTTATGGGAATATTTTCGTTGATCTGTAAACTCATGTATTAACCACGTTGGTTGTGACACGAAACCAAGATAGCGTTGTTTCTGTCTCGGCCGTTAGATCTAGAAGCATACGTAAAATTAGTCTCGCGTTTTCCTCATTCAGTTATTGATTCTTTATATGGATGCTCTGGTTATGTTGTTGTAAATATAAACCTGCAGCAATTTTGTTCTGTGGTTATCTCGCACGTTGAAATTTGGCCGTAAAACGTTTAGCTCGTGTTAGTCATGACAGGAAACGGATTATGGTTTTGTGTCACGACTCTGATCTACTGTAACAAATCGTCCCCTTTTCCTCGGATACAGATTTCTAGTGTTGATTTCAGGGAAGTGATTGATCTACACAATCGTTGTTAATCGTAATGAGTCAACCGTAAACGCACGCTAAACGTCATCGCAGTGACGTTAATGTTTGCTACAAACTGCGCCGATGACAGAGCTCGGCGTTCCTGGTCACGACCAAAACACGTCACTCGTTTTCTACCACTTATGTTCCGTAGGCTTCAAATGTAATCAAACAAAGACGTTCTTCCGATTAAATTATGTTCATTTGAGAGATAGGATACAATGCTGGAAGTCCTAAGCTTAACATTTTTCAAACTCCTAAAACTTTACAAGTCCTGATCAGTTATGATGAAAACCACATCATGAGGATGGGCTTTTTTGTTTTGTTTTTCGTTCGTTTCCGATTTCCTTGTCAACATTTGGAACCAATTCATCTTTAAATGTGCAAGACAAGCGTTGATAACAAAACAAATAACACACAACTGACACACATTCACATTGACATAAAAAGCAAGAACACTACAGTTGAAATTGGTTATGACAAGTATTCAGCAGAATAAGCAATTCACATGCTTAAAATTGAAGACACACATGCTTAAAAATTTTATTTGTGGTGTACACACACACACACACACACGTCCGCATCCACATTCACGCACACACATACATACACACACACACTCTCTCTCTCTCTCATGCGCTTGTACACACACACACACACATTTACATACATATAATTATTTGCTCTCTCCTCTCTCTCTCTCTCTCTCTCTCTCTCTCTCTCTCTCTCTCTCTACACACACACACACACACACACCAACACACACACAAAATTATGTGTTATAAAGGAGAAGTCTAATGAGGGGGGTACAGTTACAAAGAAGAGCAGTGTCTAAGAAAAGTAGATCTTATCCAGGTGGGAGTCTTATGATAGAGAATAAAGGGGGGCAGGGTGCCCACTATACATATGGATGCATGTGATTATGACCAACAATTTTTTTAACTGTTACAATATAAAACAAATCATGTGTGTGTGTGAGAGAGAGAGAGAGAGAGGAAGAGAGAGAGAGAGAGAGAGAGAGAGAGAGAGAGAGAGAGAGAGAGAGAGAGAGAGAACTTAACAGTCCTAAATCAGTTTGAAATTATGTTAGATCATGTTAGATGTGGGACAAAAAAGCAGCTGCATGTGAGGAAAAAAAAAAGCACCAGCAAATGCTGAGAGTGCTTGAAGGATTCTATTTGCCCATAAAATAAAAGAATTAATTTGCCTGTAAAACAAGAAATGAAGAAGAAATAACCTTAGATTATAAGTGTTGTTAATATCAAAGGAAGAAACCCCAACAACACAGCAAAGGTGATGATTTGTAATCAATTGACAATCATAACAAAGTTTGATCGACAATTAAGTTTTGGTTTTTACTATAAAAAAAGCCAAGAATGAATATGATTTCATTGTTTTTTTGTCGTTTTTTAAAACATGCATTTTGTACTTGATATAAAAGCACTATGCACTCATGAGCTCATATTTTATCATTAATTATGAAGGATGCGCTAGGTCAGATGAGAGAAACTGGACTTAGCTGTGTTGATTGATATTATATCACTCCAGCATGATAAATCAAATGTAGATAATGTTTATTGATATAATATCATGTCACTCTAAGTCTTAACATAATAAATCAATGTCAATAAAGTTACAAGAATGCATTGTTTCTCATTTGAGATGATGTGTTTTTTCAATTTGATCTTAATTGCTACACTTTCATGATTTGTGCTTTTGAGGGTGTGGTTTCCATGTCACAACCAAACGGTCTCGATGTCACTACCATAATATATCATATAAAATGATAAATCAGTATGAATAATGTTACAAGAATGCATTGTTTCCAATTTAAGTTGGTGTGTTTTTTTTAAATGTTATGTTTAAATTGCTACACTTCCATGATTTGTTATTTTGAAGGGTGTGGTTTCCATGTCACAACCAAACGGTTTCCATGTCACAACCGCAACATATTACTTTTATAAGGTATTAATTTGAAATAGCTTCCATTCTTGTGTAAAGAAAATTGTTGTTTTATTTAAATGATTCTGTGGTTAAAGTTTAGGCTAATTTGTGATGCTTCCTGTGGTCACTAGCACAAAAAACAAAACTTTAAATCTGGGGGTACAAAACTGTCTTAGAGTGTCATTAGAAAAATGGCCAAAAATATGCTTTGTCAGTGATTGTCATACTTCCAAATGTTAGATTTGATTTATAAATGAAAACAACAGCATTTTGGAGTGTTTTTTGTTTGATATTCTGAGTACAAAGATTTATTTATGCTACTTTTGGTTTCCATGTCACAACCGCAACACGACTAAAAATAGAACTTTAATTCATCAAATACTAGGAAACCATTTAATATTTCATAATTTTTTCAAAAGAATGCAGATTATGACAGAGTACTCTAAAATATAACAAAAAGCCATAAACTTCCAATGACATTTATTTTTCAAGGTCTATGTCACAAAAACCTCACATGTTTCTGAGAATAACCCTCTTAGAACGTATGTTTCGCAGAAGACTGTTCTTTCTTTCTGTTCTTCTTCGTCGAACGCTCAGACAGCAACTATTGTTGTCCGTCATATGAGCGAAAATGTGTTGCACTGCTGTTAAGCGCCTGACAAGTCAGGCCCAACGGATCCGACTTCGGTGCAGGAGAGAATTATTTTATTTTAAGTCTTTCTGGGGGGGGGGGGGGGGGGGGGGGGGGGGGGTTAGCAGGAGAAGGGACCAAGAAGGCAGAAAATAGACAAGGAGGTGACAAGAAGAAAAAGGAACAAGACAGAAACGAAGAGAGGGACAGAAAAGAGGGAATTCCTTGCACATAATTTCCACAAGGTGAGGACGCTATTTGTACTAATTAATAAGCTCCCGCATGCCCATATATACAGCAACTACTGCTGTCTGTCATATGAACGAAAATGCGTCGCCGCGCTGCCGTTTTAAGCGCCTGACGAGTCAGGCCCAGCGCATCCGACTTCGGTGTGTTAAAGTTCTTCTGATTTTCAACACAGTGGATGATGAGTATGGTGGTGGTTGTGGTGGTGGTAGTTGTTGTGCGTTCCCCAGCTTAACACTCTAGGGGTCACCCCGACAATCAACTCTTTCTTACTCATCACACCCAGGAATCACTGTGAGACTGTAAGTACACAATGAATGAGAAGTTTGCGTCTATGGCTGCTTTCAAGTATCTCGCCATAACACAGGCAGCCATTCTCCGACTTCAGGGGAATTTTCTCCTATAAATAATGGAAAGTACAGCTAGGTTATGCTGAAGGCTCGGCGCGACTGAAGACAGTCTCAACATAACACTGCAAAGCATAACATGGCCTTGGCACTTAGCTTACATCAACAACCCACACAGCTTTTGGCAAACTAACCCAAGATAGTGAGTACAACCTGTTTTATATAACTGCTCTAAGAAGCAAGGCACCATGGTAGTTAAGACGTTCACCTGTCTAACAAGTAAACTGTGAGGTTCTGGGTTCGATTCCCAGCCTTGCCTTTTCTTCCCAGTTAGACTGAAAATTGAACTGAATGTCCTTTCGGAGGTCAGACTCTCAGCCAGTTGGACCCAAGTGCTTACGGACTTGTGCTCGTCAAAAGAACCCACGACAGTTGAAAACCTGAGAGAGCAGTGAGGATCTTCTGACTGTCCTGGCAAAATATTGGTAGAGTCTCTCTCTCTCTCTCTCTCTCTCTCTCTCTCTCTCTCTCTCTCTCTCTCTCTCTCTCTCTCTCCCTCCCTCTCTCCCCCCCACCCCACAAGGATCGAAAAAGAAAAAAAAATTGCAAAACCAGTCTCGATTTTTCCACCCTGACTTATTTACTCTGCTTGACTGGGCCATTACCTAACTGAACCAAATGGCCGAGTCGACTAAGTTATGTATCCGTACGTCAGCGTCGCTAAACTTGACGCATGACGCCCGCATGCATGCATGTACGCGCGCTACACACACACACACACACACACACACACGCACACACGCACGCACGCACGCACATACCACACATACACACAGACACATTCACACACGCACCCACATACACACAGACACGCACGCAAGCACACGCGCGCACCACACACACATACACACAGACACTCTCACACACGCACCCACATACACACAGACACGCACGCAAGCAAACGCGCGCACCACACACAACACACACACGCACACACACACACACAAAACACACACACACACACACACACACACACACACAACACACTGTGTGTGTGTATGTATGTGTGTTCGCAAACGCCACTACAGGTTGATACTACTCAGGCATGTCTAGAATCAGGGATTGAAAGTCTGGCACGGCACCAACGAATGGCTAGCTCTAGGCCTACTGTACTGCACGTCAATCAGTCCCCGTTCACTTGAATCTGGCAATGATTTATGACAGTCAGCTGAATTCTGAGTGTACCAGGCTGGCTGACTATGACTGACTACGGAATGGTCACACGTGCGCCCGCGCACGTGCACTTACAATACACAAGCGCATGTGCGCGCGCATGTATATGGTATGCATACATCTTGGAACAGCACATAGACCTGCACAAACATGCACGCGCGCGCGCCCCACACACACACTGACAGATAAATAAATAAATATATATATATATATATATATATATATATATATAGAGAAGAGAGAGAGGGGAGAGAAGAGAGAAGAGAGAGAGAAGAGAGAGAGAGGAGAGAGAGAGAGAGAGAGAGAGAGATAGAGATATATAGAGATACTATATAAAACACATGACTAGACACAAACACACACACATAAAATACACGCACAGACATTATGCTTTCTCTCTATCGTGTCTGTCTGTCTGGCGCTCTCTCTTTCTCCCTTTCCCTCTCTCTCTTTCTCTCTCTCTCTGTCTCTCTCTCCCTGCCTCCCTCCCTTCATCCTCCCTCTGTGGCCACTCCAGTTTATGGCATCATGGATAATGGAATAAGCACTCATACTTTTTTACATCTAGTCTCCGTGTGTATGCGGTTTTGTTAATTTTGCCATCCTTTCCCACCGGCACACAATAACATAAAAGGTAAAGGTAAAGGAGTCCCATAACCTATAAGGTCGTAGGGGAGCGAGGCGTCAGAGACCTCACTTCTCTAGGGCCAGCATATTGAGGGTGGCGCCCATCTCCTCTCCCTCGCTGCTCTACCTTCCTTGACCCTAAAGAGGGCAGGTACCCCTTTACAGCTGGGTGAACTGGGGGAACTGTACTGAAGCCAAGGCGCGCAAACGGTCACCCATCCAACTGGTAACCACGCTCGACGCTGCTTAACTTGGCTGGGGAAAGCGAGTGCTCCGACCACCCGAGCTATCCGTCCCCACAATAACATCTCTATCTATCTATCTGTCTCGTAGTCTGACGACCGTGGGGGCACCCTCAAAGACTCAACAACCAGTTCCCTCCATTCCTCTCTCTGTTCTGCCTTTCTCGGGGTTTTTGTTGAGTTCTAGGCCTTGTCCATTCGCTGATGTTATCCTCCCAGCTCTTCCTTGGTCTGCCTCTTCTTCTTCCTCCTTGGACAGTGCCTTGTAAAATTGTCTTTGCAAGTCCTTTGGATCTTGTGACATGCCCATACCATTTAAGTTTACGCTTTTTCACGATCGTTAGAAGGTTCTCATAGGGTCCAATGGTTCGCTGGATTCTGTTATGCACGCTTTCGTTGCTTGTGTGGTCTTTGTAGGAGATGCCAAGGAGTCTCCGAAAGCATCTCATCTCCACCGCTGTACTCTTCTCTCCAAATCTGCAGTCAGGGACCATGATTCACAGGCATACAGAAATATGGATATGACAAGGGAGCGCATTAGTCTGATCTTGGAGATAAGTGAGATATTTTTATCTCTCCAGATGTGTTTAGTTTTGACAGTGCTGTTTTGTCTGTGCAGTCCTGCATACTACTTCTGGCTTGGATCCCTGTCTGATACAATGGCTCCCAGGTACTTGAAGCTTTGAACTGTTTTCCAGCTTCTGGTCATTAACCCTGATATCAGAGCTAATGCCGTTGGTGTTATTAGTATCAGTTTGGTCTTCTCTGCACTGATTTCCATGCCGTATGTTTGGAGGCCTTATTCGGGTGTTCTGTTAGGCTGGCAAGCTCTTTTTCTGATCCTGCTATTCCATCAATGTCATCTGCGAAGCGGAGGTTTGTGATCGTTCTGCCACCAATGCTGACTGATCCTTCATGATGTTCCAGTGCATCAGCCATGATTCTCTCAAGGAAGATGTTGAAAAGAGGGGGTGAGAGTAGACAGCCCTGCCTTACTCCAACTGTTGTTCGAACCATTCTCCAATGTTGTTGTTGTAGTACACTGTACTGGTGGCCTCGCTGTACAGCTGTTTGATGACTGATCAGTTTGCATTGATGCTGTACAAATTCATGGTTGCCCACAAAGCTGCATGCCACACCCTGTCAAATGCCTTCTTAAAATCGATAATACATGGTAAAGGTCTTGTTGATGTTGAAGGTACCGCTCACATAGTATTCTGAGGTTGAATATCTGTTCTGTTGTGCTGCGCCCTGCTCTGAAACCTGCTTGTTCTCAGCAATGATGGTCTCTGCTTGTGGCTTCAGTCTATTCAATATTATCTGCAGCAGGGACCTTGTTTGGGTGGCATATGAGGCTGATTGTGCGGTAATTATGGCATTGTTGTAGATTTCCTTTCTTGGGGAGGGTGATGATGAGTGACTGGTCCATGGTGTTGGCCATTTTCCAGTCTGCCAGATCTTGTTGCAGATTCTTAGTAGGGCGTGATAAATGGCTTCCCTCCAGCTTGAACCAACTCAGCTGGAATGTTGTCAGCCCTGTGACTTCCCCTTTTCAGCGATCTGACTGCTTTTTCCCACTTCTTCTCGGAGGATAGGGTGACTGTCTGTGTCTTTGCTTGCACAATAACATCCCCTTTCAAAAAGTGGAACAGGTTTAGCCCCTGTGTGGTGTGTGTTTGTGTGTGTGTGTGTGTGGGGTGTGTGTGTGTGTGTTGTGTGTGTGTGTATGAAGTCAAGTCAAGAACACTTTAATCATCCCATGAAGGGCAGTTACAATACTGGACAGGCACATTGTTATGTATAATTATCTTGAAAGAACAAGAAAGCTTGATTTCAAATTGGTATGAAATATTTCAAGATAACTTTAAAAAAAAAATCAACCAGACCCCCACCCCCACCCCCCCCACCCGCGCGCGCGTAGTACGTGCGTGCGTGCGTGCGTGCGTGTGTGTGTGTGTTGTGTGTGGTGTGTGAGTGAAAAAGAGAGAGACAAATTCTTTTTTTCGAGGATAATGAATAAGCACTCATGTGCTTTTTTTTTACATCCAGTCCCGAGAGAGGAGAGAGAGACACACACACACACACACACACACAGATACAGAGACAGACACAGACAGAGGAGGGGTGAAAAGTGAATGAGAATGTTATTTTGATGAGGGAAAGGAATATGCACACATCTTTTTTTTTTTTAACATACAGCCTTCAGTCAAAAATAAACAAAAATATCAAGATTAAAAAAGAAGACGAACCTCGGTCTGTTCTTAATGAGTCTTTAACAATTAGATTGTACTGAACCAATCTTCGGTATGTCTAAATAAAACTATATCATCCCGAAGTCAGAATGCGGCTACCTTCATGGCGAGCAAAAAACGGTCGCATACGTAAATCTCACCAGTGGTGAACCTCGAGGTTCTAGCCGAGGAACGGGGAAAACCCCCCAGCAAAACCAGCGTATATAAACTAGATCTTGCTGTTATGGTGTAACAATGATTTTCTCAGAATATAACTTGACTATAATCATACAATCAATATTACTGAAGACTTCGCCACGGCACACAGAGGAAGGAAGCTATCACTGCAAGAGAATTGACATGTACAAAATTCAGGTTATTTCCCTTGTTTTGATCACGGCGAAGTGCAGCTCACCCCACAGGTTCGTATACATACTGATGTTCGCTCTCTCTTATCTGTCTCTGTCTGTCTCTCCGCGCGGGTGTGTGTGTGTGTGTGTGTGTGTGTGTGTGAGTAAGTAAGTGTGTGTATGTGTGTGTGCACGCGTGCGTGTGTTGTGTGTGTGTGTGTGTGTGTGTGTGTGTGTGTGTGCGAGATTACCAAAATGTTTCTTTTGCTTTGAAGGGCAGATGAAGGCGGGGGAAAGGGGGTGTAGAGACAGGCAGGCAGACAGAGAGACAGACAATTTTGTCAATAGATTCCCAGGACCTAGTAGGCCTATGTCCAATAAAACCCCAAACAAACAAACCAACTATAGATTCTGAAGAAGTGATAACACCCCTTAACACAAAGCCTGTTGTTTGGGCTTTACCCTTGAAAGAATTCACACACTTTTTTTTAAACAATAGTCCTACACGCAAACTTCTCATCCAGTGTGTGCTTCCTCTCTCACAGTGATTCCCAGATGGGATGAGAGAGTCAGAGTGCACAATTATTCTGGGTGACCCCCTCCGGTGTTAAGCTGAGGAACACACAACAACAACAACAATAACAACAGCACTCTTTCTTGGCCGTAAGCCGTTGGTTTTTCCTAAGTATTAAGTCAAGCGGACTTTGTCGATACCCTTGCGTGTTCAGTCATGCAGATCGAGACGTTATTTTCACAAGTTGTATCATACTGTATTGTATTGTATCACATTGTAATGCATCGTACCGTTTGGTATTATACTACTTTAACCACATCACATTTCTCTCCATGAAATCGGGCTGCTCTCCCTGGGGAGAGAGCGACACCGCAAGAGCAGCGCCACTTATTTTTCTTTTAAAAAAAAAACACCTTTCTTGTCTGTGTACGCATTTGTTTTTCCTATCAGACTGGCTTTTCCCCACTAAATACTGCCAGGGACAACTCTCCCTCCTCTTCCTCTCCTCTCTCTCTCTCTCTTCTCTCTCTCCTCTCATCTCTCTCTCTCTCTCTCTTGCCATGGGTTTCTTTAAGTGCTCTGAATGCGTGTAGCACACGGAACCTTGGTTTAACGCCTCATCTGAGAGACTAGCACCCAGACCATCACTCACGGTCTAGTGGATGGGCGGAATGTTCGGGCATGAACGGGAATCGAACCCTCACTTCTCGCTTTCTAGGCAGGTGCGTTTCTTCTAGACCACCGATCTATCTGAAATAATGTCTCTCTCTCTGTCTTTCTCTCGGACAGGATGTATTATCCTCGAAATAAAAGATTTTGTCATTCTCTCTCTCTCTCTCTCTCTCTCTCTCTCTCTCTCTCTCTCTCACTCTCTCTCTCTCTCTCTCTCGTTCACCTCTAAGCCGCTGACTGATCCTTAGCTTATAAGTCAAGCGGAATCCGTTAATACGCTTCTTTACACTCATCTGTTCATTCATGCTTATCAGACGTTATTTTGGTTCAAAGCCAAGTTAAATGAGTTTTGACTGCTACTTGTTTTGTGTTTGTTTTGGTTGTGTGTGTGTGTGTGTGTGTGTGGGTGTTGTTGTTGTTGTGTGTGGTTTTGGCTACTGTTTGTTTGTTTTGGTTGTTGTGTGTGTGTGTGTGGTGTGGTTGGGTGTGTGTGTGTGTGGTGTGTGTGCTACTTGTTTTGTGTTTGTTTTGGTGTGTGTGTTTGGTGTGTGTGTGCGCGCGCGCGCGCGTGCATGGTATGTACTAGCACTATGCCATGTAGTCAATATGCACACACATGCACGCGCGCGCGCACACACAAGCAAATGCTCCGCTTATTCAATGTACCATCTGAAAATAAAAGTTTGACTTTGACTTGACTTTGACACACGCGCGCGCGCGGGGGTGTTCTAGTATCACGTTACGTACAAAGACGTTGAAGGACAAACACCCCCCCCCCCCCCCCCCCCCCACACACACACACACCATCCACCTGGAATGACCTCCCTCTTTCACTTCCGCCAAAAGCCTTCACTTGATACCTTCAAATCCAGCCTCAAAACACACTTAGACTTTTCTCCCAAATATCTGTCCCTAATTTTCAACAGCATCTTCACCTTCTAATGTTGTTTCCGAGTGGTGTTGTGTGTGTGTGTGTGTTGGTTGTGTGTGCGTGCGTGCGTGCGTGCGTGCGTGCGTGCGTGTGTGTGTGTGTGTGTGCGTATGTGTTGCGTGCATGTGCATACGTGCGCGTGCATGGTTTTTGAAATCTGTTGTTCATTATGTTTAAGGAAGTTGCATGCCTGAAAATATTGTTTGCAAGCGCTTCGTTTGTTTGTTTTTTTAAAAGATTCAGCGCTAAAAACCCATATAATTATTATTTTTAAATCTGCAATTTGTGAACCCGTGAGATTCGAACCCCTCATACATCACGGGATAAAGAAAACGTCCCCCCCATCCAATCACTAGGGCATCCCCCCCGTATAAACCAGAGATCGCTCCCGAATATAAAAATTCGGCTTGTTGGTCTGTTTCACCAACTGCATTTATGTAGAAATAGGGACTGGGGAGCTGGGTACCCGGATGGGATATACAACCTTTTTTCCCGTGATCTTTCAGTTGTATGGGTAAAGGACATTTTTTCCCCAAAACCCAAAGCCGGAAATATTGCCCTGGCGAATGAATCAGTTATCATGATTTACCTGCCAAGTCGCAGGAAACTGCACATCATATGATTATCATCTTTATGTCGTCCTGTGGGAAGGGGTGGGGGGGGGGGTAGGGGGTAGGGGGTGGGGGTGGGGGGGGGGGGACTCTATATCGGGGTGGTTAGATGTTGGGCTCGTGATATGACGGCCGGGGATCGAGCCACCCACTGAGGCACCCGTTCGAGGGGATTTTTTCCCCTCTTGAAGTTAACATCGGTACCGAACCACTTCCCCGAAATTTTTTTGGGATGAAAGTATAAACACCGGGTCCCGTGTGCGAACGTACGCAGAACATCTTGGGCACAGGTTCAAACCCGTTCCACTTCTCGAAAGGTGGGCCCTATTGAGTGCCAGTGGGAATGGACGACAATTAAAAAAAAAAAAGAGAGAATCCGTTCTGGTGCCGTGTTTAGGCACCCTCCCCGAAGTCGGAATGTGGCTACCTTGATGATTGGCAAAAAACGGTCGCATACGCAAAATCTTCCCTTTGGTGATCTTCGAGCTCTTAGCTGAGGAAAACGACAAAAAGTATCGTCCTGTCTTCCCCGGGTCAAAAGCTGTTTTCAGTTATTGATTAGCTAAGTGCTGAGCCTGCATCCTTTTGTTGCTATGTTGTAAAAATGTTACGTTGCGATTGTCTTCAGCCATGACAAGCTTTTAGCTAACAACCTGCCCTCTCCTTAAAGGAGAAACAAACATCATCTGAGTTGAAGTAGGGCCTAGGGTACGTGGCGAGGTACTTGAAAAGTCTATACAAACTTGTCATCCGGTGTGTACGTTTCAATCCCAGTGATTCCAGGTGGGATGAGTGAGTTAGAGGGCGGGGTTCTGGTGCCCTCCACCAGGGTTTTTAAGCTGGCGACCGCACAGTAACATCGTCTTTCAGTATGCAGTATTCTTTTGTTTGCGCCCCGGCTACAGCTCTGAGGGTTTAGCAAAAATGAGATTTGCTTATGCGACCGTTTTTTTGCCCCACACGAAGGTAGCCGTTTTTTGACACCGGGGATGCTGTCTAAACACGACACCATTTTAAAGTTAAAAAAAACCGTTTCACCGCACCAAAAGACCTACCTCTTCTGAAAAGCGAACGGTTTTAACTATCACAAGATGTTCTGGAGTGTTTGCACACGGACCTCAGTTTATAGTCTCATCCAAAAACTTTTGGGGGGTGGAGTCAATTATGTTACCCCCAGGGAAAAAATCTTCTTGAAACAGGTCCTCGGCGGTAGTCAAACTCGGGGGCCCCAGATCACGAGCGCAATTCTCTAACCACTAGGCTGCTCAGCACCCACCTCCCCGTGTAGTATTTATTGAGTTATTTAAGTGTCAGTGGTGGAACATATTTCTATCAAATTTAAGTTTTTCATCCCCACTCATGGTTACAAACGCACACCAAAATGCTATACCTTATAACAAATTTTTTTTTTTTGGCATCCACATACCAAAAGCGTTCAGTAAAGTCACATTTGTCCTCTCTCTCCTTGTATACTCTTCACACACACACACACACACACACACACCCCCACACACACACACACACACACACACGCGCGGATGACAAAGTTTACAAAAACCGCATTTCACGAGAATGGATGTAAAAAAAAATACAGAACATGAGCGCTTATTCCATTGTTCTTGAAATAAAAAAATGAAAAAATAAATGAAACACCACAACACACCACACATACGCGCGCGTGCACACACACACACACCCACACACACCAACACACACACACACACACACACACACACACACAGAGTCAGCAAAAATGTGGCAACCCATAAAGACGAAATCTGCCCACTCGGCAGAGACCTTCGTAACAGAATCTTTTCATTTTTCTTCTTTTTTTTTTTGCATCCACATGCACAAACGCGTTCAGTGTGTACACATTGTGCCCCCCTCTCTCCATTGTATACTCCTGTTGTTGTTGCGCGTTCCCAGTTTTTACACCCTGGGGTCCCCAAAACATCACTCTCCCTCACTCATCCCACCTGGAACTCTGTGAGATAGTAATACACACTGGATGAGAAGTTGCGTGTATGACTCTTTTCAGCACCTCGCCAAATAGGCAGCCATACTCCGACTTCAGGGGATTTTTTTCTCCTTTAAAAAAGGGAGAGTGCGAGTTGTTATGTTAAGAGCTTGTCATGGCTGAAGGCAATCTCAACACATTTTACAACATAACAACGTTTTAATGTGGGCCTTGGCAATTAGCTGACATCAATAATAACTGACACAGCTTTTGGCCTGGGCCAATTGTATACTCTTCACACACACACACACACACACACCACACACACACACACACCACACACACCCCACACACACACATGTGGGAACGGAGGGACAAATACATAGGGACGGATTAAAAAATCACAAAAAACCATCTAAAACTGCTTATTCTTTTAAATCCAGAAATAATATTTTTTAAATGCCGTGCGCGCGCACGCACACACACACACATACACACACACGCACGTACGCACACTCACTCTTTTCGGTCCTTCGGATGAGACTAAAACCGAGGCCCCCCTGTGTGAACGCACGCAGAACAGCTTGCGCACACCGTTAAAATCCTGTTCCGCTTTCGTAAGAGTAGGCCATTGTGTGCCGGTTGGGAACAGACGACAAAATTTACAAAACCGCATACACACGGGACTGGATGTAAAAAAAACACATAAGTGCTTATTCCATTATCCTCGATATAAAAGAATTAAAAAAATTTTAAACACACACACACACACACAAGAGCAGCAAAAAATGTGGCAAACCCCTAAAGAAACAAATCTGCACACTCGGCAGAGAGCGAGTATGCCCACTGCTACAGTGTCAATGTAATAAAAACTGCAGGCAGTAGCACCGTACAGACTTATATGGTCACTATCGCCCATAGGATTATACCTCTGTAGCTGACTACCATTTTTGAAAACACACCACACACACACACACACACACACACACCACACAACCCACACCACACACACACCCTCTCTCTCTCTCTCTCTCTCCACACATACACACGCACACACACACACTCTCTCTCTACGGACACACACACACAACCACACACACACACCCACACACACACACACACACACAGGGATAGCCTTGTGGTTAGAATGTTGCACAATCCGCTCGTGATCTGCTGACCCTGGTTCGATCCGTTTAAGGGGATTTTTTGCCTTGGAGTTAACATCAGTACCGACCGAACTCCCCTAAAACTCCTTCGGACGAGGCTAAAACCGAGGTCCCGTGTGCGAACCCACGCAGAACATCTTACGCACACGTTAAACTGTTGCGCTTTTTGGAAGAGTAGGCCATTGTGTGCGGGTGGGAACACGGATGACCAAATTTACTAATCCACACGCACACGGGAACTGGACCTCAAAACTCCCATGAGCGCCTTTCCATTTTTCCCTCAAAACAAGATAGTAACGAGTAAATCTCACACCAAAACACACACACACACACACCACACACACACACACACACACAAACACCACACACACACACACACACCACCAGAAACGCGGAGACACTTCTCCACTGGCTGTACAGTGTTTTTTAAGGAGCGAACTATCTGTAGGTAAACCACCACTGCAAAGGCTTCTCTGGTCACTATCTATGCCTCCGACACCTGACAGATCCTTCCGAGAAAAGCATACGGTCACAAAAAAACCCCTGTCGCTCTTTCGGGAATGAAATTTCTGTCTGTCTGTCTGTCTGTCTGTCTGTCTCTTCTTTTCTCTCTCTCTCTGTCTGTCTGTCTGTCTGTCTAGACGTTCCTTGGCTCAGTTCCGAGGTTCACCAATGGTGAGATTTCCGTATGCAACCAAGCCCACCCCCCCTCCCATTAAGGTAGCCACATTCCGCTCGATTTTCGGTTCTCTTGACGTGCACAAGTCCGTAAGCACAGGTGTCCGACTGGTTTAGAGTCTACTTAAGACTTGACATTCAGTTCCATTTTCTGGAAGAAAAGGCAAGGCGGGAATCGAACCCAGAATCTCACAGTTTACTTGTAGGCAGGGAACGTCTAAACTGCCCTGCCTCCTTATTCTTAGGGGAAAGAAAGAATAATACTACGGGGATGGATCGCTCAGTGGTCAGAGCACTCACTTTCCCCGTAGAGACAGTGTTAAGCATCGTTCGAACGTGAATACCTATTGGATGGGTGACCGTTTGCGCACCTTGGCTTCATGTAATCAGTAGTCCCCCAGTTCACCCAGCTGTAATGGGTACCTGCCTCTTTAGGGTCAGGAAGGTAAAGAAGCGAGGGAGAGGAGATGGGCTCCTCCCTCAATATGCTGACCCCTGGAAAAGTTGAGGTCTCTGATGCCTCACCCCCCTACAACCACATGGGACGCCTTTTTGCCGTCAGCGCCGGGCTTTATCACAGTTCTTGATAAAACCATGACGCTGGGGCAACAGCAAAGTGAGAGGGCTGTATGACCAGTGGCTTTCCCACTCATGGGATTTCACTTTACAGCTTAGTCTTTAGTGTGATCGACTATGACTCTCTGACTAGGAGGCTTGACTCGCACAGTCCTGATGTGCTGCAGCCCTGGGGCTGGTTGGCCTTTGGAGAATATCTCCAACGCTGACTGTCCTTATGCCCACTTGGACGAGAGAGTGGGGATGTACTGGGGGCAAGGCATCTCCACTATAATCAAATTTCTGCCCAGAACAGAGAAAGAGCGCCGGCCAACAGTGGTTTGTTTGAATCTGGGTGTTCGAAAGCACAAAGTATCTGCAGCTGAACAAAGGGAACAGAACCCCGTGTACAGGTGAAGACAGTTACAGAGATAAGAGGGTGCAGATTTGTGGAGACATTTGAAACAGAAGGTATTTATCTTGTACTTTATTTTGAATCAATCATAATGTCAGATTCAAAGTAGAACACCATCCATTTCAAAATTGTAAACAAAATGAACCCTTTAATACCGAAATGCTAAACAAGATAACCCCTCTCTTTGTGAAAATACAAGACGAAATAACCTCTCTCAAAATGAAAGACAAAACATAATAACCCCTCTCAAGAAATACAAAACAAAAATGGCGGTTCTCAAGAAATAGCCTACAAGACAAAACGACCCCTCCCAAAAATGAAAAATCACTCTTTTAAAAACAATCTCGAGACAAAAGTGGGTGGTGTTGTATGCATTCCGCATTATCCCCGGGACGCAACATGTCATAAGAAGACCGAAATGAATGGCTTCAGTCTTGCTGTTTCTTCGCACAGTGCGTGCGAGCTGTGGTTTCGCCCGAGTATGTCCTGTGTGGGTCTGTCTCCACACTGTCTAATCAAGCGGACTGGAACGTAGATCAACAGTTTGCTCCAGACTTGGACACAGGATTGGGCCCACAGCTAACAGAGTTGAGGCTGAATAGTGGGCGTTACAGCTCCCTACAGAGTGAATATACATGACTTTCGTGTTTGCTATGTGGTGGTGTAACCGATTCTTTGGTCTCTTTTTTGGTTGTTCCGTTGTTGACAATAGGAATAGTGTGATTTGTATTCTCTTTGTTCTGGATCACAAAGCAAGGTTATGCAAGGAAATCCCCCTCCTGTTTTTGAGCTTGGGAAGTGTAATGATGCGATCTTTTCGTTTGGGGGTATCCAAAGTCCTGGGGTGAATATAAAGTCTTTTCTATTTTTCGTTTGTTCTTTGATTTTTAATCAATTCATTTATTCTTAAAATGTTATTTTATTTATTTATCTATCTATTTATCTATTTTATTTTATTTACTGTCTTCTCCGTCTATTCGTCTTTTTGCACGTCACCAAAAATCAAGCAATTCATCATGACTGGTCCCTGCTGTGAATTTTTGGTTCCAAAATTCCAACGATTTTAAAAAACAACGAAAAAGCATCCTGACAGAAATAATTGTTTTGACATGCTTGAGATAGTGAGCTGGGTGAGTATGCCCATTTAGACACGAATCTATATTCTGGAACGTATCTTTATGGTCACAGCCAAGATCTAGTCTAGGTCTTTACTGTAACGTCCATCATTCACTTACCAGCCTTCAGCGCAACCTAGGCCCGAACCCCCAACTCTTGACTTTAAGATTGAACGCGTTTAGCTTCAAGTACTGTCTTTTCCATTTTGTGGGGCCTGAAAATAATTATACCATAGTAGCACTTTTCTGGTGAGATAAACTTTAACAACCCCCCCCTCCTCCAACACACACACACACACACACACAACACACACAACACACAACACACACCCACCTCATAAAAAGGTGCACAGTATCATGTTTATAATGCGCAAGGAAAATAAGGGAAGAGCTAGTGGATTAGAACATTGTGCTCAGATCTGACATAACTAGGGAGTAGGTTCAAATCTCCGCGAGGGTTCATTTCAGACTATTTTTCCTCCTAAGAATTTGCATAGCACTAACTCCATACACCCAAAAGCCCTTCAGATGACACTTGAAACCGAGTTCACTTCTGCGCGCGCGTTTTAAGATAACCATCCACCCTTTCCGTAGAAATAGGCCAGCAAGGCCGACACAACAGACCCCACATGCTTTCCGACGGCACGAGAGGGATTGACTCCGCGAACTCAACTTGCCCCACAACACATTACCAGATGGACATGGATAGCCTGGTGGTTAGAAGCGTTGCGCTCGTATTCTGACGACCCGGGTTCGAGCCCACCAACGAACACCCTTTCCAGGGGATTTTCGCCGTGAGTTAACACCAGTGCCGACTCCACTCCCGACGAAAGTCCTATCGAAAGGCGACTATAAACCGAGTCCCGGTTAACACACAGAGAGGAACATCTTACGCACACGTTTAAATCTGCTCCGCCTTTCGAGAGAGGCCACGTGTGCCAGTGGAACAGATGGCATTTACAAAACCCGCATGGCGCGACGGGACTGAATGTGAAAATGGCACACAAGTTCTTATTCCATTATCCTCGATATAAAATCATAGACAAAATAAATAAAAGAAAAGATAATAACCGACGATTATAGTAAGACCCCGTGTATACACATAACAAAACTCACAAGCCTATACTATCTTACATTCAGATTAGAGTTATCTTTGCAAAAGATTTCCTCGCGAGCTTAAAAGAAAGCTTATTTTTCCCTCTCCTCAAATGGGCGAAGAAAAAGGGTCACTCCCAAGACCTAAGTCTTCCTACGTGTGTATGGGCGATCCCTATCTTTTTAAAGCAAACACAGATGCATAAAATAATGCAACCGCAACCTTGACTGTCAAATCTGATCACCAAAACTGCTTTCAAATAAGAATAGGGAAAAGTGAAATAAGAGACTACTGATTTTTAAAAAAATGAATGCAAAGAAAAGGGGGGGTGGTGGGGGGGGGGCAGAAATAATAAGAGAAGGAAGTTGGTGTCCTTAGTCATGTGCTTATGTAAATTGTCAAAACCAATACAGAACCAAAAAAGACACAAAAGTACGATGGTTGTTCTCTCACTCTTTCTGTCTGCTCTTCTGTCCTGTCTTGTTGGTATTCTCCTGTCATCCCCCCCTCGTCTTTCAGTACCCCCCACCAAAAAATTTTTGAAAACCCAAACCAAAACCAACAAAAACTAAACAAGAATAAAACTACCCCCCCAAAAAACAACAAAACCAACAACCAACCACAAACAAAAAACAACCAACCACCGCCCCCCCCCCTCCTAATCCCCCCAATCTAAACCGAAAGTTGTTATTCCTCTTTGTCTGTCTGTCCTGCATTCTTCTATTTGTTTTTAAACCACTGCAAACTTAAAAAACAAACAAAAACAACTAACAGCCCACGCCCCAAACTTACACAATTTACTTTAAGGCTTTTCTTGTTGACGCGGCGCTTTATTGCAAACTAGGTAAGACATGCGAATGCCAGGCTTTTGTGATTTTTTTGTTGCGCACGCTGCGCGACGTGCATATGTTAATGGTTGGACTGCGCAGGTGTCTACTAGCCAAAGTCTTTGAGCTTGCCGTGAGAGACTATGATATATAAAATGGTTGGGATCAGCCGTCCGGTCGTCTGTGCATGATCTGTGAGGAGTGTGAACGCAACAGTGACAGAGAGAGAGAGAGAGCAGAGAGAGAGAG
>CM054156.1:13931539-14026539 GCA_028751875.1 Rapana venosa | reverse complement strand
TTTGGTTAAAACCTCTCTCTCTAATCATACAAACCTATGAGTAGTAAACTTGATGCTGTGTTGCTGCTGCTTCTAAAATAATATTCGTACCCCCCCCCTCGGGATGCCGGGGGCCTGTCTGTAGTATAACTACATGCCCACCTTCCTGGAAAGTCTGTGCAAGGAATCCCTCTTTCTAATCCTTTTGTTTCTGTCTTTTCCTGTCACCTCCTCTCGTCCATCTTCCTGCCTTCATGGTCCTTCTCATCCTGCCCCTTTTTTTCTCCAGAAAGACTTAAAATATAACCGTTCTCTCCCATCACCGAAGTCGGATGTGCTGGCCTAACATAACAGGCGCTTAACGGCACACAACGCATTTTTTGCTCATATACAGACACACTAGTTGCTAGTCTGAGCGCTCGGAACGAAGAAGAGTAATCTTGCTTGTTCCTGTTCTGTTTCGACTTGTCGGTTGAATTGCATGGTTCGTCTGTGTCCGATTGCTAGTATTTCAATATTTTCGCTGCTATCTGTTCTAAAGCTCCCCCAAACCTGCCACCATAGATCTAGTAAATACAAACACATAATATATCAGTTTTCCAAAAATGAAAGACGACGCCTTGTTTATATGGCGAAATCACACAGCTATAATCGCCACTCTTTTGACTCTCTACACTTCATAGCCGCGCTCTGTCTGTCTGTCTCCTAGTATCCTCCCTCCCAGCTCCCCTCCTAATTCCTAGCCAGTCTTTTTGGCCTTCTTTCAAAACATACATTATACAACCTCCAAAAAACTTTCCAAAACCACATACGATTTGGCTATCTCCCAACAGTTCATTCCCAGTGGGGATGACGATTCAGAGTAGCATATGCTGTGTTATCACCTGGGAAGTTAAGCTGGAGAACACCCAACAACATTACACTGTTTTGGTTAGAAACCCAGTTTAAAAGAATAAAACCACAAAGTAGAATCTATCTTCAGAAACCCTAGGGTGAAGTGGATGAACACGATTTCTATGATGGCTGGCTTCAACGTCTCTGCGTTTTTGCTATTTCAACAGTTTAATGACGTTAATGTAAAAAATATTCCGTCAAGTATTACCCAGTATGAATAATACAAAATTAATAATGCCCACCTCTGACCATTATTGCAAAATAACTGTACTAATCCACGATCTTATTATATTTATCTATTTATACCACTTAAGTCACGCTGATTTCTCTGCGTAAAATTCGGCTGCTCTCCTCGGGAGAGCGCGTCGCCACAAGAGCAGCGCCACCCACTTTCCCCCTTTTTCCCCCTGTCTGTACCAGTATTTTGTTTCCTATCATTCTATTACGTCTATTACCATATACGAGCAAACACGCACTGACTATGTCTTTGCTGAAGTTTGAGGATAAAAAGGTAGGACTAGTCCAAGTAGTAACCGCTGTCATCCAAAAACTGACTGCCTAACCGACCAACGACAGAATGGAGTGAATGAACAAGAAATGAATGAGAGAATGATCTTAAATACGCCAGGATTGAGATTTCAGGTCAAACTCAGTCTTAACATCTGTCGTTCTAAACGTATACGTATCAGAACAATTAGTAAAACACAGGAGGATAAAAAACCCCTCAGGAAGGATATCAAAGAGTTTTTGAGCTGCCCCAACACTAGCTACTTTGGCTGAGACTTCGCTAAGACTTTCTTTCTTTTCATCTCCGCTGGGCCCTTCGCCGTCGTGGGGAGACACAGACTCTGTCTGCAGCCTAGGCGGAGTCTTGTTGGAGTGACAGGTCAGGGGCTCGCAGGTGTCAGCCACGAGTCGCTCCATCGTCTCATAGGTCTAACCTCTGCTTTCCACCATTGTATTTGGTGGTGTAAGCCCGTAGGGCTGGTTGGTTGGGCGGCATTCTAGTGAGGTACCAAACCACCTGATCTTTGTTTTTCGATAGGGTGAGAATGGTGTTAGTCCGACCATGTCCTCTGATCACCATCATTCTTGATACTTGTCGCGTCTGGTTTTGTTGACAAGCTTTCCTCAGGCAGCGCATTTCACATGTGACCAATTTTCTCTCTAAGGCTTTTGTTAGGGGGCCCATGTCTGACAACTGTATGTTGAGTTGGTGAACGAAGATGGCGTTGATTAGTTTTGCCTTAGTGATCTCATTGGGATGCTGAATGTTTTAGAAGGGGGGCGAGTAGGTAACTGACTGCCGTTTCGCATTCAGCATCTTGTTTCAATCTCTCTGTCCATTTTCCAATCTTCCATGAAGAGGCTGCCAGTATTTAAAATTCTTTGGTCTGTTTCAAGCTGGGTGCCGTTGATGTTTGATGTCCAGCTTTCCTGGATTTCTGCTGACAGACATAACGTCCAGTTTTGGTGATACTGAGCTTCTTGTCATACCTCGCGCAGCTTTGTTAGTTGGTCGTGTGATCTGAGGAGCTGCTTTGTCGATCTTCATCAGGACTGGTCGTCAGCAAATAATAGTTCGTTCAGGCCTCAAGACTTGGATGGCTTCCTTGTGATCTGGTCCAGTAGATCACGAAGAGAAGGGAGAGAGTACGCAGCCTTGCCTGACTCCCTGATTAAAACCGGGAACCAGTCGGAAATGTTTCCACTGTTGTCGGACTCGCTCATACTGTAGCATAGATTGCTCTGATGTTATCAAGCAACTGCCCTTTCACGTCGTGCTGCTCCAGATCTTTCCCAGAGCTGTCTCTGTTGACTCGTCGAAAGCTTTTTTCTTGATCAACGAATACTGTATGCAGGTCTTGGTTGTAATCGATGGCTCTTTTCATACAGCTGCGGAGTGCGAAAAGGCTTCTGTGCACCCTCTTCCTTTCCGAAAGCCAACTGGGCCCCCATAGCTCAGTAGGTGTCTGCTTTGGCCTCTTGTGCGCTGTTCCAGAATCTTTGCATAACATTTCCTACATGGCTGAGAAGTGAAATGCCTCGTAGGTGCTAGCAGTCTCCTTGCTGCCCTCTTCTTCCAAAAATTGCACCAAACTATAGCATTTTGCCAGTCATTGGTACTTTCCTCTCGTCCAAGCTTCTGGAAGATGATGGTGAGCCACTTAACTCCGTTTTCTCGCATGCAAGGATGCTTCAGTTGTTATCCGTCATCACCTGCCGCTTTGCCCTTTGGGCCTGGTCTTAAATGCTTTTCTTGTTTCAGCTTCAAGGATTGGGCTCTACCTGGTCTTTATATCGTGTGAGAAACTGTGATCTGGAAGCTTGTACTCAATGGGTTTAAAAAGACTTTAAAGTAATCTTCCCATCGTGTTCAGAATTTCCTTTTTCTTTGTGCAGTGCCTCTCCATTTTGCTTCATTCACTACTGTTGTTGGATGAATGGCTCATCCTTACTCATCATCGTCTTCAACATCTTGAAAAATTATCTTGGGGAGTTCTTGCAAATTTCTCACCTAACTTCTCTCCATAAGGTCGCCCAAGATTTTTCTTTTGAGCTTTCACTACACGATTACTATGTCTTCTTGCGATTCTGAACTTGGGGTAGTCCTCTTCTTCTTGGTCATGACCCAAGCTTATATAGCTGGCTTTTTATTCTTGATATGGCTTCCTTCACCTCTTGGTTCCACCAAGCTGTAGCTTTTCCTTTTTTTAACCTCCGACATTTCTCTGTCCCGCAAACTCCCTTAAGGGTTCAAGAGAGCGGCTTGAAAGGTGTCCCAACTTGCACCCATGTTTTAAAGGTGTTGTATCAATGGAGTCAAGTTTCACCTTGATAGCACTGTGAATCTGTCTGCACTTCTTCTCTCCAGTGAGGAGGTTGACTTTTTCAGGCTGGTTCTTCCTAGCAGTTGTTTATTTTTCTTCTTCTGAGTACTGAGGCCTAGAATACAGGCCTGTGGTCCGTGTCAGTTTTGGCATTGGGGATGGCTTTTTGAGTCTTTGATGGCGTAACGTGTTCTAATCTTGCAAGTAAAAGTCGATTTGAGACAGATTTGAGATCGTTCCTTTGTACCAGGTGTAAATTTGGGAGGCTCGGTTGTGGAAAAAGGTGTTGGTGGTGATCCAGATCAATGCTCTGCACATAGTTCCAGCACGTGGTTCCCGTTGTAATTGCAAGGTGTTCTGTGTCACTGTGGGGTCCAAGATGTTATGGTCCCCGGGTTTCTCCTTCCAACCAACTCTGGCCGTTGAAATCACCATGATATACAGGTCCTCTTTGTCAGGGGTGCTGTTGATGAATCGGAAGCTCTTGATAGAAATGAGTCCTTCCTCCTCTTCTGAGTACGAATCGTTACACGTGCATAGGCTGGATGATAGTGGACGATTTGTTGGACTGCTACACCGATTTTTAATCAGTCCCTTTCTGATATGTGTTCTGTAACTCATGAGATCTTTGCTAGTTCCTGGGTGTAGGATGAATCCCACACCATGCGTTGCTTCTCTGTCTTATCCTGACCCCACTCCGATGAGAACAAAGTTTGAATGGATTTCTTCGATCCTTCCTCCTTTCTTCCTAGTGTTCATGAAATGGCCCAGATGGAGGATCATTCTTTTGTCATGAATTCCACAATTCTGTTCCATCGTTTGTTAGGCCGCAGATGTTCCATGTTCCATTGTAGTCACTGTTCCTATCTCGATGTCCGTTTCCATTGCGAGGTCGTTTTCCGTTGGTATCCGTCCGTTTGTGTCTCTTTTCAGTTTTCTTAGCGGTTGATAAATCCACTGTCGGCTTGCTAGGCCAGTCACAGCTTCACCAGAGCCCCGTTAGCCAGCTTGACCTGTTTCCGTTTCCCACGACGTGGACGAGGGGTTGGACTTTGGGAAACTTCGCTATAGACGAGTTTCAATTATTTGTATGTCGTTTCCAGTGATGTGGATTGACGAATCGTCCAAAAATAGCAGTAACTTCCATGTCTGGTAGTGACGATGGTAGATGGTCTTTGGTGTAGATGCAAAAGAGGAGAAGGCCAAAGACAGTACCCTGGGGGACAGCATGTGGCTAAACGTTTTTGGCGAAACTTTTCCCACCTCAAAGTGCTACTGTGTTCTTTTTGTTAAGTATGAATGGAAGAACTGTATCAAAGAAGGGGTTGGAAGGATAGCCTAGTGGTTAAAACGTTGCGCTCACAATTTGACGGCCCGGGATGGAGCCTAGGTCCAAGGCACAATTTACAGCATCATGGGCATACGTTAAAACCCGTCCCGCCTTTTGCAAGAGTAGGCCATTCGTGCTGGTAAGAATAGGTGACCCCCCAAAAAAAAATCAGAGAAAGATGAACAAATAGCTTCCCTTCCCCTTGGCATTCCTTCCGCTGTTAGGTCAGTGACCACTACATGAAGACTAATCTGATATATAAACCAACATACCGATGCACATGTAACAACCCAAAACCCCAACAACACAGCCAGAAACAGCCGTCAGAGCTAGAACAGAGCAGCAATAACAACAACAGTAACAGACATAGTGCAAGTACCGGTAACAGACAATACCAGAGTCTCAAGTCGCACTTTTTTGTGTTTTGTTTCGTTCCTCAACTAGAGCTCCTAGCTTCCCCAACAGTAAGATTTTGCGTATAGAACCGTTTCTTCCCACCATTAAGGTAGCCACATTCCGTCTTTTGGGGAGTCTTCGTAGTGGACTGTGAAAAGTTAATGAATTAATGATGTTTTTCACGTTGGCGTTGACCAGCAAAGTCAACATGAACAAGGGACTTAACATTCCCTGTATCAATTTCCGCGCAGAACAAAACCGTGTTTACCTATCTAGCGTCCAAGGCCTGGACACAAGCTACCGACCAATACCTAACCGTCTATATAAAGAAGCCGTACACTTTCCTGGCTTCTATCCGACCTGGCCGTACACACAGTGTGGACACATGATCTTATTTGTCTAGCACAAAGCTCTTGGACTTTTTGTGTGACTTTCCCCCCGTCCTAGTTTGTTTTCGTTGTAATAGCGTGTTCGATAGTGCTCCCGGCTTTGTTTGTATTCCGCCGTCTGAGGAATTGTTTTGATAATGATATTCTCAGCCCTGACAGTATTATTGTACTGTATCGTATTTTATTGTACTATGTCGTATTGTATTGTATTTTACTGTACTGTATACCACCAGTCACAGCAGATTTCTCTGGTTTCCCCGGGGAAAGCGCGTTGCCACAAGAGTAGCGCCACCCTTTGTATTGCATTGTATACCCCATTAAGTCAAGGCAGATTTCCCTGCGTGAAATTCGGGCTGCTCTCCCCCGGGGAGAGCGCGTCGTCACAAGAGCAGCGCCACCCACTATTTTTCTTTTCCTGTCTGAAACTGTATTTGTTTCCCTATCAGAGTGACTTTTTTTCCCCTACAGAATTTGGCCAGGGACAACTCCCTTGCGGCCGTGGGTTCTTTTACGCGCTCAATTATGTGTAACACACGGAACCTCGGTTTATGGTCTCATCCGAAAGTCTAACACCCAGACCACCATTCACGGTCTAGAGGATGGGGGAAAAGTCACGGCGATCAAACCACCGCACACTTCCATCCCAGACTTTTCGTTTTCTAGGCAGGTGCGTTACCTCTAGCATCCATCCAGTAGCGCCACCCTTTCAATTCCACCCCACCTCCCTCTGTCTGCATGTACATTGGTTTTCATATGAGAGTGTTTAAGAACAACAACAGTATTTTACCAGGAACAAAACGCTTGTTGCCGTGGGTTCTCTTTAGCCTACGTGCGCTAAATGCGTGCTGCACACACAGGACCTCGATATATCGCTGATCCAAAAGACTAGCATCCAGACCACCACTCACGGTGCAACGGATTCAGATAAGATTCGAAATCTGCGACCTCTCGCTTTCTAGACTGGCGCGTTACCTCTGCATCAACAACTTGGCTACCACATCGATCCCATAATTATAGATCCACAGTGGGACAGTGGAAGTCCATAGCTGCCCAGTCTTGATCGGTTTTGTCCGACATATGTCCAGGTTCACACAGAAATAGGGCGGGGAGGGGGGGGGGATATTCTCTGCTAAAGTAGTAAAGTTATTCATGGTGTGTGTGTGTGTGTGTGTGTGTGTGTGTGTGTGTGTGTGTGTGTGTGTGTACATGCGTTTGTGTGTGTGTGTGTGTGTGTTGTGTGTGTGTGTGTGTGTGTGTGTGTGTGTGTGTGTGTGTGTGTTGTTATAAACAGCGCTGCCGTTAAGTTAGATGAAACATACTGTCAAATAATTATGTTACTAAACGTACGATTTAAAAGTGCAAAAAAACCCTACATTCAGTGGAAATCATTCGGTAGTTTAAATGTAGGAGGTTTGTTTTTTTTATATGAAAAGACAGTGGTGATTGTGCATTAATGCCGCCGAGTTTAGTTGACAAAAATTTCTCATTTACACGAGAAGAGGGGACAGGATAGCTCAGTGGTCAGATCGCTTGCTCTCCCCAAGCCATGGTCAAGCAGCGCTGAGCGTGGTTGCCTCGCTGATAGGTGACCGTTCGTGCACCTTGGCTTCAGTACAGTCCCCCAGGTCACCAAGCTGAAAACGATACTGGACAGGGAAGGTAAAGCAGCGAGGGAGAGGAGATGGGCACCACCCTCAAGATGCTGGCCCCTAGAGAAGCTAAAGTCGCTGACAACTCGTTCCCTAACAGCTTAGATTATGGGACACCTTTACCTTTTTACTTAAGTAATTTACGCTCATGGTTGCCGTTTCTCTAACACCTTAAAAGGATAAACACCTATTTCCTCTTCCCTTCTTTCACTACTTTACACTGGGGCGTGGATATGACAATTTTCAAAACACGAGAAGTGTAATGGTGACGAAGACAACGTATTACTTTTACAAGGAATATAAGACCAGTATAAAGCGTTTCTGCTCGTAAGACTTGCATACACGTTCAACAGTTTTTCTTGCTCTTAGAGGATTAACTGTCTGTCTATCTGTCTGTCTGTGTCTCTCACCCCCTCCCCCCTCTTATTTCAGCTTCCTCATTAATTTGATTTTGTTGATGCCATATTTAGATTGACAGTATAGTTATCCTTTTTATTTTTTTTCTCTTCACAGACACTACTCTCTCACACACACACACACACACACACATACACACACACACACACACAACACACACACACACACACACACACACCAACTTTAGTAGTATTTCAATATAATCATTAAGAAATTTGTTCTTAGATAGATGGCTTGATGAAAAAAAAGCAAATACATTGCTTATTCATGTACCATCTGGAAATAAAATTTTGACTTGACTTCACACACACACACACACACACACACAACACACACACACACACACACACACACACACACAACAACATCAAAATAACGTTGTTCATGCTCGCTTGAAATTACAAGTTGTGATTATTAATGAAAAGTCTCTTCTCAGGGCAAGGGCCGGATGGAAAAAAAAGTATGTTAATACTTATCTGTAACCCTTGGGAGTAACGATTATCAATCAATCATTCAAGCAAGCTCTCCCCCCCCCCTCCCTCCCTCCTTCTCTCTCTCCATCCTTCCTCTCTCTCTCTCTCTCTCTCTCTCTCTCTCTCCTCTCTCTCTCTCTCTCTCCTCTCTCACGCTGTAGCAGACAAAAGAACATCGCCCTTTCTCTGGGCTGAACAGGCCCTATTACTCGCATCAAATGCATATTGCTGTTTTTAGCCTGCAGAGTCTATCCACGTTACCTGCCACTTGTCTCTCTCTCTCTCTCTCTCTCTCTTTCTCTCTCTCTCTCTCTCTCTCTCTCTCTCTCTCTCTCTCTCTCTCTCTGTCATTGATTAGGCCTTGCATGCTGCACATGACGTCTTGTCCGATTTATTAGATCCTTGAACGAATGAGCCACCCTAGTAATGGATTGCACAGAAAACCAAACGAAAAATACAACCTGAAAAAAAGGCTTGTCGTTTGCGTTATGCTCAAACAAAAGATCTCCATTAGTGTGGTGACTGAGTGTGGTCCTTAATACGATCATTTGCGCCGTCTTTTCTTCATAGTCATAGAGAAAGACGAGGAGAACAATAAATACAGGCCGGTAATTTGGGCAAATATTATTGTACAGGAGTAAGGACTATTACACATCGCTTATAATAGATAATTTCGAACCCAAACGCGGAAACAGTTAAGAAAGAGAACAATGGAACAATAGCGATGCCATCTAAAATAAGGAGGAGAAGCCGATTAGATTAAATCAGTTATCTGATAATGGGGCAAGAGAACATTCTTCGTATAAGGTTTTTAGCAACAGTGCGAAACTGCCAACGACTAAAAGTGACTTTGTAGGAAAGAGGTCGGCAAAATGTTTCATGTTGAAATCACACCCCCCCCCCTCTTTCTCTGTCACACACACAACACAACACACTCTCTCTCTCTCTCTCTCTCTCTCTCTCTCTCTCTCTCTCTCTCTCTCTCTCTCTCTCTCTCTCTCTCTCTCTTTTCCAGGAAAGTCACTGATATATTTACACACACATGTTTAATCACACAGAGAAGCAGGTTGATGACGCTTGTGCAAGTTAAGTTCGATGCTAAGTCATCGATATCTGCCACTAGGAAAGGCTTTAAGATTTCCTTCCCATTTAGGTCTGTGTGCACAGGGTCGGCCAATAACAAAAAAATCAGCAAATAGTTTGTTCGATCGTTTGCTCACTTTATTCGTCGTCTGCTTAAAATGTATGACCATTTCCTCTTTCGGTCTTTTCCAATCCGACCACCAAAGAGATGTGTGTGTGTGTGTGTGTGTGTGTGTGTGTGTGTGTGTGCGTGCGTGCGTGCGTGCGTGCGTGCGTCGTGTGTTGTGCGTGTGATGGCCTACCATTCTTCCACTTATTCCTTAACTCTTTTGGGGGTTCCTGGGACATCGCATTGGACCTGTTCACCAATATCTTCATGTATGTCGATTGTTCCAGACCGCTTTGTCTCTGAATACAGGTTTCTTTGTTCAATATGCAAAACTGTCCATCGTTTTTGTGTTGTTCTTTTTTGGTCTGCCTCTTTGTCCCCACCCTTCAACAGTTCCCCCGCAGAACGGTTGTTGTGAAGCCATTGGATCTTGTAACTTGGTCACGGGTACCAATGCAGTTTTCTTTCGTTGACTGAAGTCAGCAGGTTTTCGTTTGGACTGATGGATCGGAACACTTGTTCGTTGGCGATATGGTCAGTGTTTTTCATGGTTAGTATCTTGCGAGAGCACCTAGTTTCCAAGGCTAATTTTTTTTTTTACTAGATGTTTCACATATAATTCTCTCTCTCTCTCTCTCTCTCTCTCTCTATATATATATATATATATATATATATATATATTACCTCCTCGCTGTCTTGGACAACACTGGTTAACTTTTCTTCTCTACTTGCTTGATTTCAATACGCCTATAGTGTATCTGCTACCGCTTTTTCTTGGTTTTGCTTTATCTCTCCAAACGTACCTTTGCTGTAATTGTCGACCATCTGTCTCAGAATTTGGCGTTCCACATAGATCTGTTCTTGGACCTGTTCTGTTTGTACTATACCCACAAACTATTTCTGAAATTGTGTCTCAGCACTCTCTGTCTGTCTGTCTGTCTATCTATTTATCTATATATCTATCTATCTCATCACTGCTTCCATGACGATTATCAAATTTACAAATCCGGACCAATATCACATCTACCTGATACCATCTTCTCTTCCAGCACTGCATGGCCGACAATCAACAAGTCACAGTTAAATGACGACAAGACTGAAATGATTTTTCTTCTTCTCAAACATCTTTAAAACTTTGTGTTGCTCCTACAAACCATCCAGCTGAATGGATCTGACATTCCTGCTTCTAAAGCTGTTTTTAATCTTGGTGTTTTCCTCTATCAAACTCTTTCTTCGAAAAACATATCTCTTCTGTCTGTCAGACGTGCAGTCCCGAACTACACAGAATCAGTTTAATCTGTCCTTTTCTTTCACAGGATGCTGCAATCTTTACTCTCGTGCTTTCAAGACTTGGTAACTGTAATGGGGGGCGGGATAGTCTAGTCGTTAGAGCCTTGCGCTCGTGATCTGACAACCCTGGATCGAGCCACCACCGAGACACCTGTTTGAAGGGATTGTTCCTCTGGAGTTAACATCAGTACCGACTCCAATCCCCCCAAAATCCTTCGGATTAGACTGTAAACCGATATCCCGTGCGTGAACACACACAGAACATCTTGCACACACGCTAATAACCCGTTGTGTCTTTTGGAAGAGAAACCCATTTCGTAATGGATGACAAAAACGCATGCACATACGTGTCGTGTTTTGACACCATCCCCGAAGTCGGAACGTGGCTACCTTAATGGTGGGTTTAAAAATGGTCGCATACCCAAAATCTGACCATGGTTGAACCTCAGAACTCTAGAACGAAAAAAACAACAACTGTAATTCTCTCCTGACATGTTGCCCTTCGATTCTTTTGTCCAGACTCCAGAATGTACAAAACCACACTGCGCGACTTGTATACTGTTCTTCAATAACCGTCCATGTTACCCCTCTTCTGCCTTCTCTTCGCTGACTGCCCATAGAAGAAAGAATCAAATACAAACTATCCTCCTTTGTGCTACAAAATCACGTATAATATGACTCCGGACTTTTATGATGAGCTCCTTCGGTGCTATTCACTTGCTTGACAGCTCCATTCTTCATTTGACACCCGCTTATTGCAAAGTCCGTTTCACGGAACTAAATTCTACGGCTTACTCACTTTCTCTTTCTGGGCCTCTTCTTCCTGGAATGCTCTACCTTTCTGTATGTGTCCGTTATGCTCTTTCTCTTCTTTTCTTTACGTCCTCTTTAAAATCTCATCTATTTCTCTCTCCCTAAGCCACCAAATACTAGTTGTCAGTGCGTGTTTTGGATTTACTTTTCATCCTTCATCTGTCAAGTGTGTGTGTGTGTGTGTGTGTGTGTGTGTGTGTGTGTGTGTGTGTGTGTTGTGTGTGTGTGTGTGTGTGAGAGAGAGAGAGAGAGAGAGAAGAGAGAGAGAGAGAGAGAAGAGAGAGAGAGAGAGAGAGAGAGAGAAAGAGAGAGAGAGAGTGACAGATATGCATATTTACTTGAATGATACCTTTCTTGTCTGCCTTTTAACCAAAAAATCCCCACACTTCTTTTGTAAATGAATCTGAATCCTGTGTTCATGAGATTAGGTGTGTGTGTGTGTGTGTGTGTGTGTGTGTGTGTGTGTGTGTGTGTGTGTGTGTGTGTGTGTGTGTGTGTGTGTACATACTTACTTTAATGATACCATTCTTTTCCGCCTTTTAAAAAAAAACCCCACACTTCTTTTGTAAATGAATCTGAATCCTGTGTTCATGAGATTAGAGATGTATGTGTGTGTGTGTGTGTGTGTGTGCATGCGTGCGTGTGTGGTGTGCATGTGGCGTGCGTGCGTGCGTGCGTGCGTGCGTGCGTGTGTGTGTGGTGTGTGTGTGTGTGTTGTGTGTGTGTGTGTGTGTGTGTGTGTGTATGTATGTATGTGGTACAGTCTGGTTCCCCCCTCAATGTTCTGTATGTAATAATCCTCTTCAGCCATGGGTAACGTATGAAGGGAAAAGTCTATGTAAGTTCCTGGTGTTCCAGGTTAGAAGCTGTAATGAGGGTTGCTCTGCCTGCAATGTTTTTCAACGCACACATTTTCCTCAACACCTGCATGCCTAGGCCAGTGTGTCCTTGGAAAGTTTTGTAACGGTTACTGGTCATGGCCTGGTTGGTATCTGTCTGAACTTTTCTTCTTCTTTTTCTTCGAACGCTCAGACAGCAACTACTGTTTTCATGTCATTGGGGGAGAGGGGGACGGGGCGGGATAGCCTAGTGGTTAGAACATTGCGCTCGCAATCTGATGACCCGGGTTTGATTCCCGTTCGAGGGGATATTTTCCCCTGGAGTTAACATCAGTGCAGACCCCACTCTCCCCAAAAGTCCTTCGGATGAGACTATAAACCGAGGCCCTGTGTGCGAACGCACGCAGAACATCTTGTGCACACGTTAAATCCTGTTCCACTTTTCGTGAGAGTAGGCCATTGTGTGCCGATGAAAACAGATGACAGAATTTACAAAACCGCATACACACGGGGACTGGATGTAAAAAAGCACATAAGTGCTTATTCCATTATCCTCGATATATAAAGAATAGATATAAAGAATAGATGTCATATGAGCGAAAGTGCGTTGCGCTGCCGTTAAGCGCCGGTAGAGTCAGGCCCAGCGCATCCGACTTTGGCATGGGAGGGAACCTTTATCTTTTAATAAGTAAGTCTTTCTGGGAAAAAGGCATGAGAATGAACCGAGAAGGCAGAAACTAGACAAGGAGGCGACAGGAAGAAAAGGAACAAGGCAGAAACAAAGAGATAAATAGAAAAGACCGAAATTCTAGCACATAATTTTCATCAGGTGGGGATGCTATTTATACTGACCGACCCCCGGCATCTCCACGGGGGTAGTGGTGACTTTTCAAACCACTATTTTCTGGAGTAGGTTAAGAAACCAATGGGGGGCGGGGTAGCCAAGTGGTTAAAGCGTTGTGCTGGTGATCTGATGGCCCAGGATCAAGCCACCAAGGAGGCGCCCGTTTCAGGGAATTTTACCCCGGAGTTAACATAAAGACCTACTCCACTCCCCCGAAAGTCCTCCAGAATGGAATATAAACCGTGGCTCCGAATGCAAACGCACGCAGGACATCTTGCGCACACGTTAGAAAACCTCTTCCGTCTTTAGGAAGAGTAGGCTATCTCGTGCCGGTTGGAACAGATGATAAAGTTTTATAAAACAAAAAAACAAAACAACAACCAAAAAAACCGCATGCACACAAGTGTCATGTTTAGACACCTTCCCCGCAGTTGGAATGCGGCGACCTTAATGGTGGGTAAAAGCGGTCGCATACGCAAAATCTCAACGTTGGTGAACATGGGAGCCCTAGCAGAGGGACGGGGGGAAATCCAATAAAGTGTTGTTGATGCTTTTGGTACTTCGATCCTTTCACACCGTATGCCTCCGAAGAATTCTCCGTATCTTTTGGCCAGAGAAGATCTCCAATGAAGACCTACTACGGAGATGCAGGCAGGAAGACATGGGAACCATCATCACCAGACGACGGTGGAAGTGGATTGGGCACATCCTCCGAAGAGACCCACAGTCAATCACAAGAACAGCATTGCACTGGACCCCAGAAGGAAGGAGAAAGAAAGGAAGACCAAAAGCAACGTGGAGGAGGACTGTAGAAGGTGAGATGAAGGCCATGCAGCACTCTTGGGGATCAGTGACTAGGTTGGCCCAGGATAGGCAGGAGTGGAAGCGCTTTGTTGCTGCCCTACACACCACTGGGTGTAATGGTTGATGATGATGATGATGATGATGATGATGATGATGCTTTTGGTGGAGGGGGGGGGGGTTGACAAAACTATTGATGTTAAAAAAAATCGTAACTTTGTTAAGGGTGCTTCATTCCTACTGTCTCTTTTTTTAAAATAACCCAAATCGATTTGTAAAAAAAACCCCAAAAACGCAAAACCCCAACACCAAATTATACAATTCCAACATATAATATAAATCATGCCTTAGCAGGGCTATATCCTAAGCACTAGGGCTGAGTAAGAGGTTTGTTTGGAGCATGTCAAATATCATCAAAGTCTTCCAACTCATTCCTGAAAAATATACCCCCCCAAATCCAAACCAAGCATTGAGGCCAGCATGTAGTGGGCTAGGATAGGCAAGTGAAACATTCCAAGATTAAAGTATATTCTCCACCCAAAGTGTACCAAGACTTTTCACCCCAAGCTAAGAAACAATTTCTGTGATGTCTTGTATGCTTCATAATTGTTCAAAGGAGGAAATGCTTTACGTCAGGGTTAAAATATTCCTGAGCAAATCTGTTCCATGTCAACTGAAGTTTCTCTCGACATCAGAACAGAAGCAGCCCAGAATAACTGAAGGGCCCAGGATTAAAGGGGTATCCCCGGGCACAAGAGCTACAAAACTATTCAAATATCCTAGGCCGAGTAAGGAGTTCAGCTGAACAACTGCAGAGGGCTACCCTAACCGGCACCGTGATATACACCGGTGTCTCCCATAAATCTTACAAGATTTAACGGTAAGAATACGAAAAGGTAGCCTCTTGATGGCCGTGATATACACCAAGACAACGCCACTGTCCACACAACAGCACTATGCTGAAGGGCAGCTCGAGTGCCTCGGTTGGTACCCACAAAATCCATTTTTATTATCAGGCTTTCACGACTTGGAAGCACAGACATGATCGACATAGAGATAAACGAGGACCGAAAAATAAGATACCTAGAACAAGTGGTAGTGTAAAATAGGATCTTGGGCAATGAACATGTCTTCACCGATCCATGAACACACATTTTCACAAGGAATTGATTGCCCTGTACAAGCATGCCAGTTCTTCATTCTTTCCAAACCCAGTTTCTGCCTTCCCCCACTGCTGTTTTCTGCCCACATAATCATAGGGAGGAATGTCTAGCCTGACAAGTGTTTGTGTGCAACTGGTGGGTGCCGTGGTGAAGTGGCGCCCACGTGACGTTACGGATGACAATTCTGCGAGTTCCTTGGCTGGGAAGGTGATCATTGTCAGCCAGGGCAAGGTAAACACCCCGCCAGGGAAACTTTCCTCCTGCTGAAGGAGGTCCAATTTCCCGCTTATTGTGATGGGCGTCCGCCCTTTTTCATTCGTTCAATAACATTGTTAAACCGAGCAAACAAATCCGGTTCTATCGTCTAAACCTGCTCAATAAGATTATTGTTAAACTGAACAAACAGTACCGGTTCTATTGTCTAAACCTGCTCAATAAGATTATTGTTAAACCGAACAAACAGTACCGGTTCTATTGTCTAAACCTGCTCAACAACATTATTGTTAAACCGAACAAACAGTACCGGTTCTATCGTCTCAAACCTGCTCAATGAAGATTATAAGGCTTTTTACGACTAGCACTGATATCCATCTGGCATCGCTTACTTGCCCCATGGCAGTGCACTCAACAAGACAATAAAACCTTATTATAATGCTGTTACCAAGATGGTGAAACGTTTTTGTGTGCAATATTTATTAGGGCTTTGTTGCCTGGCTCACAGGCAGAAGGCTTATGCTTAAAGGGGAATGAATGTCTAAAACCAAATAAGACCACTTTTGTGGTTTTCTTGCAATTTGTCACTTTTGTCCTGGAAATTAGCCTACATCGATAACAAAAGAGTAAAGACAAAAAAGGATGGAAAATTTCAAATGAAAATATAGCACAGAGAAGACATACTATCAACTGTGCACTTAAATGCCCCAATCAGTCGATCTTTCAAGAAAAAAAGTCCTATTCAAATGTACCTTCGGCAGCAGTCAAACGTTATCACTCGCAAGGTTTACATTTTTTGTATTCCCGGTTTAGAGCTCTGAGGTTCACCAAAGTTGAGATGTTTGCGTTTGCGACTGTTTCACTTCATCCATATACAATCACCAAACCCTTCACCTACAATCACCAAACCCTTCACCTCATCCACTTAACTGTCGCAAAGCATGTGATCTCACGTTCTCTTACACAAAATGAATAGTTGCAGTCCTTTAGTCCCCATCTCTCCCTTAAATATGCCTGTGCATTAGAAAATCTGTTTCCAGAAGTGGGGTTTATGGATGAGGAGGTACAAAACTACTTGACGATCACTCAAAACTGCCAGGGTCGAAAAAGTCTTCCCACACTTGACCGATGGTTTTTTTCCTAAGTACTTGTCAACTTCTCAGCGAAGTTTTATGGTTTTCAGCAATTTCTTGCACACTAGTATCTTTAATGGGTTTGAAAATGAGTGTAAGACGGAAATGAAAGACAAACGAACAAAAGCTTTTTCTTTCGTAGTGTAGATTAAAACAAGGAAAGCTTCTGCAAGATCTTGCGTGCTGGGGGCGTGATGTTTCAACACATTTCTGTTGGTGTTTTGGTTGGGTTTTTTTCAAACCCCATCCAAGAAAGCATTGAGAGTATGGAAATAGAACGCTACCCTAGTGACCACTTTAAACTCAATCCTCAAACGTGTTTACAGTGACAGGGCTGCAATACGTTTACTTTTTGTCCCGTCAAAATTGTGTGTGCGCGCGTGCGCGCGCGTGTGTGTGTGTGACACTTTCTTCAATTAAACAATTTTTCATAAGCCAAACGTGAACATCTGACTGACTGACACTATGTCCCTGTCAGTATTGTAGTCGCCCTTCATGGGACAAATAACCTGTTTTTCACTTCACTAAGATTTGCTGTCTGCTTGCAGTTTCTTTCCACCCCTCTTTGTTTGAGCCCCGTGTCCCCTTTAAGAGAGAGTGTGGGTTCAACCTGGTTTTACACAATGGGAAGGATGACGACAAGCGATCGTACACACTCATGCATTGGTGCACTTGCACCGAAAGAGAGAGAGAGAGAGGGAGAGACACTCACACACACACACACATACACATACACGCGCGCGCACGCTAGTTTGTGATAGGCTTTCAAGCCCATTCACACAGGGACAGTGGGAAACCGATTGGGCGCCAAACACGTCTTTAACAAAGAAGAGAATAACATAAGTTCACGACAGCCGAAATAATCACCATGGCATGGATTCCATATGGTTTAACAGCTATAACAAACAGGTCTAACAGCTGTAACAAACACTGATAAGAGAGAGAGAGTGAGTGAGTGAGAGTGAGAGAGAGAGAGAGATAGAGAGAGAGAGAGAGAGAGAGAGAGGGGGGGGGGAGTCGGGGGGTCGGAAAATATAAACAGCAAAGGCCATAGCCCTTACTGAAAGGAGGAGTGGGTGAGGGGGTGAGTTATACACACTGACGACATCATAATACACAACAGACCACGACACCATCAGTTAGTAACTTCATATGGTATTTTGTCTCTTTAAATGCCTTGTACAAATAAAGAGCAAGATTTCTAATAACACTTTCCTTTATAAAAGTTTAATAATGACAGTCCAAATGTGCAGGGTTAAGATAGAGAGAGAGACAGACAGAGACAGACAGAGAAACACACATACAGATGAGGAGGGAGGGAGGGAGGGAGGGAGAGGAGAGAGAGGAGAGAGAGAGAGAGAGAGAGAGAGAGAGAAACAGGAGAAAGACAGACAGACAGACAGACAGACAGCACACACACACAGAGGAGCAGACAGACAGATAGAAAAAAGACAAACAAACGGAGACAGAGAGTAGCCTACTGAGAACACTGACACAAGCCTTGACAAAAAAAGAAGGAAAAAACCGAATAAAGAACCATAGCATATTTATCACTGAATCAGAGCACATAAACTCACTATCTTGATACAAAATGTATCCCCTTTTTTAATGTAAAGCAAATCGTTATGCAATATTTATCTTTTTTTTTTATATCTAAAGCTGAAGGGTTCCTTTTTCTCCAAACGACAATGGGTGTAGGACAATCTATTCATAGTCTACACAAATAAACGCCCCTACCGCGCCAATGCCACAGAACAATAACAGCTGGAAACGTGATATCCCACCACACAAAAACATACGACAAACCAATGTGGAACACACACACACACAACACACACAACACACACACACACAACACACAGGCAGGGAGGCTCACACACACGCATAGAGAGAGAGAAGAGGAGAGAGAGAGAAGAGAGGAGAGAGAGAGAGAGAGAGAGAGAGAGAAGATTGCACCATAAAACAGGAGGCAGGCTGACACACGCACCGAAGAGAGAGAGAAGAGAGAGACGAGAGAGAGAGAGAGAGAGAGAGAGAGAGAGAGAGAGAGAGAGAAGGAGATTGCACCATAAAACAGGAGGGCAGGCTGACACACGCACCGAGAGAGAGAGAGAGAGAGAGAGAGAGAGAGAGAGAGAGAGAGAGAGAGAGAGAGAGAGAGAGAGAGGAGAGGAGGGAGGGAGGGATGGATGGAAGTAGGGAGAGGTTGGTTTATTTTCACTTATTCGAGATAATGGGAGAGGAGAGGGGGGGGGGGGGGAGAGAGAGGAGAGAGGGAGGATGGAGAGAGGAGAGAGAGAGAGAGAGAGAGAGAGAGAGAGAGAGAGAGAGAGATGAGTGAGTACACCACAACAATTATGACAAATCTTTGAGAATTTCAGTCACAGACATATTCCCACGTACAAGCATAGTAATATGACAAACCATTGAGGAACACACACACACACAAACACACACACACGCGCGCGCGCAGAATATGAAAAACCATACACATTCACACACACACACACACACACACACACACACACACACACACACCATAGAAACGATAGGCGGAAGTTCCTGTTAAGTCTAACGCGCTTTAACGATTAGTTTGTCTTCTTATTCGTATGCGATCTCCTAGTTTCGGTTTTGCTGTAGTTGTTGTTGTTGTTTTTCCATCTCTCAACACTTCCAAAGCTTTCTTTCGGCTGGTTTTTTCCCTACCATGTAAAGGTAAGAGACACATTTTTTTAATTGTTGATATTTTAAAGATAACAGAGGTACATGCAATTCTTTTTCTGTTGTTGAGTGTTGACACGTCTTTTAAAAAGAGCCGTGATTTTATTTGTTCAATTTAGAAGTTTCTTAAATTTGACAAAGCTACCAAAAATTGGTAAGTCTTAATTCCTATACCGGATAGTTATTTTTATATACACATGAATGGGTATGTACACGTGCGTACATGCACGCGCGCGCGCACACACACACAGAACATCTTGCGCACACGTTAAAACCCGTTTCGCTTTTCGGAAGAGTAGGCTATTGGGTGTCGGTGGGAACGGATGACACAACTTACAAAACTGCATACACATGGGGACTGGATGTAAAAAAAAGCACATGAGTGCTTATTCCATTATCCTCGAAATAAAAATAATAAAATAACACACACACACACACACACACACACACACACGATTCAAGATTTAATCCCGTTTACCCCTTTTGGGACATGTGTGGATAACAAACGAATTGAAACATGAGAATAAACCTCTCTCTCTCTCTCTCTCTCTCTCTCTCTCTCTCTCTCTCTCTCCTCACACACACACACACACACACACACACACACACACACACACACACAACACACACTGACTGGCGTGTATGGTCGAACACACACACACACACACACACACACACACACACACAACACACGATTCAAGATTTAATCCCGTTTACCCCTTTTGGGACATGTGTGGATAACAAACGAATTGAAACATGAGAATAAACCTCTCTCTCTCTCTCTCTCTCTCTCTCTCTCTCTCTCTCTCTCTCTCTCTCTCTCTCTCTCTCTCACACACGCACACACACACACACACACTGACTGGCGTGTATGGTCGAACTGCACGCATTATTATTCTGAATTCAGCCGCAAAGATCCGTCTTGCTAGACTACTTCCTTCTTTCTTTGTCCAACGACAGAGGCAGATGGGGCCTCTTCAACTTTTCAGGTGCTGTACGCAACAACTGCCAACCGTAAAGGGAACAGAAATTCAAATAACGAGTTGTTTTCAGGTAACAGACTTTGAAGGGGGAAAAAAGTAAAGTTCTGCCCATTATCAAAACTTGAATGAATTTGTAGCCTTTTCTTTTTTTCTTATCTTTTCAAATGTCATACAACAAAACAAAGGTTCGACATGTATTAATGTAGTTTGACGTTAATTGTATTTCGACTGTGTGGCCCCTTTAAACCCTGCTAAGTAGCCTCTTTTCCAAGAAATCTTCAGGGAACTGTTTTCATACAGGATTATGATGTTTTTGCTTGGTTTTGTTTTTGAGCTTGAGACTGATTGCAACCGGGACAGTCGCGGCAAAAATCATCGGGAAAACAAATGAATTTTGTTCTCCCCCTCCTCCACAACATCATATTGAAAAGACCGATGTACGTCGGCTTTTCAGTATGAAATAAACGCCCACGTGCTTATGCACACGGCAGTACACGCTTGCACATATGCTGAAACACACGCACACACATACACGCACGCACGCGCACACAACACACACACACACACACACACACACACACCACACACACACACACACACACACACACACATATATACGCGTGCGCGCGCTCGCGCGAATTTCGTTGATAATTACTGGGCATTTGAAAGTGTTCCATTTTTACTTCAGTTTCTAAAGTTTATTTTCTTACTTTAAAAATGTGTTGATGATCTATTGAACCCAGACAATCTTTATTTCAGGTATGTGATATTTATTATTAATTTTATTTATTTATTTATTCTTTTATATCGAGGATAATGGAATAAGCACTCATGTGCTTTTTTACCTCCAGTCCCCGTGTGTATGCGGTTTTGTAAATTTTGTCATCTGTTTCCACCGGCACACAATGGCCTACTCTTCCGAAAAGCGGAACAGGATTTAACGTGTGCGCAAGATGTTCTGCATGCGTTCGAACACGGGGCCTCGGTTTATAGTCTCATCCTAAGGACAGTCTTGTTTTCAATATTAAATGTCTTTGATCCTTCACATCTTTTAATCAGCCGAAGTGGAACAGAATGAACTGTGAGGACAGCCAGTTTACAGGACACCCCCCCCCCCCTTCTCCTCCCTTTTCTCCCATCCCCACCCTGGCAAAGACAAAGTACAGAGAGAGAGAGAGAGAGAGAGAGGGGGGGGGAGAGAGAGAGAGAGAGAGAGAGAGAGAGAGAGAGAGAGAGAGAGAGAGAGAGAGAGAGAGAGAGAGAGAGAGAGAGAGAATAAACAAACAACTACCAAACTGGAAACAAAAATACGAAACTAAAATCACCATAACTATTCCCACTATCGCAACTACCGCTACTACTACACCATCACCACCACTACCACTACAGCCACCAACACCGCCACCATCACCACTACAGCCACCATCACTACCAACACCGCTACCATCACCACCACCACCATTACAGCCACCACCACTACAACCACCATCACCACCACCACCATCACCACCGCCACTACTACCACCACCACTACAGCCACCAACACCGCCACCATCACCGCTACCACCACCACTACAGCCACCATCACCACCATAACCATCACCTTTACCACTACCACCACCACAAGCAACGGTGTATTGAAATACATCTGAATCCAATTTCAATCTGTTCACTTTCTGGCAGTGAAGTGACAAGCGCGACAGTTTCTGGAGACGGGACATTTCGATACCTCTTTCCGCTGCCCACTTCACTCATCTGGCGCAGCGCTAGAATGACATTTGAAGAGGCAGAGAGAGAGAGAGAGAGAGAGGAGAGAGAGAGAGAGAGAGAGAGAGAGAGAAAGAGAGAGAGAAGACAGACAGACAGACAGACAGACAGACAGACAGAGACAGAGTACAGGTTTCTTTAAAGCAACTTTCAACAAGACATTGCCAGTTTTCTTTTACATAGTGATCTAGCACTTTGGTGTGGATTAAAATCCCTTATAATCAAATGTTAACCAGACCAATCAATATTCAGGCACCTAGAGCCCCACGCGCTAAAACACTAAGTTGACGTCCAGACCTTCCTTTGCTCCTTGAAGGTGGAGGGGAGGGATGGAGGTTCAAAGATGGTGTAGGAAATATCAAGCTATTTTTGTAACTAATAAACTCTGGCGCAGGGAGGCATGCAGGTCAAAGATGGTGAACGGAAGATAAGGCCATTTTTGTAATGAATGGATGGCGGGTGAAGATGGCAGATAAACTACAAGGGCATGTTTAGTAACAAATGGGAGGAGGGATGGTGGCTGAAGATGGCAGATAACATATAAAGCCATTTTTAGTAACAAATGGGAGGAGGGATGGTGCTTAGAGATAGCAGACGAAAGATAAAGCCATTTTTTGTAATGAATGAACTTTAGGGGAGAGGATCAAAGATGGCGGACGAAATCTAAGGCTTTTTTTTTTTTTTAACGAATTGGAGTAAGGATGGCGGTTGAAGATGACGGACGATATATAAGGCCATTTTTTTGGCAACAAATGGGAGGAGGGATGGTGGTTTAAGATAGCGGACGAAAGATAAGGCCATTTTTGTGATAAACGAACTTTTGAGGGGACGATCAAAATGGCGGACGAAATCTAAGGCCATTTTTGTTATTGAAACAAATGGGAGAAGGGAATACGGTCAAAGATGGCGGACAACACATAACACAGGGCCACTTTTGTAACAATCCAAGTGGATATTGTGGGGAAACCCAGAACTGGGTTCATGGGGATTGGACTGACATGCGTGATGACAGCAGCTGTCAGCGGCATCGGCAGGCATACCGCAAATCGCTAATGTGGCACTGCACCTGAAGTAGGGCTTAAGCACTCGACTTTACAGGAACGCAGGCATGCAGGCACGTATGCGCATACACACACGCATGCCTGCACGCACGCAAACACACATACACACACACACTAACGCGCGTGAACGCAGAGAGAGAGAGAGAGAGAGAGAGAGAGAGAGAGAGAGAGAGAGAGAGAGAGAGAGAGAGAGAGAGAGAGAAATTCTTTTATTTCGAGGATAATATATAAGCACCCTTGTGCTTTTCCCACAACATGAAGAGATAGATAGAAAGAAAGAGAGAGAGAGAGAGAGAGAGAGAGAGAGAGAGAGAGAGAGAGAGAGAGAGAGAGAGAGAGAGAGAGAGAGAGAGAGAGGGGGGGGGGATGAAGTAGATTGCAACCTTACATTTTACAGACACAAAGTTTTCCTTTCCGTCTAAATTCACATCCATACAAAAACAAAACCGAACCTGTTCCCTTCATCTGCAGGTAAAAAAAAAACCAAAACTGCAACAAGTGTAGCAAACATGAACAAAAACCAACAAACGATTGATGGCCAAAACAAAAAAACAGTGATCGGCACATCGATTTCCGTACCAAAACAACATCAGCTTAGTTAGTGACTGAGCTAACCTAGAATACACACACACACACACACACACACACACACACACACACACACACACCACACACACACACACTGAGCCAACCAAAACCGAAAAGAAATACAGTTGCAGACAGGAAAAAGAAGAAAAAAATGGGTGGCGCTGCTCTTGTGGCGATGCGCTCTCCCCGGGGAGAGCAGCACCAATTTCACGCAGAGAAATCTGCCGTGACTTAAAGTGGTATAAATAGATAAATAATCTAGGACACACACACACCACACACACACACACACACACACACACAACCACCACCACACACACACATACACTCACACGAACCCCCCTCCCCCTCTCCCCCACACACACCACTTTCCATCATCTAAGGCACTGGAGAGATTTACGTTGCTCTCACACTAGGCTAAAGGCAACAAGTTCATCCCGAAAATAAAACGGCCACCCTCCCATGGCCAATGTGCTTCTGAAAGCGTAAAGTTGCTAGCAGTATTGGACATGTCGTTAGCGCGGACAATGAAACAAGCGGATATTAAATCGTCTGGCTTCTCTGGGGACAAGAACTGACCATTACGCAGACATCGCTGCACATGGGGCCTCCCCTGCCCCCAGCAGCCCACATATTGCTTTCTAAAGTGGGAAGTTATGCTTGAAAGAAAAAAAAAAGGGGGGGGGGGGGGAAAGAAGCGGATAGTTGGCTTTTTCCAGTGACCTTTTCTTCATTGTGTGTGTGTGTGTGTGGGGGGGTGGGGGGGTAGGGGGGGGGAATGGTGTGTGTGTGTGTGGTGTGTGTGTGTGTGCGTGTGTGCGTGGTGTGTGTGCGTGTGTGTGTGTGGCTTCTGCTTAGCGTTGTTCTCATTTTGAGTGGTGTAAGACGATGAGGAAAGGGGGAAAAACGGGAATAGCAGACATCAAGTTGGGGGGGAAATTTCAATACAAAAATGGCATATCTAAAGGGTTTTTTTAAAAAGTGAATACTGAAAGCATAACACTGTTTTAAAGAACATTGTAAGAATTATTATGAGAAACGAAACGAGCAGCATTAAAATAATGAACAAACTGAACTGTATATAAGCGATTGCTCAATGTCAAATAAGACAGCTCGATTTGCTATTATCATTGAAAGGATTTTCCCAAATATTGTTTCTCTACAAACTTAATGGCAAAAAGGACCTCAGATGTTCGCAGCAGATTAGATAATGATAGAACTAAAAAAATTGTCTGCCATAAATGCAATTCACACTTTTACCAAATTTGGTCTTTAATGCGTAGTCTTAGACGCCAAAATACCGTAGTAGTCATTCATGAGCAAAAAACTGAGGAATGTTGCAAACTGCTCTTTTATGTTTTCAAAGGCTGACATTTTTTGGGGTTGGTGGTATAAATTACGCGTGCGAGCATTTTCATAAAGAAATCTTTACCAAGTTTTTGTTTTGTTTTTTAAGGGAAACACACGCCTCTTTTACAGATGGAAAAACACGTAATTTGACAAACTTCGCATAGTTTTCTGCACCTCCTTATACTGCTGTATCAACTACTTCATTAAAGGTAAAAGAAGGAACCCAGCAAAAATTGATGTTTGTACCTTTTGTACTTAAAAAGTGTATCAGGATAGTGAGAATCGGGAAGTTTGATAAGTTTAGAATCTATGATGTTAATTAACTGACTGCCAGATGAAAACCGCACACAGGTTTGCTGAAAGACATTGTTTCAGATTCGTGGAAACAGTCTAATAATTATGTGTCTGTTGATGCTTATTCCCTAACAACTTGCTTCTGGGCTAACTGTACTAAAAGAAGTATTGTCCAAAACTGATGTATAAATACGTTATCTGTGACATATTAAACATCAGAAAGAGAAGAGGAAAACCTTTGCTTGTCTTCCATCTAAATGTAAAGGGATAAAGAAAAATGAGAGAAACTGCAAGTGAATGGTGGACACAACGGGATTAATAAAAGCAAGAGCAGAAAGAAAGGCGAACTATGTGAAAAAAGTGAATCAAATACATACACAAAAACATTTGTAGCCAAGAGTGTCAAGAAAGGAAAATATCTAACTGTGTAAGTAGCACAGAAAACAACCAACATTCTGCCTAAGTCACCACAAGCTGCTGCTGCTTTCTCGTGATCAAAGCTAAAAATGTTCAGATCTTTTAGTGTTAATCTGTAACGTAATGTAGTCATACATGCTCCATCAAGGTTCCACCTGATCTCCAGCACAATGCTGCTAAAGTGGAGGACGTTGGTCCCTAAACTGACGAGACACATGCCGACCAATATTTCCGGCCAATATGCTGAACCCCCCCGAGGTGTGGGATGGAGACCATCTTTTAGTGCTGTGGAGGTTGTTTGAAGGTTGGGGTGGTCGACTATGGGGCACGTTGTTAACATCAAAAAGGTTCGAAGTTGTCAGGGCATTAAAACAAACTTCTCTCCTGATGTTAAACTGGTGTTTGTTGTTTTTGTCACAGAGGCAATCTAAATGACCAGAAATTGTATCATAGGGTGTTGCGCATGAAACAAGCTGTTTGCTGTGGTTTTAATGGTCTTCACATCGTTTATGCGCAATCGAAAACCACTGCATCCAAAAGCTAATCAACATGTAAAAGCACTGTCTCCAGCTATGAGCATACGTCCCGATTTTACAAGTTTTGTGTGAAACACAATGAAAACTAAGAACGACCTGTCTCTGAGTCCGCGTGTGGGAGATCTGGTTTTTCTTTTTGTTCTGAAGACGTTTGACGTAATCTAGCTGACTTCTGTGGAACGCCATTTGAAGCGTTGACGTCAAGGTTGCGGGATGAAAGCTGTTCTTTTCTTTTGTTGTTATTGTTGCCATTGTTCGCTGTAAGTCTTGGAGGATTGGATAAATCTGGAAATGGTGATGAAGACTCTGCAAGTGGGGTAGACAGACAGGTTCTACTGAAATTCAAATCAGCTTCTTACCAGAAATGGACTACTCTGGTTTTCTGTATTCATCAAGAAGTTTGCCAACACAGTGACTTCTGTGGAACGCCATTTTGAAGCGTTTGACGTCAAGGTTGTCGATAAAGCTGATCTTTTCTTGTTGTATGTTGCCATTGTTCGCTGTAAGTCTTGAGGATTGGATAAATCTGGAAATAGTGCTGAAGACTGCAAGTGGGGTAGACTACTGAGCAGGTTCTGCGTTTTCACCTCACTTATCTGAGAGAAAATGGCTCATTCTGGCGTTTCTGGTATTCTCTGTAGTGTTGCCAACAACCGGTGCTTTTGTTACGAATTGTTCACTTAGTTTGTCGCTGACGATTGTTTCTTTACTCACGTTAACAATGTTGAAATGACGCATGATTTACTGGTGCAGCATTATATTTGAATGAGAACGACCGCAATATACTCGGTGCTTCGCGTTGGGTGGTCTTGGTGCTCAAACGTGACTGGAGGGATTCACGGTAGAGAAATCTATCATAGACCGACATTAGGCTAATTTCTTTTTGTTCACATGCACATCACTTCGTCGATATCAAGGGGAGAGGAGAGAGAGAGAGAGAGAGTTTGTTGTGTGTGTGTTTTTGTGTGTGTGTGTGTGTGTGTGAGAGAGAGAGAGAGAGAGAGAGAGAGAGAGAGAGAGAGAGAGAGAGAGAGAGGAGAGTCAAAACCTCTTTAGATGGTAAATATTTCTAATAGTCAAATTTCCATGCTCAGACAAAGAACTTGCTAGTGCACTATGACTGTAAGTAATTTTTCGTCACTGCGCACATTTCTTAAGCTTTTCTATCCTTGTACACCCCCCCCCCCCCTCCTTAAACAACAACAACAAGATGATGAAGATATATATATATATATATATATATATATTCTACCTCGACCTTAGCTCACACTTTTATCCCTGAACTATTGATACTTGGTTTTTTATATGAGGTTACTGAACACATTTCTTAACCTACCTGGATATGTAAACCTTTACCAGGAAAGTATATTGAAACCAAACTTTTCTTGTCATTACCCTGAAATCACAATCACCCACCCGTTAACCCTTTTCCCTATCTTTAAGAGAAGCCACTTGGCTTAGAACTCAGCAACCGTGATATCACAGAGTTGAGAGAGAGAGAGAGAGAGAGAGAGAGAGAGAGAGAGAGAGAGAGAGAGAGAGAGAGAGAGAGAGGAGAGAGAGAGTATTGCCCTCCAACACTGAAGACTAAGCTGCCTTATGGGTCTGAAGCCATTGGCCATGAGTTATTGGGAGGCTTACCTTCACAAAGCCCGTGTTTTCGCTTTGAATGGTGTTGATAACGGTATAATATTAGACAGGGACATCAAGAAGGATTTAGAAAGGTGACAGGACGGTTAAGACGTTCACCTGCCCAACAAATAAACCGCGAGATTCTGGGTTCGATTCCAGCCTTGCACTTTCTTCCCAGTTTGACGAAAAAATCGAACTGAATGTCAAAGTCATTCGGATGAGACTATAAACCGAGGTCCCGTGTGCGAACGCACACAGAACATCTTGCGCACATGTTAAATGCCTGTTCGGCCTTAGGGAAGAAAAGCCACTTTGTGCCGGGAGGAACGGATGACAAAATTGTAAAAATGCACCTACACAGGTGTGGTTAGACACCATTCCCGAAGCCGGAATGTAGCTACCTAAGTGGTGGTGGGGGTAATAATGGTCGTGAACTTTGGAGCTCTAGCCGAGGAAGGAACGAAAAAAAAGTCAGGAACATTACTTGCAGATACGAGTGTGTTTGTGGGCCTTAACTTCCGTTTGTCAGTGTGTCCTTGTCCTGGTTGCATAATTATGCACGAGGGTGCTCGGAAGGTACCTGTTATCTATGTGCGCAAAAATAAGAGAACGTGTGTGTGTGTGTGCGTGCGTGCGTGCGTGCGTGCGTGCGTGCGTGCGTGCGTGTGCGTGTGTGTGTGTGTGTGTAAACCGCGTGAGTTTGGCGGTTTTCGCGCGCGCGAGTGCGTGTGTGTGTGTGTGTGTGTGTGTGTGTGTGTGTGTGTGTGTGTGTGTGTGCGCGCGCATTTTCTTATAATTAATGTTGATTAAAGTTTTTTGGGAATGGTCAAACGAATTTTGTATGTCATGATAAAAAATTATCTCTCGTTTATCCCAAACAGTCTAAGTCCATTTGTGTTCATGAGTGTCATGGTTGTGACGATGCAGTCGTGCATGCCTCTAGATTTAGCTGCACTGAAATCAGAAACAGAGTTCTTCATTTTCAAGTGGCAGGTATCACAATTCTGATTCTGTGAACCTTTTCAAGACTGGTATGTGTGGCTTTTTAAAATAAATAATCTATAATCATGATCATCATCACCACCATAATTCTTCTTCTTATCATCATCATTATTATTATCATTTTTATTATCGCTGTTGTTATTGTTACCACTTATATTGTTATAACAATGAACACGAACCTTAACAGCATTAACACTGGAAAACCACTTACACTACCACTACTAGTACGTATTACCACCACCACTATCTATTATCAATATTACCACCGTTATCATCATCATCATCATTATCATCATCAGTTTCATTTCTATTATCAGTACTGTCGTTAACCCCTCCCCCAACAAATGCTTAAACAAACTCCATCAAACTTTTCCACACAAGAAACTATTACTATTCTTTATCATACGTAAGCTAGATAATTTCTTTTAAAAGAAAGAAAATCGAAACGGATCTTCTAAACTGGCCATAATATCTTTTTTTTAAAATCAGTACACAAAAGAGTACGGTACCATTTCCACTTATTTAAAATTCAACAGAAAGAATACCCCCCCCCCCCTCCCCCACGGTTCCCTTCCTGTAATCTGAATAGTTTGAAACGATCAACTGGCAACGGGATCAGGAGCTTACAGGGCAAAGACTAAAGCATCGGTTATCTCCGCAGATCAAACAGTTTTAAAGACTATTGATTATTTTTGTACCAGGCGATTGTGTTCTCGGCTATTGTTCCACGCAAATATTCAGAAGGGTTAGGGGTTTTTACCCCGATAAATCGATTGAAGCTTCCTGGGTGAAAATACAAGTTTTCAGTTTGAAAACGTTTGAAGTCATCAGTTTCATCGATTCGGACTTTTGTTTGCAGTCTGCGTTCTCTTCCGTCCGGTCCCTGCTTTTCAATACGGTTGGACATGCATCCATGCACGCACACAAACACACCGACATCCCCCTCCGTCTCCCCCTTATCTCCAACCACACGGACACATACAAGCACACTAACTCAGTCAAGCAACACACGCACGCACGCACGCACGCGCGCGCGCGCACGATCCCCACACACACACACACACACACACACACACACACACACACACACACGCCTTCCTTCACTGCATAAACTTATTACACTGTACTGTGATGAACTTGAAATAATAATTGCATACTGCACTAAAGTTATTTTTTGTTCTTATCAGCTGTCTGCGTTTCCCCGTTAAAAGTAATTACTACTTCTACCAGGCACACGGAATGTTGAAATAAGTGTTTAGGAAGAAAGGTGGCAGGCTGGTTTTGACGTTCACCTGCCTAACGAGTAAACCGTGAGGATGTGGGTTCGATTCCCAGCCTCGCCCTTTCTTCCCAGTTTGACGGGAAAATCGAACTGAATGTCATGTCTTTCGGAAGAGACTCTAAACCAGTCGGACCAGTGTCGTTACGGATGTGTCCATGTCAAAAGAGCCCATGACAGTTGAAGATTGGGAAGTGTAGGGAGATACCTCCTGACTGTCCTGGCAAAATTGGTAGGTTCAGTCCCCAACTGTATTCCCGAAGTCGGAGTTGTGGCTACCTTAATGGGGAGGGGGGGGGGGGCGGTTGCATAAGCAAAAATCTCACTATTGGTGAACTTCGGAGCTTTAACCGAAGAACGAAAAAACAGAAGTGTTTATTTAGAAAGAAACATACATTACATACCAACAAATGTTGAGATTGCCATACTACTCTGTTGTCTTAATATTATGTCAATACATTCTTTTCTTTTTTTTAAAAGTTCTGAACTTTGGCATTGCTTTGCCTAATTACTATTAATGGAAATTTTGAACTCATCTGAATCTCAAAAGCGATCTGCAGTATTAACATGGCGAGAGAGAGAGACAGAGAGAGAGAGACAGACAGACAGAGACAGACAGACAGACGGACAGAGAGAAAGACCGACAGACCGACCAACTGACTGACTGACTGACTGAGTGATAGACAAGCGAAGGGGGAAAGACACGTATTTCGGAGAGAAAAAGTTAAGAAATGAGTCAACTAAATAGTTTCTTTCTGTTTACAGAATGATAACCAGTCAAGTGGCAAAGCAGACGTCAGTATTCTCTTCTTATGATTCATCCTGACTTCAAGTCATCGCTACAACATTGTCAATTTATCCAGTCTATCACTATGGCGGCAATCATCGTCAGAAAGTTCCGAGAAGCTATGGAGAAGGACGAAGACACGAGGAAGATGCGAGACATTCTCGGCATGGTTTCCAAGGACGAGGTCATGAAATGGACGGACGAAAATCAGCTGGACCTTCTCCATCACTGCATTTTTCAGAACAACGCCGAAGTCGTGGACTTCCTCCTCAAACAAGGCTACTTCGTCAGACCCCACGAACCTGAACTGAGCCCGTACGTTCATTTAGCGGCGTACTTGGGGTTCAAACCCACGCTCAACGTTCTTCTCACACATCGGCCGGACGATTTCAGAATCGCTCAGCAGTGTTTGTTGATTCCTCCTGATATCAAACTTGGCGGTGGGAATTCAAAGAAACCATCGTCAAAAAGCGGAACCGGGTCAAGCAGCAATCATCGAGTGAATTCAGCGGCATCTACGAGAGGTGCGGACAAGAGTTCCAGTTCCAGCAGAAGGGACAAAGGGGATTCAGTGATTTCCTTCGACGGACTGATTACAGATGGTTCTAAGCCCTTGTCGCGGACTCCGCTGGATGTGGCTGCACGAGCCAAGCAGGTGGACTGTGTGAGGGTGATGTTGTCTGTGTGTGTGCTCAAGGCTCATCCCGATGCTCCCCACAAGGGCTTCCTCACCCTGGCCGCTCTGGAGGACTGTCCGGCGGCCATGAACCTTATACTGGAGGTGAGGTTTGAGCTAGTGAGGGGTACGTATGAGGTGGGGGGGGGGGGGGGGGGGTAGGGGTGAGGGGGGGGGGGGGGGGGGGGGAGATGTCGTAGATGAGACTAAGCGTTGTGAAGTTTTAAGACAAAAAAATAGCGAGATCAGTTTGGGTCCTCTGTCTCTCCCTTCTCTCTCTCTCTCTCTCTCTCTCTCTCTCTCTCGAAAAAACGGCGTGACGGGACGAGAACTAAAAGGGCGTGCTGTTAGTAAGCTGCTGCAAATTTTTGCATTTAAGCTTCAAAATGTCAGTTACTGGCCTTCCAGCAACTGTAGTAACAACTTTAAACGCCCTGCTGATCGACAACGTCCTATCGAGCTGGAAAGTCGCGGGGGAGAGCGGCAGCGTTGTCTTCGTCTTGCGACTGAAGCCAGTTGACAAGTCAGTATCAACAGAAATGGCGGACCCAGTGCTGAATCGTAATTCTCGAGTTCAGTATTTTCGCAAGAAGTGCCCTTCCCAAATCCGTCGTGACGTCCAAAGAAGTAAACAACATCAAGAAAGACAGGCAAGTCATCAGTGTGACAAGGACAGTGTTTTGGAAGACCCGGTGTTGTCTGACAGTGACTTCCTGCATCATGAGAGAGTGGATGCCGAATCAAAACAAGCCAGCGTGTACACAGAGCTGTGTGTTGACAGTGCAGTGAATGTCCCAGCCACACTAGATTCTCTTGATTTGCCGTGTGAACCAGCAACAGACAGTAAGATCAGTGTGTCTTCTGAGGCGTCTGATGTGCAGGAAGAGCTGACGTTGGCTGCACAGTGGATGACTCTCATACTGGTATTGTGAAACAGTATGTGTCTACTCTAACTGACAAACGTGTGCAGTGTAGATTAAGGGACAGCAAGAGAAACACACGGTTTCGAAAGGTGGTGGTACATAGTTCGGTTGATCAAAACATTGTGATGTGTGAATCAGATGACATCACCCTGGAATACTCTTGGAATGGAGATCCTGGCGAGGAATCTAAGTGTGTGTTCTGGTACATCAAGCAAGAAGAGAAAAACATGTTGCCAGAAGAACGTGTCAGGCTTGCCAGACTTCGTAAAGGGAAACAGTGTACTAACACACAACACACAGTGACAGTGGTGGCGAGTGCTGAGCAGGAGTTACATCATCTTCGGAACCTGATCCAGTCTTACATGGGCTGACTTCGTCTTACATGGGCTGACTTCGCTGGCTGTAGACTGGAAAAGGAAAGGCTGGTTTGAAAATTGGGACACTTGAGACACAGACAATAATGTATCGAATCTTGATGTACATACCACTACTGCCATGGTTTCCATGTCATTGTAATCGCGTGCTTTCGATATCGTCGTTACCGCGCCGCAGTGCTATATGGCTTGATCGCTAAATAGCAATAAAATTGTGTCAAAATTGTGTGTGTGTCTCTCTCTCTCTCTCTCTCTCTCTCTCTCTCTCTCTCTCTCTCTCTCTCTCTCTCTCTCTTAGATTTGTTCTTAGATAGATGGCTTGATGAAAAAAAGCAAATGCATTGCTTATTCAATGTACCATCTGGAAATAAAATTTTGACTTGACTTGACTCTCTCTCTCTCTCTCTCTCTCTCGCTCTCTCTGTGAGTGAGCGAGAGAGAGAGAATGCGAGAGAGAGAATGAGAGAGAGAGAGAGAGAGAGAGAGAGAGAGAGAGAGAGAGTGTGTGTGTGTGTGTGTGTGTACGCGCGCGCATGTGTATATATGTATGTGTGTGTGGTGTTTCTATGCGTTTTTGTGTATGTGTTCCTCTGTGCGTGCGTGCGCACGCGCGAAGGTAGGGGTGTGTGTGTGTGTGTGTGTGTGTGTGTGTGTGTGTGTGTGTGTGTGTGTGTGTGTGTGTGTGAAAGAGAGAAAGAGAGAGAGAGAGAGAGAGAGAGAGAGAGAGAGAGAGAGAGAGTGAGTGAGTGAGTGAGTGAGTGTGTGTGTGTGTGTGTGTGTGTGTGTGTGTGTGTGTGTGTGTGTGTGTGTGTGTGTGTGTGTGTGTGTGAAGAGAGAGAGAGAGAGAGAGAGAGAAGAGAGAGAGAGAGAGAGGAGAGTGAGTGAGTGAGTGAGTGAGTGAGTGAGTGAGTGTGTGTGTGTGTGTGTGTGTGTGTGTGTGTGTGTGTGTGTGTGTGTGTGTACTTGCATGCACTGACTTTGTGAATATTTGCTCATGTGTGCACCGTCACAACTGAGTGTGTACGCGTGCTTGTGACTGTTCGATTTCATTTTACGCCTCTTTACAAAATGTGATATTAGACGCGTTATGAAAAAAAACGAGTAGGGGAGGGGAGGAGGAATTTGGGGAGTGGGGTAGGGGATTAATGTATTAATTAAATCTACACAGAACAGTAAGAAAATGTAAATGCAAATAATTCTTGAGTACAGAATAATAAAAATCCCAATTTCTAACAGAATCTAACGAATGAAAAAATAAAACTATTTGTAACCGTAACCAACGAGAGAAAATCTAAACCTCGCAGGAGAATGTCTTTAAAGTCCATAATAATCATAACAATGAACCATCTGGACTATGCAATAATGATCTGAAAAAATTATACTTCAGTAAAAGATCATTGAATGTAGCTGATGACTATGCTGAGGTAGGAACAGTTATGTAACTTTTCAGCATACTGCATATCAATCAAAAGGTATACTATGGCCACATATGCATGAAACATGTTCAACATATTTTGTCTTAAAACAGTTCAATTCCCATCTACAAGCCAGAGAAACAATTTGTTTCATATATTTTAACAAAACGCTCAAATTTTACCATCTCTTCATATACATTTGGACAACCAAGTCTCTTTTTTTCACACTGTGACTGTGTCAGTGTGAGAATGCCATGTTTTAACAAAGACTGTAAGGTCAGTTTCCTAAGATGGCGGTAGTGGGAGCAGGGTAGGGGAAGGGTATTAAAAAAAGAAAAGAAAGAATTTGAGCTACAGATACCTCGTCTGATAACGTAAGCTGTGTTATTTACTCTCATTCAATAGGCTACAGTTTACACACAAGTGCAGTCACCCTCTTAATAAATTTTTCACTCAATCACCACGTAATCGGTTAATCGGTCGACCTGTGTAGCTGGATTAGCTAACCATCAGAGATCTGCTCATAAGTAATGGAGTGGTCAGACTGGTATGGTCACACATTCTGCAGTTTCGCTTTCCTCAACAGAGGTGTCAGTATATACTGAAAAATCCATGCAAAGCCTACACAGTATCACTATAGATAATGCAACATTGACTTGTTATCTACTCCAGGATTTGGTACAGAATCGAAGAAAGGAAAAAAAAAGTACTGGGATCAAAAGAGGATTTAAAAAAGAGAGAATATATATTCCTCTGAACCATTATCAAAAAAGTACATCGAGTGCTTGCCTTGCTATAAAATAGTTTGCATTGTGTTTAGCTTGCTATCATCATGATGTGTGCTTTTATGTACTATCATTGCTGTAGATGAATTTATGGAGAAATAATTCATGTTATAATCTACTAATAAACGATATATCTTATTTAAAAAATTGTCAATAAACCGGACTCAGAATTCAAATGTAATTCTAACTGGTCCGTGTTGTTATTGATTCTTTCAAAGTACTATTAAAAAAACACAAATTTCCAATTAAAAATTCGACATTAGAAACAATTATTCACCTTCATTTAACTTAAAATGATAAGTGGAAATACACCGAACACATCAAACTTCTTTACCCTCACCCTCGTGCGTGCATGTTCGCATGCAGGCGTGCACACACACACACACACACACACACACACACACACACACGCGCGCGCGCGCTTCTCCTTACAGAAGTTTGCCCAGTATTAAGTTGGTTAAAAAAGAGATAAATAATTACTAACATTTCTTTAAAACAAGTAAACTATTTCAAGTGAACACCTGCCTAGCTAGGTGCTGAGGACTGTCGGGTTAAAAATAGGCTTCAATCTCTCTTTGCTATTCTTGTCGACAGCACAGAGCTTAGGTCTTTAAGTCCTGTAGGCTGGATCTGAATGACCAGCACTGACTGAAAACCTCCAAAATATCCAGTAACAGCGCAAGACCTCTCTTTGTCGGTGGCCTTTCTGCTGTACTAAATTGATGCTTCCAGTGGAATGAATGTCTTAGGGAATGAACAAGTCAAGCCTAAGCTCACGTGGTAGGATCAAACTGCGGTTAGAAGCGTCGTATGTAATAACATTAGACACATTAAAACAAACACACACACAACACACAACACACCAGAAACAGACTAGTCGACCTACCCCAGTAACCTGAATTTGACTGATGACTTGCAAGAATTGGAGCATCACGCAGCCGTGAAAGCGGTAACTGCATGCCTCACTAAAAGAACCAAATTTCCCGTTTTCAAGCGTAAGGTCTTCTAACTCGATCGACCATATGAAAGAGCACGTTAGATAAAAGTCATTGGAAAAGAGGTTAATTTTCTTCCTGTCAACCCATCATCAACAGCCTATTTTGGTCCCTCCCCACCCTCCACTCTCATAAGCATGCCATAACTCTCATCTGTAGCTGGACTTTATTAGACTTTAGTATCATGGGAAAAAATTGAACAGCTACGCGGCCATGTGTGACAGCAAAGACTGACTCACTGAAATGGATGCACTATTGACCCAGTTTTTCCAACTTGACCTTTCAACGTTGACAATACCTTCTAGATCTAATTATCACACCTATAAATTGTGTACATTTAGATTGGGATGTTCTTGCTGCGTTCAATTTAAGGTATGTTCATTTTCAGTAATATCAGGAGAGGAAAGTGGAATGTGGAATGGAAGTTAAAGCATGGAGGGGAAGTGGGTGTAAGGAGAGAATACTATGGAGATAACATGTATGTTGGTATTTTGTACATTAAAAATAAATTCTATCCAACATGAGCAAAATCTGAACTCAACAAAGTATTAACATGAAACAACAACAAAAATCCAAACTTGATGCAAATGTGACCCGAAAACCGATAAATCCTCAAACTAAACACATATTCTAATCAAACAATTCTTACCTGTCGACAGACTACCAAGCCAGACAAGCACACGACAGAAGATTTCAAAGCGGCACTGGAAGTATGTGTGCAGAGAGCGCGCCCCGAGTGTCTAGATCTACTGCTGAGCCAAGTGCCTCCGAACGTAGATCCCAAGCAACTGTTCAAACAAATCAACTTTTTTCATGTGTTGTACTCCTTCAGTGCCTCCTACGGGAAAGGTTCGTACGGTCGTCTGCCTGCAGTGACTCGAGTGTTGATCAAAAGGGGACACAATGTTAATTCCAAGATTCCTCCAAGGACGTATCCGCTCTACACTTTGCTGACACACTCGTTTTGTTTTCACGACTACAGTTTTACAAAGTATTACGTAGAATGCTTGAGACTGCTGCTGGATCAAGGTGCTGATCCGAATTTTGATGAGGTGAGTGATACTGTGGTCTTTGTACTAAAAACAAACAAAAATAACGTTGTCTTGTGCAAGGATATTTAATTTCGCTCAGGATTGGGTCCTGACTAGCCTACTTAAGTTTAGACCTATCAGTTAACTGCCCTTTGGTCACGTGACGAATACTTTTCAACACGCTTTTGTGTGTGTGTGTGTGAGAGAGAGAGAGAGAGAGAGAGAGAGAGATAGAGCCTATTATTTAAAATGCAATATGTCTGTTTCAGGGGATGAAATTCATATTATCATGAATGTCCCGACTTCAAACATTTACGACAATATTTTTTCCTCACCATTTTCTTCAACCCATGTCAAGTTATAATTTTTGTAGGCTGATGAAATGTAGGCCTAAATTTCGAAAAGTTCTGTCACTATCAAAATTCATAAGATCTGCTGTTATTTCTTGAAATTTCGTTTGGTGTACTTTTTAAAAGAAAATCGATAAATGTCTTGAGTCTTTTTTATTCGTTTAGCATTTTTCGATCAATACTTGCTTTTCAGTTTCTGTTTGTATTTATGTTTTTGGGTGTAGGCCCTGTTGCTGTTAGGTTTATGCTCCTGCTGAGTACGTTTGTAATCCCGAAGAACCCAATAGGGGTGAAAGGAATTCAACCTTGAAATCTTGTGTGTGTGTGCTCCCGCGCGTGTGTGGGTGGGTGTTATAATGAAGCATGAAGCAGACGTAATGCCTGCACTGTGTGCTGATTGACAAATTCAGTTTTTCTTTCATCGTTCTTTTCTTTCTCCATCATATTCTTTATTCCATATGTATGAGAAGGAATATGGCAGTGTCGTTTAAATGTTCACCAGCCTAACAAGTAAAGCGTGAGGTTTTGGGTTCAATTCCCAGCCTTGCCCTTTCTTCACTGTTTGACGGGAAAATCGAACTGAATGTCAAGTCTTTTAAAGGAGACGCAATATCAGTCAGACCCGTGTGCTTAAGGAATTGTGCACGTCAACCCCCCCCCCCCCCCCCCCCCCCCCCCCCCCCCCCCCACAACAGTTAAAATTCAAAAAGAGCAGGGATGTACTCTCCAGACTGACCTGGCAAAATTCTTAAGTTTGATTCTCAGCTGTATCCCCGAAGTCGGCATACGGCTGCCTTAATGACGGGAGGAAAAAATCGGTCACATACACACACACAAAAATCCCCCCAAAATCTCACCATTGGTGAAATTGGAGTCGAGGAAGGGGGGGGGGGGGGGATCTATGAAGTCTAGAGCATCACTATTTTTTTTCTATTTTTTGGTAAACCCCCCCCCCCCAAAAAAAAAAGTATATGTATATATTATATATATATATAGGAGAGAGAGAGAGAGGAGAGGGAGAGGGAGGGAGAGAGAGAGAGACTGATTTGAAAAAAACACACACACACACATAAAGAACCCAAACACACATTGTGTTCCTGACAGGTTGAGTACGAGAAGCGATACAGACAGCGGGGCGGCAGCAAGAGCCCGGCTGCGGGGAGGAACCCCTACTCCTCTGCCCTGCACTGTCTGCTGGAGACTGTGGAGACCTACGCCAGCAACATGGCCTCCAAGGCTCTGGCCGTTCGCTTCGTGGAGGACTGCGCCGAAGTCTTGGCAGCCACCGTGCTGATGCTCAAGGTGAGGGAGAGAGAGGGGGGGGGAGGAAGAGTGAGCGGGGAGGTGGAGAGCAGAGAAAGGAGGTGGGTGCGTGGGGAGCGCGAGGAGGGAGGGGAGGGAGAGGAGAGAGGGGGAGAGAGAGGGGGAGGGAGAGAGAGAGGAGGGAGAGAGGAGGAGGGGGGAGGAGAGGAGGAGGGGGAGAGAGAGGGGAGGGGGGAGAGGGAGGGAGAGAGAGAGGGGGGAGAGAGAGAGGAGGGAAGGGAGGGAGGAGAGGAGGGAGAGAGAGGGGGGAGAGAGAGGGGGAAGGAGGAGAGAGATGGGGAGGGAGGAGAGAGAGGGAGGAAGGAAAGGGGAAGGATGGGAGGAGAGGGAGAGGAGAGAGGGGAGTGGGAAGAGAGAGGTGGAGGGGGTTGGAGAGAGGGGGGAGAGAGGGGGAGAGAGAGTGGGGAAGAGACGGGGAGAGATGGAGGCAGAGGGAGAGAGAGGGGAAGGACAGACAGAAGGAGAGAGAAAGGGGAGAGAGAGGGGGAGGGGGAGAGGACAGACAGAGGGAGAGAGAAAGGGGGGAGAGGGGGGGGGGGAGAGAGGAAGGGGGTGGAGGGAGAGGAAGAGATGATTTATTGTCCATTTAGATTTAAAATGATGTAGATAAAGAGGGCAGGGGTGGGGGTGAGGAGAAAAGATTGAATTAAATTACTGAGGAGTTTGTTTATGGCCTTACTATACAACATTCTTTTAACTGATCTTTAATAATACTAACAGTGCATAATCTCACACATCAGCGCTCTCTCTCTCTCTCTCTCTCTCTCTCTCTCTCTCTCTCTCTCTCTCTCTCTCTCTCTCTCTCTCTCCCTCTCTCTCTCTCCTCCTCCCCTCATCCTCCTCTCTCTCTCCTCATCATCTCCTCTCTCTCCTCCTCCTCTCTCTCTCCTCCTCTCTCTCTTCTCTCTCTCTCTCTCCTCTCCCCTCTCTCTCCTCCTCCTCTCTCTCTTTCTTCTCCTCCCCTCCCCTTCTCTCTCCTCTCTCTCTCTCTCTCCCCTCCTCCTCCCCCCTTCTCTCTCTATCTCGCTGTGGCAAATGAAATGAAAAAGAAACAAAGGATTCAGCGGCCTCACAAGTGACTGTGCTGGCAGGTAGGCCTGATCGGGGATGGAACCAGCAATCTACAGGGCAACGTTCTTCACCAGTACGCCAAGTGCAGCGTCACATTAGGGGTTGACAGGTCCATTCTGCGCTGCATTTTCCGATTTGGGGCCGAGCCTGACGTCAAAGTGAACGTGAGTTGTTGGTGTGGATGGTTTAGATTTGTGCGATTTGAGTTAAAAGGTTGTAGTGTGTGTGTTGGGGGGGGGGGGGGGGGGGGGGGTGCGTGTGGTGTGTGTGTGGTGGTGGTGGTGTGTATGTGTGTGGGTGGGTGGTGGTGGTGGTGGTGTGTGTGTTCTTCAATTTAACGTCTTTCCACGTAAGTGATATTAGAGGATAGGAGGGAGGACTGAGTAAGAATGAACATGTGAGTGATTGAATGTATGTGTATGAGAAAGAGGGGGAGAAGGGGGAAAGGGGAGAGATGGTGTGTATGAGTGAGTGAGTGAGTGAGTGTGTGTGTGTGTGTGTGTGGTGTGTGTGTGTGTGTGTGTGGTGTGTGTGTGTGTTGTGTGTGTGCGTGCGCGTACGTGCATGTGTGTGTGTGTGGAGAGAGAGAGAGAGAGAGAGAGGGGGGGGATTAAAAAAACAACTTTTTATCGAGGGAAAAGAGCAAGCACACATAATGGCTTACATTTTCACATCCAGCCTCAGTTATGGAAAATTTATAGTAATGAAAAAACAAACAAACAACAAACAAATTTTTAAAAAGGTCTGAAAAAACCATCAGTCACATATCAGCACAATAAATTGACAATGTAGAAATCAGTTTATGCAACAACAACAACAAATTAGAAAGAAAAAACCCACAATAAACATCTTCAAAATCACATCATTCATACACAAGAATAGGCGGAGAGAGTGTGCGTACTCGTCAGAGAGAGAGAGAGAGAGAGAGAGAGAGAGAGAGAGAGAGAGAGAGAGAGAGTACAAGTATGTAAATGTTTTATTCGGATTTAGTCCTAGGCCCCCTTTTTTAAGGGGATAAATATGATATCAGTACAAAAATGAGTTTGCATCAGCATCATTCAGCATGACAGAGATGGGGAGAGAGAGAGAGAGAGAGAGAGAGAGAGAGAGAGAGAGAGAGAGAGAGAGAGAGAGAGAGGATAACGATAACGGTAACGATAACGATAACGAAATTTTATTTTCTGAGGGTAATAGAATAAGTACAAGAGGTGTTTTTTTCACATCCAGCCCTCGAAGAGAGAGAGAGAGAGAGAGAGGGGGGGGGGGGGGAGAAAGAGACATACAGACAGACAGACAGACAGACAGACACAATTAGACAGACGGAAAGAGAGAGAGAGAGAGGGAGTGATAGAAAAGGGAAAATTACTAGCACATAAGTTCCAGAAGATGGAGATGCGATTTATACTGAAAGCCGCCCTCCCTCCCCCCGGCATAACACTGTTGTCTTTCTTCTCACTGCTCTATCAATGAACACTGCAAGACCAGAAGAACACTGTTGTGATGAAGGATCAACAAGCCTCACAGCTCTCTTCTGTCGGCAGGGTAAATACGCACTGAACGTGTACTTCGACAAGCTGTTCGAGCTGTTCAGCTGCTGTGAGGTGACTGACGCGGGCCACAAGTACGAAGACGATGTCAACAGCCTGGTGATGTACCTGTGCACCTACATGTCCCCTGCCTGCATCAAGGAGGCTGCCCTCATCTTCACACGATCCCATGGACGATCTCGCTCTGAACAGGTGAATGCCGGAACGGTTTTCCGTTATATCATTCTTTTTATTTCCAGAATAACGGGATAGCTCAGTGGTCAGAGCACTCGCTTTCCCCCAGCCCAAAGTTAATCAGCATCGAGCTTGGTTTACCATCTGGATGGGTGACCCGTTTGCGCGCCTTGGCTTCAGTATAGTCCCCTAGTTCACCCAGCAGTAAATGGGTACCTGCCCTCTTTAGGGTCAGGGAAGGTAAAGCAGCGAGGGAGAGGAAATGGGCGCCGCCCTCAATGTGCTGGCCCCTAGAGAAGCTGAGGTCTCTGACGCCTTGCTCCCCTTCGACCACAGGGTATGGGACACCTTTACCTTTTATAATGGAATAGGCACTCGTGTGTAAGGCCCACGAGATGAGCTGGAAAGGACATGCCATTATCTTCCTCCCAGATACATCTAACGTTGTAAAGCGAACGAGAGAAGAAGAAGCAGCGCTCCTGTGCTTTTTTTTTTTTACGTCCGGTCCCCGTGTGGATGTGGTTTTGTAAATTTTGTAGAATCTAGCGTTACCTTCTTCAAGCTCTGTGCTAGACATGTTCTGTTTTGTGTTTTGTTTTTGTTGTTGTTGTTGTTGTTTCTGTATCTTCATCTTTTCTTTCTGTTGTCTTTTGCTGGCGTGCGTGTGCGCGCACGCATACACACACACACACACACGCACGCGCACGTATACACAAAGACGCAGGCACGCGCGCGCGCACACACACACTTTTTTAAAAGTCCTCTTGAACCTGGTAAAGTTTGTAAAAAAAAAATCTTTAGTTATATCACCGAAGTCGGAATGCGGCTACCTTAATGATGGGTAAAAAACGATTGCATACGCAAAATCTCACCTTTGGTGAACCTCGTAGCTCTAGCCGAGGAACAATCTTACGTTATATTCAGTAACAAAATAATTATGGTACTGGTTTGTCAGATTTGTGTTTATGTATTGCTGACTGGTATCTTGTCTTTTATTGCCATCAGGCTGTGTGTGTGTGTGTGTGTGTGTGTGTGTGTGTGTGTGTGTGTGTGTGTGTGTGTGTGTGTGTGTGTACGTGCATAGTGCATACGTGCATACGTGCGTGCTTGTGCATGTGTGTATGTGTCTGTATCTGTGCATTGCTATTCTTTCCCTTTAAGTGTACGTCTTTCTGTAATTGGTTATTTGAATTAAGAAATTATCGTAATTTCGACTACCGATGTCAATTTGACTATTTTTGTACATGCTTTTTTATGTGCCTTAATAGTTTGCTATTTTTAAAGATAAAGATTTTGACTTGACTGGAAATCAAGTTTTCATTACCTCTCAATGGTTGTCTGTGCTACAGGTGAAATACTACATCGACAAGGTTCAAAGCAATTTGGAGCGACGTTCAAAACAAGTGCGCCCGCTACAGGGACTGGCGGCTTGGCGGGTGTGGCAGATATGCCGTAAGCGGGCAGACATCGTTCGGAACTTACCCGTCAAAGTGGAACTGAAGACGATGATACTGCCGCTGTTATAAGCAAGCCCAAGAACTAGTCATCATCCACAACTTCAACACGATGGACTTGACTTCCTTGACTTCTGGGGGAGTCTTCAGGGCATTGCTGTGATTTTCTTTTTCAAGCAGTACGTCTTGTGGGGAGTGAAACCTGCCGGAGCCCCATCCCTTCTCAAGAGCACGTCTGTAAGACTACAATGAGTTCTTGGCGAGTTGGTTCGCGTAGGAAGACTTGAACTAGACAGTAGCTAAAAAACAACACCCAGGCTGTTGGATTTTTGGCCACAGTTGTGTGTGTGTGTGTGTGTGTGTGTGTGTGTGTGTGTGTGTGTGTGTGTGAGAGAGAGAGAGAGAGAGAGAGAGAGAGAGAGAGAGAGAGAGAGGAGAGAGAGAGAGAGATCACACTAATGTGTGTGTGTGTGTGTGTGTGCGTGCGTGCGTGCGTGCGTGTGCGTGCGTGCGTGCGTGCGTGCGTGCGTGTGTGTGTGTGTGTGTGTGTGTGAGAGAGAGAGAGAGAGAGAGAGAGAGAGAGAGAGAGAGAGAGAGAGATGGACAGAGTTTAATACTAAGGACAAAGGTCAGTATATCTATTAATGCTTTAAGTCTCACTTTGATGTTTAACATGTACATATTATCTATACATTCTGTTTACCTACCCCAACCATGTTATATATTATTTCCTTGCATCTAACAAATGTTCCATCGTTTCTTTGTTGTTGTTTTTTTACATGGTCGTTAATTCATTATTACTATCAAAGGTTTATATTGTAGTATTCAAAATCACAATTTGTTTTACTGACAAATTGCAAACTTGATTCCCCCGTGATGATGCCCGGGGCCTGACAGTATAATTAACATCCCCACCTTCTGGGAATTCTGTGCTAGGAATTCCATGCCTTTTAGGTCCATTCTCTAGCCTTTTTTTCCCCAGAAAGACTTGAAGTTAGCAAGTCTCTCCCATGCCGAAGTCGGATGCGCTAGGCCTGAACTGTCAGGCACTTAACGGCAGTGCAACGCATTTTCGCTCATATGACAAACACCAATGGTTACTGTCCGAGTGTTTGACAGAGAAGAAGAAGAAGAGGAAGAAGAAGAACAACAAATCCTGATGGCCTGATACACATGTAAGCAGTACATTTTTAACTGTAGATGTGATATATTTTGTGATAAACTATTTCTATCATAACGTTGTATTTTTCATAATTTGTAAAGAAACATTGCTGGTGTTTGTCTAACAAGACGATGATTTATGGATGTTTTTATTTGGTGACTTATGAGTATTGTGTACTACCTACACTGATCAATGTATGTTGTATGTATTCATCATTGGTGTTGTTAATTGATATACGCATTTTTTGTGTGATATTGCAAAAGCACATTGTGATGCATTTTTTTCATGTTTATTATGAGATTTGTGAACCACACATTTTGTGTATTAATTCCATTTTCATACCATTTCACAAAAGTTAAGCAGTATTCATGTAAAAAAAAGGTAAAGGAGTCCCATAACCTATAAGGTCGTAGGGGGAGCGAGGCGTCAGAGACCTCACTTCTCTAGGGCCAGCATTTTGAGGGCGGCGCCCATCTCCTCTCCCTCGCTGCTTTACCTTCCCTGACCCTAAAGAGGGCAGGTACCCATTTACAGCTGGGTGAACTGGGGGAACTGTACTGAAGCCAAGGCGCGCAAACGGTCACCCATCCAACTGGTAACCACGCTCGACCAGTATTCATGTAGTATGTTATTAAAATTTGTGTGTTGTATGACTCAACTAATGGGTATAGTATGTTGTTGTATACATTTTGGATCTTACAGCTTACCTAACAAAAACTGTGTTGTAAAATTAGAGAGAATTGGGCATCATCTTTTTTACAGCAGATATTCTATGATCTTTACTATACTGTGTGCCTGTCAGTGTTGTACTCTGTAATTACCCTTTAAGGGATTATTCAAGAATTTTTTTACTTAACATATGTTTTGTAATTGACCACACATAATTTGTGTATTCACAAAAAGTTGAGCAGTATTTATGTAGTATTCATATTCATACAACACAAACTGATTTCGCTATATGTAATAGCATGTGTTAAGAAAACCGTGTATCTTACATATTTTATTCAAAGGATGTTACATGTTGTGCAATCAGGCCAGTGCATCCTGCCTTTTTCTAGATCAAGATAACTCTAAATGTTGTAATCCATCTATGAATGCGTATAGTATAGTATACACTGACCACTTAGGTGTTAGTTGGATAGTTGGGTCTTGTACCTTATTGAATAAAGACTGTACCCTAAATAACCAGGCTTACCAGTGTTCTATGCTGCAGAACTTTCGAAAGGATAGTGACTGCTGTATACCTCACACAGGGGGCGGGATAGCCTAGTGGTTAGAGCGTTGCGCTCATAATTCTGACAGCCCGGGGTCGAACCACCACGAAGACGCCTGGTTTAGAGGATTTCCCCCAAGTGTTAACATCAGTACTGACTCCACTCCCCCGAACGTTCTTCGGATGAGACTATAAACCGAGGCCCCGTGTACGAACGCGCACAGAACATCTTGCGCACACGTTCAAAACTCGTTCCGCCTTTCTGGAGAGTAGGCAGTTGTATGTCGGAAAGAACGGATAACAAAATTATTTTAAAAAAATACATGCACACAGGTGTCTTGTTTAGATATCATCCCCGAAGTCGGAATGCGACATGAATGGTGGGTGGCCATAGCCATATCTGGTAGAAAGCGTAGTGCCTGGTCTTCTCCTGTGCTTGTCACTCTGCAGGAGGTCTGTCTGCTGGACTCAGCTGACACATTTCGACTTCAGGGCAGCTCATTGAAAAGTTCATAACAGAAAAAAAGTCAGATCTGCTTGAAAAAAGGCAGGAGAATGGGCTGTGTAGGCAGAAAATAAGAGAGAGAGGGGACAAAAAGGTAAGGGAAAAGGCACAAAGGAAGGGAGTGATCGAAAAGGGGAAATTTCTAGCACAGAATTTCCAGAAAGTGGGGATGCTGTTTATACTGAAAGAGCCTCCACGATCCCCAACAAAGGGCAAGGAAGCGTTAAAACGGTCGCTTGGTGAACCTCAAAGCTCTAGCCGAGGAGCAAGGGAAAAAATCATACGCTTATGATAAACGGCAAAATAATAGATAAATATACACATATCAGTTAAGATATCCGATAGTGGATCGGTGGTCGAGAGGTAACGCACCTGCCTAGAAAGCGAAAAGTCCGGGTTCGAAGTCTGAGGTGGTTTGATCCTCGTTTGGGCCAGACACTTTTCCCCCATCCACTAGACCGTGAGTGGGTGATCTGGGTGCTAGTCTTTCGGATGAGACGATAAACCGAGGTTCTATGTGTTACACGGAATTATTTAGCGCGCGTAAAAGAACCCACAGCAACAAGGGAGTTGTCCATGGCAAAATTATGTAGAAAAAAAGCCACTCTGATAGGAAATCAAATACGTTTGCGGACAGGAAAAAAAAAAGGGTGGCGCTGCTCTTGTAGCGACGCGCTCTCCCCCGGGAGAGCAGCCCGAATCTCACGCAGAGAAATCTGCCGTGACTAAAATGCCTGGAGTATGGCCCGGAAATATGCTGAAGGAAAAATGTGACGAAAGACTACCAGCAAATAATGTACAATTTAAAATATTGAATTGAATTGAATGCCACAGCAGATTTCTCCGCGTGAAATTCGGGCTGCTTTTCCTGGGAAGAGTGTGTTGCCACAAGAACAGCGCCACCAATTTTTTTTAAAATCCCGTTTGCAAGAGTGCTTGGTTCCCTACCAGAGTGGCTTTTTTTGGGACAGAATTTTGCCAGGATATTTCTTGTTTGTTTTTTTCCGTTCCTCGGCTAGAGCTCTGAGGTTCACCAATGGTGAGATTTTGCGTATGCGACCGTTTTTACCCACCTAAGGTAGCATAATCCGACTTCATGGATTGCCAAGATATGGAATCGAGAATACAGAAAAAATAACAGAAAACGGATTAAAACAATAATGCTTCATCAGTTAACAACGGGTAATGTTAACAAAACCATATCCTCCAGCAGTGAAATGCGTAATGTTGTAATGTTAACAGAAGACATTCTCAGCCGATGAGCTATGGGTGATGTTAACAGGGAAAACATTCTCCAGCAGTGAACAATGAGTAATGTTAACTAAAACTCACTACAAACCAACAACAAAACGTCATGTGAATAATGTGTAATGTTAACAGAAAATTCTCCAGCTGTGAACAATGAGTAATATTAACACACACACACCACAAATCGACAATAAAACGTTCTGTGAATAATGTATAAAGTTAACAGAAAAATCTCAAGCAGTGAACAGTTATTAAAAACAAAAATATACTTTGTCCATTGGAACACCCAGATTCAAACAAATCACTGTTGGCCGTTGCTCTTTCTCTGTTTCTGGTCCATCCACATGGAACCCCCCCCCCCCCTCTCTCTCATTTCGGCGAAAGCCTTCTCTTGATACTTTCAAATCCAGACTCAAAAACGCACCCGTTTCCTGTCTGAGATCTTCCCTTCATATCTGTCCCTACTTTTTGACAGCTGCCTTCATCTCCACCACCCTATCTAGGCGTTTTGTGTGTGTGTGTGTGTGTGTGTGGTGTTGTGTGTGTGTGTGTGTGTGTGTGTGTGTGTGTGTGAGAGAGAGAGAGAGAGACAGACAGACAGACAGACAGACAGACAGACAGACAGACAGACAGAAAGACAGAAAGACAAGAGAGAGGGTATACATCTGATATCTGTTAATCCCAATATTTGTGGATGGATGCGTGCGTGTAAATGATTTGAACGCAAGCACTTCCATTTGTTTGCTTTACGAGATTCAGCACTTTATAAAATCCATACCTTATTACTGTTAACACAAAATGCACCTGTTTCCTACCTGAGATCTTCCCTTCATATCTGTCCCTACTTTATGACAGCTGCCTTCATCTCCACCACCCCATCTTAGAGGTGTGTGTGTGTGTGTGTGTGTGTGTGTGTGTGTGTGTTGTGTGTGTGTGTGTGTGTGTGTGTGTGTGAGAGACAGACAGACAGACAGACAGACAGACAGACAGAGAGTATAAATCTGATATCTGTTAATCCCAATATTTGTGGATGGATGCATGTGTGTAAATGATTTGAACGCAAGCACTTCAATTTGTTTGCTTTACGAGATTCAGCACTTTATAAAATCCATATTTTATTACTGTTAACACACACTTCAAACTGACAATAAAATGTTCTATGAATAATGTGTGATGTCAACACAAAATTCTCCAGCAGCGCATGATGAGTAATGGATAAAAATATTCTCCAGCACTGAGTGATGTTAACAGGAAACATTTTCCAGCTGTAAATAATGAGTACTGTTAAAATATTCTCCAGCAGTAAATCCTGCGTAATGATAACATAAAAATACCTTTAAAGCAGTGAACAATAAGCACTGTTCACAGGAAAATAATACACCATTGAACAATAAGTAGTATTACAGAAAAAGGTTTCCAGCAATAAAATGAGTAATATTAGAAAAAAAACAACATTTCCATTGCCAACTTTACGTGTGTTTTTTCCCTTAATACATTTTCTGGTTATTGGTAATCAGGTGTGCAAGTGTAAAGCATAGTATGGCACAGGAAAACCAAAAGAAAAGATGGCTTCAGCAGCAATTGATTCTCAACAGTAAGGATAACTACTACCTCTTTGCCCAGAGAAAACCAAGTGACCATCGTGAGACTAAGTCCTGGACTCTGCAGACTCGGACTTCACATGTTTACCAAAGTTCCACATAGGTGATTCTGAGGTGTACCCCTGCGGCACGTCTCCCATGACAGTGAACACTTCCTGCAGACCTGTCCAACACAACCTGAGGGCCAATATCTGGCCTACTGACCTGCCAATGAGGGGCAAGCTCCTCAGACTCATAGAGGGCCTTCAGCATACCACGGCATTCGTCAGGGCCTCTGGAGTTGCAGTCTTGAGTGTTTGATAAAGAAGAAGTACAGCACCCCCCCCCCCCCCCCCTCAAAGTCCAAGGCGATCCAGAGCCTCCTTTCTGGTGGTCTGTCGGCACAGCTTCCCAGTAGCTGTAACGGGCAGGGTGGAGAAGAAGAGGAAGTATGGCGGAACAGCAGTCATGTGATCCCTGCTGTCCGTCAAGAACAAGGTGCGGCAGAACTCTCGCAGCTCCTCTGCCGTCACTGAAGCCTCGGGCTTGGTCACCACACAGGCACACAGCTCTTGGTGCAGCACAGGGTCAGGCACGGGCACCACCAGCACGCTTTGCACTGCCGGGTGGGTGCTGATGCGAGCTTCCAGCCATCCTGGATGCAGGAGGAAAGCGCCACGCATGATGGTGAAGGAGCTGCGGCAGACCACACACAGGTCTCCTGCATCTGTGAAAAAGCCCACGTCACCAGTGCGAAACCAGCCATCGCCAAGAACGAACTTCTTTGTGGCTTCTTCGTTGTTGACATAACCTCGAAACTCCATGTTTAGTTTAACGATGATGTCTCCCATCTTTCCATTGGTCTGGATCACCTTGTCTGCATCATCGATCAGCTTCACTTCTACTCCAGGTAAAGGTTTTCCATTGTTACAGTCCTCGTGCTGTTCAGGATCTGGGATGATCTTAGTCGAGACTGGTCCCAGCTCAGTTGAACCGTATACAGTGTGTATGGTTTCAGTGACCTTTCTTGTAGCATCCTTGGCAAGACTTGCATGTATGGGTTGACCTGCCACAGTCAACACACTGAATTTCCAGGGGAGGTCTCTCCAAAGATCTTCTCGTGAAAGAATCTGCTGCAGGTGAAAAGGCAGCATGAAGGCAACGTCACATCGCTCCTGACGTATCACGGCCCAGGTCAGAGCTGCAGAATCATTTGGGAGTCCACGGCTGAGATCTAAAAGAACACGGGTTGCTCCGACTGCTAAGTAACATGCTGGAAACCCTGCAGCCCACGCCAGTCTGCCATTGTTGAAAACAACATGCTCAGCATAACCCCTAACGCTCTGATGATCTCCCTTAGTTTTGGTATCCGTATCTTCTCCGGAGGATCTGAAAACTGTTGAACAACTGGCGTCTCTGTCACTTTGAGTAGTGATGTTTATTCTGCTATGATCAGCCAGAAAGGGATTCGTTGTTTCGGATTGCTCCATCCTGTCCAGCTCCTTCGTGTCCGTGTGGGATCAGTGACGGGACCCGGGGCCAAACATTCACATGCCTTTTAGTGATGTGTAGGAAACTGGGTGGGAATGAGGGACCAGTTAGAAACCCGGGTGCCGGATGTGGTCCAGATGAAGCTAATTTCTTCGCACCCACTCGGGCCAGGGTGACTCTCCTGATGCTGCTCACCATGTCCAAAAGCTGCTGACCTCAGGCTTTCCGTGCAGGAATGATCCTGCGAAAAGCAGGCACCCGAGGACGCGGAGCGTGCCATCACTTAGTCCTCTTATCAGCGTTTCCAGCAGTGGGGGGGCAGCACTTTGAGCTGGAGGGACCAAGAGGACTGCTTTACATGCAGTCTTGGAGAGATCCAGGAAATCGGCGCCTCAGCAGAAAGTCTGGCCGTTCAGGCCGTGCCCCGGCCATCATGATCCGAAATCGGGCACCATCGTTTCTGGGGTTGGGTAATGTGTTACACACCACGTCTCCACTTTCTGATGCTACGTCGCAATATGGTCGCGAAAGAGCTGCTAGTCCGTGAGACTAGCTCTGGTCAGACCGTGTTCAAGGGGAGTCCACGAAAACGAAAGCTGCAGGTCAGGCGGGGTGGGTTGGCCCCAGTGGTGAGCCTCAGGAAGTTTTGAAGTGCTGAGTATGGGTTGAAGGGATCTCAACAAACATTGTGGCGTGGGGTAATCCACAGTTTCTTAATGCAGAGTTTTGTTAACAGTTACAAAGCATCTCTCCGTCTTTGTTTGTCTGTTGTCTAGGTCACCCCCCCCCTCTCTCTCTCACATCTCTCTCTCTCGCTTTTGCTGTCTCCCCTCTATTTTACTTTATCCATTTACCAATTATAATCAGTGTATCTGTTTTGGAATTAATGTTCCAGTCAGTTGGGGATTGTGTTTATTGATCACATATCTTTTTTCTCAAAAAAATTTTATAATCAATGTATCTCTTTTGACATTAATGTTCAGGTCAGTTGGGGATTATGTATTGTTGAGTACACACTTTATCTCATTTTTTTTTAATCATGTTGTCGTTATTGTAGTTGTTTCTCCCCCCTTGTTTTGTTGATAGTCCCTAATCAGGGCTAAGGGCCAAGATGGAAAAAAATTTATGCGAATGCTTTTTCCTTACCTTGGAAATAAAGACTCTCTCTCTCTCATATATTTAATCATAGTTATTAAAAGATTGTGGTTGAGGTGGCAGAATCACCTAGATTTTTGACAAAATATTCATTTTTTGAGATTACAGGCATGTTATGGCTCTAGTAGGTGGACAAAAAAAAATCGAACAGTCTTAGGTTTCAATTCCACCCCAACACACACCACACACACACACACACACCACAACACACACACACACACACACACACACACACACTCTCTCTCTCTCTTCTCTCTCTTTTCTCTTCTTTTCTCTCTCTCATATATATCCCCAGGGCGTGGACTGGATGTGAAAAGCACATGGGTGCTTATTCATTATCCTCGAAATAAAAGAATTTTTATTTTTCATGCGTTCAGAAATCATTCTTCTTTCCTGTGAAAAAAAATTATTTTGCGCAAAAAACGATACACATTGCTACTAAAGTCCTATGACCGTTAGGTAGGGGTTATCATCAAAAATTTTCAAATCATCAGAAACACTAATGGGGTACCTGATTTTGATCCTAGCTTTCAAATGATCTGCTCCCTCAAAAAAAACAATAAACGTCTCCGCTTGTTGACTTACTTCCCTTTTGCAAATGGCGGCTAACTGTATTGTTTAAATCAAAGATAATTTACTATTCTGTTCATTGTTGTGCATTGTACGTCTTTTCATAAGTAGCCATGTCTCTTGATGGAAACAGGGTATTCTAGGCTTTCAAAAGCGAAAGTTTTAGGGGAAATTTGATGCACGAAAAAGCAGTATTAAAGGTAGTGGATGTGGACTTGTTTATGGGACAGTCAGGAGAATAAAGGGAGGGTGTGAGACTTTGGGCACTTCATGTCTCCAAGGGACGGTACACCCCCCCCCCCCCCCTCTCAAAAAGAGAAATTTCGAGCATATTTTTTTCAACAAGTGTTTGAATGCGGTGACGTTCAGATAGTGATAAGAGATATACTGGCTTTGTGGGAGATTTTGGTCACTAACGTCTACTTGTGAGTTTGTGCAGAGAAGCCCTATGGGGATGTAAAGTAGGATGTGTAGGGCATGTGCAAAAGTGGGTAGGGACTCCAGTGAGAAAAGTCAAGCAGACAGTGAGGGCCAAGGATGTAGCTGATAACAAGGGACTGAGTGGGAGAGGAAGACTTGACAGATAAGGAAATAGTTCAACAAATAGATTCAGTTCAGAGATATTATGGGAAATCAATTAGGAAACACAAAGCACGACATCTGTCAAAATGGGGAAAGCTCTCTGGGCTGTCTCTTCCATAAAAAAAAAAATCCGGATGCTGCTCCAACCTATGAGTTTTGTAATGCATCATGGTTGTAAGCAGAAGCAGGCCCAACAAGAAGGCAGACCATGCGCCACACAGAGCACAACCCTTGCCTGATGCTGTGATGGAGGAAAACTAGGCCAGTGTGAAGAGACCTTTGCGAGAACTCAACTCCTGTTGCACTGTTCGGTGGCTTCACACAAGAACCAGAATGAGTCTCTTAAAGCTTGATGTGGTTTCTGTGTCCTAAATACAAGTACGTGGCCTTCTGACCATGGATCTCGACAGCAGTTGCAATTGCTGGGTGTATTTCTAACAGTGATTGTTCTGGACTCGTGGCAATGCGCAGTCTATGGACATTAGCTCTTGACGTTATGCAGAGAATTCTGTGAAAAGACTGATCAATGTGTTTGGGCGTGAACAAAGCTGAGAGACTGACAAGCCAGTTTAGGGGTGCAAGGAAGGACACAACAGGAGGGAGAAGGGAGAGGCTTGGTTGGAAGGCAGCAGGCAGAAATGGAGGGACATCCCCATCCAGCAGGAGGGGGACTAGTTTCTAAAAGTAAGAATCTTTTTTTATATTATTTTTGCATGCCGGAAGTTTACAGAAATGAGCATGTGCACTCACTTATCACAAGTTATATTTTTTTTTTTTAAATCATATTTTCTCCAAATTGGCACACATACTCCCATAACCCCGTGTCTTGTCTCTATTGTGGTTCACAAACTTATGGGCCAGTAGTTTAAGTTATGTGGTTTTGGAATTTCTTCTGTCCCCTTTTCTCTCAGGAAAATTTAGCAGGCTGTCTCAAGCAAGTTTGAAGGTCTACAGTGATAGTTGTAAATGTGTTTTACCTGTGCGTCAAATGATAAAAATCAATCTGTAAATTGATGGGATAGTTTATGTTGTAAAGTTGGGATTTTTTTTTCATCATTGAGTTGACATGCATCTATTATATTTTTCATTTTCAGCCATTTTTTGTATTTCTTATGTGGAATGGTTTCATTTTCATAACATCGAATATAAAACCTTTCAACTTTATCATGTCAAAATGTATTTGTTATAGCTTGGATATTGACCCCAATGACCAATGGAATAGTTTTGGTTTAAAATCCAGGCCTTTCTGCCTCCTTAAAGTCTATTGATCATGAATAATTTAATCACTGAGGATGTGGATGGTATTTGTGTTTTAAAATGGATTTCAAAATAATCGGGCCATAGCACATGATGATTCAAAGCCTGTGGGCAAGGTCTGCACCCGGGTTTGGGCAAGAGAAAAAAAGCAGTACAGACGGATTTCCACAAAGTACCATCTGGGAAAGCTCCCCCCACCCCCTTTCTCTGCTTGTAGCAAGTTAATCCTTGCCCGAGAGGGCTGTTTCTATGCTAGTATAGCCTTGGTGGTTAGAACGCTGTTTCGTTGCACTAGCGATCTGATGGCCCAGGTTTGAGCCACCACTGGGGACACTTGTCCGGGGGATTTCCCTCCGGAGTTAAAACCAGTGCCGACTCCACTCCCCCAAAAGTGCTTCAGGTGAGACCATAAACCGAGGTCCCCTGTGCATAACATCTTTCGCACTCCTTAAACCATGTTCCGTCTTTCAAAAGAGTAGGCCCCTGTCCCGGTGGGAAAAAGATGACAAGTTTACGAAACTACATACTCACGGGGACTGGTTGTAGATAAAAAACACATGACTGCATTCAATTATCCTCGGAATAAAAGAATAAATAGATAAATAAATTTGCCCCCAAAAAGGACTGGAGTGGCCTAAAGAAGGGTAGCCATTGTCTCCTGAGACAGAAGTTTACAGCAAATCCAATCCTTTAAGAACTGCTACTGCTATCCTCCTCCCCCTACTACTAATGCTGCTGCTGCTGCTGCTGCTAAATACTACTACTCAAGTAAATGAAGTACAGGCTGACGCCTGAAGTGCCACACAGCTTACCTTGGAAGTATGTTTATTGTAAAAAGAAATGATGTAGACTGAAGTGCGTGGAGTGCTCACGAAATGAACCGTAGTTTACGAGGGTGTTCTATGAGCTTTGATTTGTTTTGTTGCAATTTCAAATTTCATGATTTCAAGGGGATGTTAACTTCGGAAAACAATTTGGGGGGAGGGGGGATACCCTAGGGGTTTTGGCGTTGGCAGGAGCCCGGGATTAAACCCCAAAAGGGCCCCCGTTTTGGAATTTTTCCCCCGAAGGGACATCAGTATGACCACCCCCCCAAAAAAGTCCTTCGGATGAGATTAAAATCGAGCCCCCGGAAAATGCCCAAACACTTTGCGTACCGCGGGTAAGAGTAGGGTCGGTATGAACGGATGATAATTTCTTTTTTAATAGAAAAATACATGCACACTAGTGTCGTGTTTAGACATTATTCTTGATGTTGGAATGCAGCTACCTTAATGGTGGGTAAAAACGGTCGCATACGCAAAAATCTCGCCATTGGTAAGCTTCAAAGCTCTAGCCGAGGAATGAGAAGAAAAAAACCCGGCAAAATAATTCAGAAATGTCTGTATTTTCACACAGATTACCGTTTTTTCTTAGAAATTGATAGTTTTGCTACAATTTAGCTTAAAAAGGGGGGAGGGTGGTGGTTCAGAGTGCTCGACGACGAAAATTTGAAGCCGATTTTACATATTTTCATTCTGCTTGAAACAATAAAACCCTATTTTCCCATTGCAAAGAGCTACGAAATAACAGATACTCCTCAACAACTTTGACATGTGTTCGTCAGCGGGCGCAAATTGGACTTTTCTGAGTGAAATTTTTGCCTAAATTTAGCTTTTTTGGTGGCCAGTACGATCAAAATGCCTTCTGACAAAAAGCAGTAGGGTAAGTCCAGGAAGAAAGGCAAGTTGTATGGAAACGTGCAGGTGTCTCAGTAAACAGGCGGGCAAACTTTGCCTGGGCTGTGCTGGTGATGGCCACACGGAGGCCCCGCACCTTCTGGGGCATCCTAAACCCTGCCCCCTCCTGTGCACCAATCCTCCAGCAACAAAATACAATGATGTGATGACTGCAGCACTAAAAGCACAGAGAGGAGAGAGAGAGAGGAGAGAGAGGAGAGAGACGAGGGTTGAGAGAGAGAGAGAGAGAGAGAGTAGAGACAGGTTGAAAAAAGCAAAAGCAGAGGGGGAGTATGCCATGGGAGAGGCTTCTGAAGTTGGTGTCCGTTAAAACTTTTGTTATAGCAGAATGCTAAGGCAGCCCAAATAGCCTGATGTGGACAGTGTGCCCCAAGCATGGGTTTCAGGACTGAAATTTTCAGACTGCTGTGGCCATTGCCCAGGTTGCATAGTCAATGATGGAGCACGCAAGTGGATGAAAACCATGCTGGAGCTGATGAACGTCACAGCTAGGAACTTCACGTGCCAGTTTCTGAGGACAAAGACCAGTCCGCCATTTTTCAGGCCCATCGCTGGCCGCCTATCCTCAAGAAACTTGTGCAGCAGAGCGCAGAGGCTGAGAAATCTGGGCAGAGAGGAGGAGCTGGCACGCTTGAGGGAGTCCCACCCCAGACAGGGGGTATTGAAGCCTTCTGGGCAGGCAGACCCTCATCCATTATAGGCAGACCTTTATCCATTAGCGATTTTGGGGGGAAATTTTTCTAGAAAAATGCATGTTTTCGCACAAGTTGGTGGCATCTTTCGAGATACTTATTTATTTAATCATTTATACCACTTTGTCACGGCAGATTTCTCTGCGTAAAATTTGGGCGTCTCCCAGGGCACGCACGCACACCACACACACAACCACAAAACCACACACACCCCACACACACCACACACACCACACACACCACACACACCCCACACACACACACTACACAAAACGCATTACACACACACATACTACATACACACAAACAACACACACCCCACACAAACACACCAAAAACACACCACACCACACACACACACACACACACGTACACTAAATTCACGTGCGATAGAGGATAGAATATGAAAGTAATATCGGTTTATATTACTTTTTGTTCAGGTAAAAGAGACAACCAAAACCCAAAAAAAGTAACATAACACTCCTGTTTTGGCACATAAACGAAGAGGCGCGCGCGCGCGGGTGTGTGAAATTCGGGCTGCAAATGCTCTCCGGGGAGCGCTTTTCCTTAAGAGCAGCGCCACCATTTTTTTTTTCTGTCTGTGGTGTGTTTTTCTTTCCCTATCAAAGTGACCTTTTTCTACGAATCTTACCAGAACAAAATCCCTCGTTGCCGTGGGGGTCTTTTAAGTGCACTAAATAAAGTAGCAGCGACCTTGTTTGTTATGTGAAAGACTAAAACCAGCCACCCTCACGGTCTATGGAGGGGGAAAATTTGGGCCCAAAAACAGGGATCAAACTGGCCCCGGATCGAAACCGGGCTTTTCGCTTTCTAGGATGGGGTTTCCCCTCTAAACCCCCGATCATTGTTGGTGGTATGCCATTTTTTTAAAAGGACCTGAGAAAACTGGGTGGATTTACCAGAGCAATACGTTGAACAGGGTGGGGATAAATTTTCTGCAGGTTATTTTTGTGGACTTAGTAAAAATTTGAAGGTTTTGAAAAGTTTTTAAAAAAAAATTTCAGTTTGGCCCGGGGAAGAGAGAGAGAGAGGAGAGAGGAGAGAAGGAGAGGAATGACAATGCAATGAAAAGGTTTATTGTAAAAGGCATAAAGAGAGAGGAGAGAGGAGAGGAAGAGAGAGAGAGGAGGAGGAGAGGAGAGAGGAGGGAGATGGGGGGGGGAAAGGGTGGGTGTGTTGTAAATAAAAAACAAGACAGAGTGATATAGAAAACTGGTGATGGAGGGTTTTGGTACAGCCCCAAAATCGGTTGCTCGTGGCTATAGCAAAATAAACAAAAGAACAAAACCCTTTAAGTAAAAAAAAAAAGTAGCAATGGGTTAGCGTGGGAGTGTTGGGTAGGATATGTGTTGGTGTTTTTAAAAAGGAAATTACTGCTTAATTGAATTAAGTTCTTCTCTAGGGAAGTTTTTTTTAAAAAAAAATGTATCTGTTGAAAAGGCAGGGGTGTGTGTGGGGGGGGGGGGGGGGGGGGGGGGGGGTTGAGTTTTCCATCTGTTTGCAAATCACATTTATGGCCTAATCCTACCTGACTCAGTCAATGATGTAACCCGAGCTCTTTCCTTTAATTTTTGACCTTAGTAGGTAACCATGGTTTCCTGTTTACTCCATCAACAGTTTGTTAGATATGATATAAAATTAGATTACAAGGAAAGTATTTCAGTAGGTTCTGTCTTCCTTTGGCTGAGCATGGCACAAAAAAAAAAAACAACCAAAAAAAAGTTTGCGAATAGTTTTAACCCCCGGGGGTTTCCCCCGGGGTATGTTTGAAAACGAGCATTGAAAGAATGGAACCCTCCCCCGCCATAGGCATGTGAAAAGGCGACAAAGGAGGCCCCTTTCCCCAGGTAAAGGGGGTTGGAACAGGGAAAACCCCCTGCTCCGTAAAAAATCTCCTGTTACGGAACTTAAAAACAGTTTAACATGCCAATCAGTTTTGGGAGTTTGGGGGATCTTCAAGGGAAAACCTATGCGCCTGCACCCAAACCCCGTAGGAAGCTGCGGGTGACGACCCCCCTTTAACAGGAGCCCCCGATGAAGTCCTGAGGTTGTTGTCCCTCGGCCCGGGCCCCCTTGGAACTGGAACGGAGGCCTTGGGAAACGGACGGTTGTGCGAGGCAGTGGGGGGGGAGATGAACGATTCGCCTCACTCTTGGGATGTTGAAGTCGGTGGAATGGTCACGGAGTGAAGATTTTAGTAGGGGGAAATTTGCTTACTCCGGAAAAATGAAAGGGCCCTCCGAAGCTGGAGTAGGTCTCCCGCTGTCCAAACAGCAGCAGGCCTGCTGGAAGGGGGCCCCTTTCAGAGCATCATCACCCCTGGTTTTAGTCGCGTTCCGAAGGGTCCTTTTCATGTGTACGCCCTTCCCAAAACCCCGGAGGAGGAAGAAAAGGACCTTTTACCCCGCTCCCGTCGGTGGTAGAAAAATTGAGAGGGGTGTATTCCCCATGGGGGAATGAACGCCAAAGGGCGGGACGAAACATGTAGAGAGCGGGAGGGTGGGACGAAGGGTTGGAAACATAAAAGAAATGGAGAAAGTTTTTGATTTTTGTGCTGCCAAAAGCTTTGATTTGGGGGCACGTTTTTCCCCACCACGTTGCCAAAACCGGGGCTCCCCCCACCCCAGACAGAGAACCAGATAGATCCCTCAGGTGAGAAAGTCCCGGGGCTCCCCACAAGACTGAGAGTAAGACGGGAGCAGACATGGGTGACACCTTGTGGGCACCCGATCAAGATGGCTTGTTGCGGAAAGATCTGCAGAAACCAGGAAAAGTTCCGTTTAAGATTGAAACAAGAAGAACAAAGCAGGCATTTTGATCTACTTCCAACCCCTTCAAGTGTCCCGTCAGAGGAGACAGAAACGTGGCACACAAAGGCCACCTTCAAAGAGCCCTTGTGGGAGCCTGTGATGAGGTTTTGGGGGCAACCTCAGTGAATAGGAAAACCATGGATCAAAGGATGAGACCCGGAAGAAAGTCGAGGAGAGAAGGCTAGCCAAACAAGAGCTGAACCGAGCTACGACCCGCCAACAGAAGCGGCGAGCAACAGCCAGTACTCACACTTGCCAAAGAAGCCAAAAAATTTAGCTACGAGCAGAAAAACGAGCTCACATCAATGCCATCGCAGATGAGGCAGAAGAGGCTGCTGGAAGGGAGACTCAAGACCCCGTAAAGCCACCCCCAGACTTCTTAGCGGGCGTCGCAAGCACACAAACGACTGTCAGAGACAAGGAAGGGAAGCTTCTCACCTCTATTGAAGACCAGCTAACAAGGTGGAAAGAGCATTTTCAGGAGGTTTTGAATCGACCCGCCCCAAAGGAACGACCTCAGTGGAGCCAGGGGACCCTCTCGACATCAAAATTGGAGAGATCACCAAACAGAGATCCCAAAGGCTATCAGCAGCTTGAAGAAGGCAAGGCTGTGGCATTGACAACATTCCGGCAGAAGCCTGAAGGAAGGGGTGGTAGTAGCATCGTTGACGAGTTACCACACTTGTCAACATGATTGGACAACTGGGGAGGTACCAGCAGAAAGAAGAAGGGCCTGCTTGTGAAGCTCCCAAGCACGGGGACCTCTCCGTGTGGAAAGTGGCAGGTATCACCCTGTTGTCCATCCAGCAAAGTCCTCACAAAGTAAACCTGGACCGAGTGAAAGATGCTCTCGACAAGACTTTTGAGATGAACAGGCAGGCTTCAGAAAAGAACGTTCCTGTACCGCCAGATTGCGACCCCCAGAATCATCGTGGAACAGTCCATAATGGCAGTACCTCTACGCCTGTTCATTCGATTTTGAGAAGGCTTTTGACAGCGTGGACAGACAAGCAATCTGGAACATCCTTCTCCACTATGGTGTGCCCCCAGAGTTTGTCAGCTTTCATAAGCCAACTTATGAAGGATTCTCCTGCCAGGTCACCCACGATGGAAGCATCTCCGCAGCTTCGGGATCCTTCCGGCTTTTAGACAGGGTGTTGTTGTCTCCACCCCTCTTCTTTGTGGTGCGGGAACTGGTGACAAGGACGGCCTATGCAAGTTCCGGGGAAAAGGTATCAATGGACCCTCATGACAAAGCTGGAAGATCCGATTTTGCGATAAACCGGCCTTGCTATCCCCGCCTGCAGCACATCCAAAGCAAAGTCACTGCCCTAGATACCACAGTAGACGTGTTTGGCCTCAGGATCAGTCAAGAGAAGACCAAGCTACTGCGTACTAACAACCAGCAAGAGGCTCCCGTCACCATCTCTGGGGAAAATTGTAGAGGATGTCAGTGAATTTGTGTACCTGGGCAGTAAAATCAGCCAGACAGGAGGCACAGACGAAGACATCAAAGGGAAGAATAAGAAAGCACGCCAAGCATTTGCCAAACTTGAACCCGTATGGAGAACAAATGCGATTCCACATCCACCAAGCTCAGGATCTTCACTCCAACGTGAAGTCGTGCTTCTCTACGGGTCAGAGACTTGGCGGGTCTCAACACCGCTCCCCCAAGATCCAGACCTTCATCAACGGATGTCTCCGGCAGATCCTTCATCTCAGATGGTTCGACAGAGTGCCAAAAACCGACCCGTGGATGAGGGCGAACCAAAGCCTATGGAAATCCAAGTAAGGCCGGAAAGTGGCGTTGGGTCGGCCACACCCTACGGAAGGAGCCTGGCAACATCACCAGACAAGCGCTCGAGTGGAACCCGCAGGGGAAAAGGAAGAGAGGGCGCCCCAAACAGACTGGAGGAGAAGCCTGCATAGTGAGCTGAGAGACTCCAGCCTGACATGGGAAGGGGCCCAAGACCCTTGCCAGAGACAGGAGGAAGGTGGAGGGACGCTGTTGAGGCCTATGTCCGCTAGGAGCTATAAGGAATAAGAAGAAGAAGAAGAATAGTTTTAACGTACAAAACTCTATTAAAAACATCCGTTCTGCAAATGTATACAACTCTCAGTCATACTCTCAGTCATACAACACACACACACACACACACACACAAACACACACACACACACACACACACAACACCAAACCACACACACACACACACACATTTCCAATACTCATATTTGATTGCACTATTGCAAAACCTTTTTTACCTACATTTTCTGAACAGTCTCTGGAAAATGTATTTGAAAATTCAAAAGCTAGCCTTTGCCATTGCCAGATGTTTATTGCATAGTCTACTTGAATATTTATTGTAGCTACATTATTGTTATTTCATGTTTCCAGATTGTTGAGTTTATATTTTGCTCCTGATTAAAAGTTTTATCATTACTTTTCTAGGGGTGGTTTTTTTTTTTTTTTTTTGGGGGGGGGGGAGTTGTTTGTGTGTTTGTTTGTTTTTTGTTTTTAACCAACACTGATGCTATTTCTTAACCTTTTCTCCTTCCACTCTTTCTTCTCCCTTCTTTAACTTCCACTACACTTTCTATTTCCCTCGTCTAATATCACTTAGAGTGAACAGACGTTAAATTGAAAACAACAACATCAACAACAACACAACACAACACAACAACAACACACACACACACACACACACACACACAACACACACACACACACACACACACACACACACACACACACACACACACACACACACACACACACACACAAAGATGCATAAACATAGAGTAAGGGTATAGTCGTATCACAGAGCAATAAATGACATTAAAAATAATGTTTCTTTCGGAAGGAAAGAACGGAATCAAAGTGGAGAGGGAGGAGTTCGTAGTTGATCTTAGTAAAGTGTTGAGAGGCGCGAAATTTGCAGGATAGTCTTTCTTTAACAGATTTTTAAAAATTGTTTTGTTTTGTTTTTGTTTGTTTCTTTGTTTTCATGTTCTTTTTTCTTTTCTTGTCTTTTTTTTTCCATTTTTTTTTCATGAACATAGAACCCAACACTCTTATCTACGCAAAAGCAGATGTGCTATCGGGGTCACAAACGTGAAAGAGTTACCGTTGCTCTCCATCAGAGTGCTGTCCCCTGTGTAAACAGTATGGCGACCAGAGATGGTAACAACGGCTGCGCCGCCATAAGATGACCTGTTGTTGAAAACAAAGCCGCCATTTGCAGGCACGCGAAGGCAAGTTTAAACAGTTTGTGATCGATTTTTAGATATTTATGTGATTGTGTAGATTGTGGACTTTGTTCCAAACTTGTGGTGGTGGTTGTGTGTGTGTGTGTGTGGGGTGTGTGTGTGTGTGTGTGTGTGTGTGTGTTGGTAGTGGTGTGTGTGGTGTGTGTGTGTTGGTAGTGGTGTGTGTGTTGGTAGTGGTGTGTGGTGTGTGTGTGTGTTGGTGTGGTGTGGTGTGTGTGTGTGTGTGTGTGTGTGTGTGGTGTTTGTGGTGTGTGTGTGTGTGTGTGTGTGTGTGTGTGTGTGATATCTTCAGTTTAGGGCTTCTGTTTGGGTTTTTTTTACAAGATTCAGGGCTATATAAATTCCATTATTATTATTATTATCATAATTCACATTTAGTGATTTTAGACAGGAAAAAGTAACCTAAACAAGAGAATGCAAACAATAACAGAAAAATGTCAGATAACAGTACTGAATAAAACTAACTTTCACATACTACAAAAACTGAATTATCAGACTTCTTATCAATCCTAACACAATGTTCAACAGTATGGATGGTTCAGACAAAATCTGATCCAGTGACAAACTTGGTACAAGAGGTAAAAATGCTTTTAAATGTTTACAATAAAAAATAACATGACTATTGGTAATCCTCTCCCCATAAATACAGTTTACATCTTTCACGTATTTTGTTCTGAAAGCATTTAGTTTAATTCTGTACATAAGGGATAACATATTTCTACAGTTATATCAACCACAGCCTTTGTTAGAAATGAAAGCATTTTGAAAATCTATTACATTGCTTGTACAGCCATTATAGACAATACCAGAATCATATATCTTCTTACTGAAGTGCTTCCAGCAAGCGTTTTGTAACAAGCTGTATGATGTATCTTTTATGCAGAGATAAGGTAACATTTATTTCACAAGAACCATTTTTATATCTCGCTCCATATTTTGCAAGACTGTCAACTTTTTCTTTAAAAAAGATACCAGTGTGTGAGGGAACCCAACAGTGTGCGTGTGTGTGTGTGTGTGTGTGTGTGTGTGTGTGTGTGAGACTGCCTGTGGTGTATTTTGAATGTGTGCACACATACCTTTGTGTGCACTTATATAACTGTCTGATGTTATGTGTGTGTATTTAAACATATGGTGTGTGTGTGTGCATATGCGCACATGCTCATGTGTATGGTTGTGCATATTGCCATATGTGTGCTTGCATGGTAGTATTTGGTATATTTTCTTTGTTTTTGTGGAGGGATAGGAATTTTTTTTAATTTTTAGAAAGAATTAATTGATATATGTATTTTACATTCTTCCCTGGGGGAATTAGATAAAGTATATTAGAGAGAGAGAGAGAGAGAGAGAGAGAGAGAGAGAGAGAGGAGAGAGAGAGAGAGAGAGAGAGAGAAACAGACAGACAACCAGGCAGACAGACAGATAGACACGCATACAGTCAGACGCTTGCTTTGCAGTTTTTGGCCAGATAACTGCCACAGGTTGCTTGGGTGGTTATATTGCAGATCACCTACAGGTCAACCTGAAAGAAGCCAAATGACCAGCACAGGGGCTGGCTCAACAAGCAGCAGGGGTCAACCTGCAACAAAACCCACAGAAACTGAACAAGTTTTTGTATAGACATTACACAAAAACCACACACACCAAAAACCCAAACCCAGCTTTTGGAAGCATAGTCATTTGTAATTATTGGACCATTTATCAAAGAACATATTTTATTGAAGTGTAATTTATTGCCCATTTCATTCTAAATTCTAGTCAGTTTGTCTTTAGTTCTTTGGACCACTTTTGAAAATCTTTGAAATAGTTTTTAATACCATATCTCTTTTTCAATAAAATCCTATGCTAATGACAGAGTGTGCAGGATTTTCATTAATGAGTATCGATACCAAATTTTAAGAAATTTCATCAGAATACAAGTATAATTTCTTGATAGTGATTGTGACTAGTTTTACCAATTTCCATTCCCTTTAAAAACTCCCTTTTTTCCCAAAAAGAAACGAAATTTTAAGACAATTTTTTCCATCATCAAGTGAAACTGATACTTTTCCACTTTGATATCCCCCAAAAACCAATAAAGAAACCCCCGCAGAACCATCCTTTAAAAGAAAAAAACCTGCAGTGGGGAGTATTTCAAGGTCGGGAGCTGAAAAAAGGGACTGGCTCAGGAGCGCGTGGGCGATTGCTTTTGGATCATTGCCTCCCCAAGGCCCCCCTGCCGCAGTGGCCCCCCGCTCAACACCTGGCCCAAAAGCCCGCAAAACCCCCGAAACTTTCCCTTGAAGTTTTTTCTTTTTTGTTATCGGGTGATGGGGAAAAGAGGGGCTCAGTGTCAGAGCCCTTCCCCCCCCAAAGCTAATTTTAAAACGGGCGATGAGTGGGGTTGTCTTGCAGGTGTGACTTTTTATGCATCCTGGCTTCATTTTAAACCCCCCAGCTCTTTCCAGTTTTAAAATTTAGTACTCCCCTTTTTTTCTTTTTTAGGTTAAAGGGAAGATAAAGAAAGCCAGGAAAAGGAAAAATTGGGCGCTGCCCTCAGAATATTTTCCCCCTTGAGAAGCGAGGGGGCTGAACCCTTTTTCCCCACCAACTGAAAAGGGGTTTAAATGAGGGCACCGACCTTTTTTTTTTTTAATCCTGTAAAAATAAATAAAATTTAAGTAGCATAAAAATTTATTTGTTATCTTTTAAAATAAAATTTTTAAAAAGGGTTTTTTATTCCTTTGGAGGGAACAAAAAACCCAGTTTTCCCTGTTGAATAAAATACAGAACACCCAAAAAAAGCGCAAAATAAAAAAACCTGTTCTCCCTTTTTGGGAAATTTTTAAAACCAATGGAAATGGTTTGACAAAAAGGGGAAAAATTTCCCTGCACAGGGGGAACTGGATGTAAAAAAAAAATGAGGCTTTTTTTTCCCTTTGCCCATCAAAATAAAAGAATAATAGATAAATAAATGTGATGTATTTTGTAAAAGATGTTTTGTACTGATATTATTTTTCCTGAAAATTTTTTTTCCTTAAATTGACATGCCCTTTTTTTTTAAATTAAAAAAATCTTTAGCCTATAGCTTTTTGGGGAAACTTTGTGTTTACAAGAATGGTATTGAAAAAGGTGCGGGGAGAAAGGAAAGGGTGATGGGGAAAGAATGGTGGTTGTCGGTGGTTGTGTGCAAATGTGTGTGGGGTGGTTCTGGTGGGGCATTGTTTTTTTTTTTTTTTATGAAAATTTTGTATGGGCCCCAAAAAGGCCCATTTATATACCTCAAACATGAAAAACGATGAAACAGGTTTTTGGGCTGGTTAGTCCTGGATAGTTTTATTTGTAAAATTTTACCCATATGTTTGTAACAAAAAAGGAAAAAACCGGGGGTTTTTGCTAAGAAAACAGAAAAAAGGGGAATTTTAAATACCCGCTGTATTTTTAGAAAAAAAACCAAAAAAAATCAAAACCACTTGCATTAAATATACTCTTAAAACTGCAACTAATTACAATTATTAGTTTTAAAAAACCCAAAGTGTAGACACACAAAACCCAAAACACACCACACACACCACAACCCCTAACTTCCCTAGGGTAAGAGGGCCAAGGGCTCCCCAAAGAAGGGGGTGTTTTTTAATATTTGATCAAATGTAAATTTTATGTAAAAGTTAAAAAACACGGATTCATCTTAAATCAGTGAAAAAAAAATTTTAAAAATTTCTGTTTAAAAAAATTCAGTGAAAACTTAAAAGAAAATTGATGAATTCTTTTACAATTTTTGGGGTCTCCAACAAAACATTTGAGGGGTTGAAGTGGTGGACCTTTGGGGCCGTAACCCCCTCTGGGTGGGGGAAAATGTGGGGTTTTGGTGGGGCCGGGGACCCCCCCTTTCCCCCTTGTATCCGGGCATCATTGTTTTGGGGACTTTTAAAGGGGCTGGGCTATGGCCTGTTTAAAAATCCCCGGGTTTGTTATATAAATTAAGCCTTTTGGCCAAGGCTAACTACACAGCAAAACCCAAAGGTATTGTGTGTCCTTTTTTACCGGCCAAAACCAAAGGGCCCAAAACATCACAGAGTGTACTGTAGTGTCCGGTACAACCCATCCCCAATATTTTTTATGGAAAACCTGAAAACATAAAAAACCCGGGCTCTGTGAAAAAACTGTATATTCAATTGAAATGAATTAAATGGAAAGAAGGCCCCAAATTCTTTTTTTCCTTTTTTTTTTTTTTTTTTTTTTTTAAAAAAAAGGTTTTCTTTTCCTCTTTTTTCCCCTCTTTTAGTACCCATTATTTTTTAAAAAAAATTTTTATGATGTTCCCTTGTGACAAAAACTTTTTTAATTTTACCAGTTTCCTAAAGAGGGGTCCCACTAAAACGATCCAAAGTGCTAAGTCCTTAAGCACTGAAACTAAAAAAGCCCACTCAAAAAACCCAAATATAAGGACGTTTGGGGATCCCCCCCCCCTCGAAATTCCTCAATGGAGATTTTGTTTTTTGAGAGAAAATTGTGGTCAAAAATAAAGCCATCAGGAAAACCCTCCCCCCTTTTTACAGAATCTGATAAAAATAACAAAAAATAAACTAACTGTGCCCCACAAAAAAACCCCCAACTCTCCCCAAATGAACTCTGGCCCTCATTAAATTAAATTTTCGTGACCCGGGGCCAAATTTTTTATCCATTCAAAAAAAAATCAACCCAACTGGAAAAAACAAATTAAAAACCCGGGAAATGGGCCCCGTTTTTGGGGCGAAAGGATTCGATACTCAAAAAACTATAGTAACGAATTGGCAGAAACAACCCGACTACACCCAAATCCCAAAATGTCCTTTTTTTCCTTTCGTGGCACCAAACCCCCATGATCCACTCCCCATCAGGGACGGGGCACCCCCCCCTTTTTGGGCCATCCCAGCCCCCCCAGCCACGCAAGTTAAAAGGGACCACTCTTTTCCCCCCCCCTTAACCCCCGGGTCAGAAACTACTCCCTCCAGTTAAACCCCCACCCAATTTCCCCAAACCCCCAAAACCCCTTTCCAATCTGCAATCCACCCTCCTCCACAGCCCCCCTCATCACCCCCCCTTTTCCGATCTCCCTTTTCCCCCCACACCCCCACTTCTCAAAAAACCCCCTCCAGCCTAAACCCCGGGATAAGGTTTCCCCTTTAAAACCCCCTCCTTTCCTCCACCTCCAGGGGCGAATACCACCCCCACCCTTCTCCATGACCCCTCCCTGACCCAAACAACCCCCCCCTTAAAACAAAAATTTCCCCGAATCCCCATCACCCCCCCTTCCTCTCCCCCTTTAAACCAACCCAAACCCCCCCCCACTCCTACCCCCCCCCCCCCACCCCAGACCCTTCCCTCAACACCAACACTCACCTCCTTTCAAGTGCCCCCCTCTACACCGCAACGAAACCGAACCTTACCTCTCTTTGGAGATTTTCTAACATTGCTACAGAAAAACCAACCCTACAGCCCCAACTAAACCGCTCCCAAACCTAAAACCACCCCCAAACATGCAGAGAAAAAATTACATACATTTAAAAGCCCCAATTTTTTGCAAACAAGACAACAACAGAACAAAAAAAAACCCAAAAAAATCATTAAATCAGAGCCCCAAATAAAAAACCCATGAGAATAAATGAAACAAGCGTTTTAAAACCCAAAATCGTGAAATAAAACACCCCAAAAAAAAAAAACCCCAGAAAACCCCAACTGAAAAAAACCAGAAAACAAACTCCAGTCATTCAAAGACAGTTCAAAAAAAATGTAAAACAAAAGCACCAAGAAAACAACTACAGACTTTTCTCTGTCCCAAAAAAGCCCGAAATCTTTCATTTAAACCCAGACAAAAAATTTCAAACCAGACCCCTTCCCCCCTTACAGAACTGTCCCCAAAAACAAAAATAAAGTGTAAATTTTTAAAACGAAGAAGTTTTTTCAGACAATGAAACAAAATTCCACCTCAGCCACTGCAGAAAAAACCCTGACACAATGTAAACAAATCAAACTCTTCATCTGGCCCCACAAAACAAAAAAAACAGCCCAATTCTTTTGACAAATTTAAAAATTTCCTCACTCCCAACCCCCCTTTTGACTAAAACCAACGAAAAAAAAACCCCCCTTCTTGCCCAAAACCCCCCACCCAAACCCATTAAACACTCCCCAGCCACAACATCTAAATACACAGACAAAACAAAAAAAGGCCCAAACCCCCCCCAGCTACCAAAAAAACCCCCAAACCCCGCCTATCCCCCCTTAACTCCCTTGGGAAGCAAAAATTTCTTTTCCCCCCCCAAATTTAACCCAACACCCTACTGTTGGGGGGCCCTCTTTTTTGGTGAAATTTTGGCCCAACAACAAAAGGGCCCAACACACACCCCCCGCCCTTTTTAAACCTGTCTTGCCTGGCCTACTTTTCGCCCCATCTGGGGTTCAGGGGCCCTATTGCCTCGCCCCCCTTCCCCCAACCCCTCATCGGGCCTGTGGTTTTCCCTTTTGGGATCAATAACGCTAAAAGGGTACCCCTTGTTTTTTCAGCAGTTTTGGTTTCAGGCTAAATCCGACGCTCAGAAAAACTTTTTTCCCTCCCCGGGGCCGCCCCTACTTTCCTCTTCATTTCCTTCCCCCCCTTTGGGAAACGACACCCGTCAGAGAGGCCCCTTCCCCGATCGACAGCCAATCTGAGAAAATCCCTCCCATTCAGGAAGGGTTTTTGCCAACATCCCCAACAACCCCCCCCCCTTTTCCTGGGCCAAAGGGTCGGGTGCACCCAAAAAAAAAAAGAAACCCGTAAAACAGCCAACACCCCAAGCAAACAGGGGAGGGGGAGTCCTTTCCCAAAACCCTCTGTAAACCTTGGTAACTGTCCCCCGGTGATGCCATCTCCGCCACGACTAAACCACGCCCCCTTCCCTTTGAAAGCTATGTGGACGCAGTAAGGGGGCACCGAAAAAGGAGACCGTACCCCCCATGACAGACAAAAACCAAAACTCCCGGCCCCTAGTCCCCTGCCCCTTTTCCCCCCTCTTTTTGTGACTGACTAAAATTTTTTCACTTTCCCCCCCAAAACAACCCAGGAATCCTTTTTTCCCTTTGCAGTTAAAATTTGGGTCAAACACCTGAAGGCCTACCATTATCAAAAACGAAAAAATTTATAGGCTTTTTAAGGGAAACTCTGCCCCAACCCTAGTTTTAATTTGAAGCATGTGAAAAAAAGGGGTTATGAGTGTTTTAAAATTTTTTGAGCTTTAAGTTTGGTGTATGCCTGTGTGGGTGTGGGGTGGGGGGGGGGGGGGGGGGGGGGGCGGGGGGGGGGGGGGGGGGGGGGGAGGGGTCCCCGCAAAATTTGGCAGGGTGAATGCATACTTGTTCTCACAGGGCAAATAAAAATTTTTGTGAAAAACCCTTTTTCTAAAATTTTACCAAGTAAGTTTTATAATGAAAATGTTTTTCCTTTGAATTTTTGTGATTTTCACACCTTTAAAATGGTCAATTTCACCCTTCCCCCCCCCCCAATTTTCCAATTTTTGTGTCATTTCAAAACTACAGACCCAAAACCTACTGATAAAATATGTAAAAAGTACGGGCCATGTAAATTTTATCCCCCCTCTATACCTCTATTAATCTAGTATATTCTTCTCTTTAAAAAGCCCCTTTTTCTGATTTGCCCCTTCAAACCCTGTCTCCCGCCCCCAACCTCTGACCTCCCCTTCTCCTTCGGGAAAAATGAAATTGGGGCCCATGCGAATAAACTTTACAAGGTTTAAAACCGTGAAATCTTTTTTTTTCCCTCAATTATCAACTGATTATTAAAACTTGAAATATTGATAAGCCCTTTTTTGAGCAAAAAACGTTTTTTTAAAAACCCTGCTACGAAAAAGGAATGGGATATTTTATTCCAAGCCGAAAGCCCTTATTTTAAAATTTAAATTTTTTTTTTCCAATTGATCTTTTTTTCCCTTTTCCTTTTTTTTCTTTTTTTTTTTTTCCTGTCTGAAATTTTTGTTAACAAAAAGGGAAAATTTTGCATTGCATTGAAATAAAAATTTTTAAATTTATTTTGGAAATGTGTATACAAAAAATTTTGTTAATTTATTTTTTGTTCAAAAGAAAATTTTTTTAAGATCTACCAAAATAAGATTTTGAAATATAAAGAATTAAAGTCTTTAAAAATTTCAATTACGTTTTTGTTGGTTTTTTTTTGGTTTTTTTTTTTTTTTTAAAATTTCTGTATATGTTTATTTTGTTTAAATTTTTCATTGGGGCGTTTGCTCTCTTAAACCTAAAACAAACAAAACCTATTAACCGCCTCCCCCCCAAAACCCCCATGCCTTTCCCCCTCAACAAGGGGCCCAAATAAAACATGGCCAAACGAGTAGGTTTCCCTCAACATAAAAAATCCCAAACCAAAAAAAGATGACATTGCTAGCAACTTTTTAAAATGATGGAATGATTTTTCATTTATTTGGCTTTTGCTGAAACCCCCGCCTTTTTCCAAAAATAACTGATGCAGACATGCACATTCCAGGATTTCCAAAATTTCGCCAAGATCCCTACAAACCAAAAAAATACAGGCCTATTAACATTTTCCCCAAATTTATTATGCTGTTCCCAAAAGGGTATACAATTTTGGGTGTGTAAAGATACGGGAAAAAAAAATTGGGGAAAATCAAAAATTTAAAACACATAGGGCCACTTTTTTTATAGGAAAAAATATATAGAAATCCGTCAGAAACCACTAAAATTGGGGTTTGGGTAGATTCAATTCTCTAAGGAAGAAGTTTTCAAATTTTAAACCCGGGGAAACTATTATTCAGGGGATTTTAAAAAATAGACTTTTTAAAACCAAAACCCAAACCAAAAAGGAATCACAACTAATAAAGCCTTTGGGCTGGGAAAAACAAAAAATAAACCCACACGAAACAATTCCCCATAAAATTTAAAATTTAAACAAAATATCACTAATGCAAAACAAACACATAGCTGAAGTAAGTGCTTCCCTCATTGGATGCGCGATCATAATCCGTCGCGTACTTTGGGTTTAAAAACGTCGCATAAAAATTTCCCAAAGGGTTTGGGGGTAAAACTATAATTTTAAAAACCCCACATTCAAAAAACTTCTGGAGGGGAAAAATTTTTCTTTCGGACCTGATGAACTCACCATTTCAAAAAGGGTTTTTCCAAAAACCAAAAACAAAAACCCCGATGAACCTGAATTTTGGGTTAACTATTTATCTCAGTGTAACAAAAAAATGCTCCCTTTATAAAAAAAAAAAGTTAAAAAAAAAAACCAAAAACCCCATGGATAAACCAAAAAAACATTGAATCTGAGATAAACTTTAAAAAACCAAACCCGAAAAAAACCCCGGGACACAGAACAAATTTTAGGGCACAAAGGAATAAAGGAATTTCCTTAAACACAGATTTAAAAAACGTAATTACTTTTAAAATTTTTTTTAATTTTCCCCCTAGGACTTCGCCAGATTTTTGGGAAAAACCATCAATAACCCTTATGTAATAAACAAGGGTTTTAAAAAGTCAACATTCATTAAAAACAAATCAAATGATGAATTAAAAAAGCCATTTTTCAAATTTAGCAAATAAAGTTATAACATTTGGGCAAGGGCAAGGGAAAAAGATTTTTCAAATTTCCTACAACAATATATTAACTCAAAACCAAAATTAACTTTTCCCCTTAACCCCCAGCCAATGAAACAAACCTTGATGTATTAGAAAGCAAAAAAATGCAAAAGAATTCTAGAACAAAAGGGTCCCAGAAAAATTTTGATGCTCGGGTTATAAAACCCCCCCCGCTAGTCCCTTATTTTTGAAACACTAACTTATCTTAAAAACAAATTGGGGTAAATTTAGAAAAAAAATGTTTTCCCTCAAGTTTAAAAAGGGAAAATTTTTAAACCGTCCAAAAATCAGGGAATGCTCTTCTCCCCTTTAAATTACAGGCCAATTTTCCAAATTCCCCTCTGTACTATCTAAAAAAAATTGAAAAAACCCCAAAACAAAAATCCCTAAATTCTTAAAGGAAAAAAGGGAAAGGGAAAGGAACCCCCTAACCTATAAAGGGCGTAGGGGAAACGAGGCGTCAAAAGACCTCACTTTTCTAAAGGGGCCCCCCCTATTTAGGGCGGGCGCCCCCTCCTCTCCCTCGCTGCTTTAACCTTCCCGACCCCAAAGAGGGGAAGGAACCCCAAATTTTCCAGCTGGGGAAAAATTGGGGGGGGAAATGTACTGGAAAAACCAAGGCGCGCAAAAAGGGCCACCCAAACCAACTGGAAAACCAAACCCGACCTGCCCTTAAAATTGGCTTTGGGGGAAAACAGTGGGTCCACCACTGAGCTATCCCGACCCTCCCCCAAATTCTTTCTTTATGAAAAACAACTAAATTTCACAGGACAATCAGGGTTTTTGTAAAAACTAATTTCCTGTCACAAAAGCTCTAACTCCCGCTCACTGACAGTCCCTACACAAAAAAAAAAATGACAAAAAAGTTTAAATGGGGCCCCTTTTTGTTGACTTTGAAAAAGCATATGATTTTGATCAACCACTCCTTTTTTTATTGCGTAAATTAGAATTGAACAAACTGGGCCCCCTGAAGTTAAAACCCCAAATACAAAAAAATTTTCCCGTCCAAAAGGGAGCAAACTTGTATCTGGGAAATAAAACCCAAACATCCGAACTACTAAACCCCTTAACATGGGGGGAAACCCCAAGGCTCCCGTAAAATTGGGGCCACTCTTTTATTTCCCGAAAATGGAAATTTTTCCCCGTTTTAAAATTTTAAAGTAACTGGAACGTTTTTCTGACGAAACCAAATCTCCCTTTTTTTAGGATTTAGCCCCACAGAATTTAAATACAAACTTCAAAACAAATAAATTTAAAAGATTGATTTTTTTTTGGGCCAAATTTAAAACCCCAGTCCTTAATTCACAAAAAAAAAAAAAAAGTTGTATCAGCAAAGGGCAGAAAAGGCAAAAAAGGGAAAGATAGTTTCAAACCCCGTTGTTTGGGTAACGGAATAGTTTTAAGAAGTTTAAAATCACCCCCAAAAAAATTGGTGTTTTCCATTGACAAAAATAGACTTGGACTGTCACATAAAAGCACTAGGGAAAAGCCTAGCTCACCCGGGTACTTTTAAAATTATCCCAAAAAAAAACACTTTCTAAATAATATTTCGAAAACTATTTTTTTGCGGTCACATTCTACCAATCCTTGGGCTTTTGCGTAAAATATTTGGGGTACCTTCAGTGGAAAAGAACTTGAAATTTTTTTTCATCGCTTAAAATAAAAGAGGGAGTAAAACCCGTAATTTTTAAAAAAAAAAAGCACCCCGACAATTGAGGGTTATAAGCAAAAAAAAAACCTACATTTAAAAAACCCCCTTTCAATTTTAATAAAGCTTTGTTTAAAGCAAAAAGTTTTTTAAACAAAAAAGCAAAACCCCCCAAGATTTCCCCAAAACTTTTAAAGTTTAAACCCAAAATTTGACACAACCCCTTTCTAACATTTTTCCCAAACCCAGAAATAACCTATAAAAATCGAGCCTCTTTTAAATTTAGGGATGACCTAAAGAAAAAACTCCCCCCCAAAAAAAGAAATGTATTAAAAAACCAAAAAAAAAGATAAAAAACATCTAAAAAGATATTTCAGAATAAAATTTCAGAACACGACTTGTAACTTAAGAAGTGATTTTAAATTTTCACTGACTTATTCCTTTTCATTAAAACAGAAAATGACCCAAATTTTCATATTCAAATAGATACATTTAAACAAAAGATCAAAAAATGGTTATATTTATTTTCAAACCCCCAGGGGACGCTTTGAATCTGATGTGGGTTTTTTGTGGTGTGTGTTTTTAAAAAGTGGGGTGGGTCAAATGTGGGAAATGCGGTGTGTTTGGTAATTGTTCGGTTTTTTTTTGGTTTTTTTTACTTTCTTGCTGTTTTTGGGCCCTTTTTTTGTTCTTTTTTAATTTCAAAATAAATAAGCGAACTATTTAGTTTTGTTCACTGTTAGTTTTCTGGTTTTATTGTAAAAAGAAAGACAAATTTTTATTTCTGAAAAGTTTGAAATGGGTGGTTTGGGTTTACATTGCCGAAATTTTATCTTTTATCGAAGGATTAAAAGTTTTTCTCTGCCCCCAAACCAAAAAAACACATATACAAGGGTTTTTATTAAAGAAACCCGGGGAAAGGGGGGAAAAGGATTCTTTTTTATACTTCTTTTCTCTGAAACCAATAGCGTTGGTTATTTTTTTGTTTTTCTTATATATAGTTTATTATTTTGGGAAAGGGGAATTTTGGGTGAGGATGTGTAAATTTTTAAAAGTGTAAGTAAGGGTTTTAAATTTATACAACAAATTTTCCCCCTGTTTTTTATCCATTTAAATTTTTGGGGGGGTTTTTTGTTTTTAATTTTTTGGTTTGTTTGGGGGGGGTGGGATTCTGGGTTTTTTTTGCCCCTTTTTTTTTTGTTTTTGGGGTTTTGGGTGGGTTTTCCTTTGGGGGGGGGGAAAAAGGGGAAAAAAATTTTTGGGCTCTTTTTCCTCCCTCTTTTGTTAGTTTTTATATTTGGTTTTTTCATTTGTCTTGGGTGTTAATTTTTGTCCTTTTGTTTTGTTATTGTCCCTGTTTTTTTTTGTGTAAAGATATTTGTGTTGTTTTTATTGTTTTTTTTCCCTTTTTTGGGTTTTTTCCTTTTTTGATTCATCCCTTTTTTTTGTTGTTTTTTTTTCGTTGTTTTTTATGGTTGAAGGTTTGTTGTTTTTATGTGGGGGGAGGGGGCGGAGGAACAAATTGGTGTGGTTTTTTTTTAAATTTTTTTAAATTTTGTTTTTTTTTTCTTTTTTTGTTTTTGGGTTTGGTTTTTTTAAAGGGGGGCTTGTTTGTTTGGTATGACGGGATTTTTTTTTTTTAAGATTTTTTTAATTATTTGAATTGTAGGTCTCATATTTTTTCCCGGTTTTTTTTTTTTTTTTTTAATTTTCCCCCTATGCATATGTTTTGGTTTTTTTGTTTGATTTTTAAAGTTTACCATAGATTTGGTTTTTTTTTTATTTTATTTCTGCATATACCCTTATCTTTTTTTTTTTTCCCCTTTTTTTTTCTTTCTTTAGGGAAAATGGCTTTATGAAAAAAAGCAAAAACACTGCTTATTTTAAAAGTAAACCCTCTAAAAAAAAAGTTTTAAATTTGACTTTGACTTGAAAAAACCACACACACCCACCCCAAAAACCCCACACACTCCTACATGCCCCATGTTTGGGGAAAATTTTTACACCTTTTTCAGGGGGGAAAGGGGTTTCGGCTGTTGAAAGGGAAGGGGCAGAATGAGTTGAAACAGGAGGGGAAAATTTTTTGGTTTTTTTTTTTATTTAAAAAATTTCCCTTTAGGCTTGGTTTCACCTATTAATTAAGGAATGGCATTCAATGGGAAAATTCATAAAAAAATACTTGGGTGGGAAAATAATAAATTTAGTTGGGGAGAAAAAAACTTTTTAAACAAAGGGGAGGTTGGAAGGAGGGGTTTCAGAAAATGAAGTAACCAACATTTACCAGACCCAGACAGGTCAAGGGTTTAAGTTCAGAGCATGACAGTGCTGTAGCAGTTTGTTTGCAGTGATATGATCACAGTGTTGTTGCTGTCTTTTTTTCCAGAATTTAATGTTTTTGCTGAAGCTGGTTCGTGCATGCGTGCGTGCGTGCGTGCGTTTGTGCGTGTGTGTGTGTGTGTGTGTGTGTGTATCAGTGTGATGTGCCAAAGCAATATAGAGCTTCAACAAAAGTTTGAATTTGAAGACACTGAGCAAGGTTTAGTCCAAGGGAAACTACTTGGGCTTTTAGAAAAATTATCTCCAACAAGATTTGTTTCTCATTGACCACAAACCTATTATTAGTCTGTATTTGAGTAGATGTGTTTTGCAAAATACTGAAATTCAGAGTCTGCTTGCACTACAATGATTTATCTTTTTTTATGCAGTATGTAGACTGAAAAAAATGACTTTAAACTGATTCACTAGACCCAAGCAACATTTCTTTAGGGTAAAATCATCTGATTTTGCACAGGTTATCGATATTACATGCCTTTTATTTCTAAGATCAGTATCAATATGTTTCTTTTTCTTTTTGGCCTGTAACTTGCGGTACAATTTGAACATTTTCAGATAATATTCAGAAGCATACATGGAAAACAATACTTCTAAATTTAGAAAGTACACATAATAACCTTCTAATCATTTATAGTTTGTATGCTTTTATCATTCTGCATAAGTATGACAAACTTTTAAATATGACCCAAAATTGTACCTGACAGCAGATTAGACTGGCAAATTTTTTACTGTGACTCCAAGCAGTGAAGTAACCGAAAACAGTCTGTGCGTGAGACTGTATCTGTGTTAACCTGTATCTGTTTAACCACCCCACCCCCAATGCTGTCTCAGGACAAACTGCAGCCCCTGGAGAGTCGGCAGACGATGGAGGGGAGAAGACAAGGAGCTGGACGTGTCGGGCATGAACCCTGCACAGCGCGTTCAGTACCTGGAGCGAAGCCTGCTCTTCCTGCGCCAGCAGCACTCAGACGTCCTGCGAGCTCTGCACTTCGAAGTGGAAGAGCTGAAGAGAGAGAATAAAGGTGCGTGTGTGTGTGTGTGGTGGGGGCGCAGTGTATGTTTGCTTCTTTCTTTCATGTCTTTGTTCAGTCGTGCTTTGTTCTAGTCTCTTGTTATCCTTTCTCTTCTGTCTCAGCTTTAACACTGTCCAGGTTTCTTCTGTTGCGTTATCTTGTTTGGTGTTGGTCCTTCGGCAGATGTGTAAAATGTAGCATACGAAACCTGTGTCATGGGCCAAAAGCTGTGTCAGTTATTGATGTAAGCTAAGCGCCAAGACCTGCATTAAAATGTTGTGTTTTAAAATGTTATGGTTGAGATTGTTTTCAGCCATGATAAGCTCTTAGAATAGCATGTTTTTTCCTCTCCTTTGAAGGAGAAAAAAAAATCCTCTGAAGTTGAAATATGGCTCCCAATTTGGTAAGGTACATGAAAAGAGTCATACACACAAACTTCTCATCCAGTGTATACTTATGGCCTCACAGTGATTCCCAGGGGTGGAGAGTGAGACAGAGTGCATATTCTGGGTGACCCCCAGGGTGTTAATCTGGGTGTTAATCCCAACAACAACATATGAAACGCCAGTCAGTTGTCTTAAGCTACTTCCAGACTGCCTCCCCTTCAGTAATAATTGGAGAGAACAATCTAGCTTCAGACCAGCATTGAACCCCAGACTTGTTTCTTCCTAGACCCTGAACCAGCCTAGCCACACTGCCAACTGTTCAAATCATGTTGCAGTCTTTTAAGAGTAGTGATGCCATTAAATTAAAAAAACAACAAACAAGGGGGGACGGGATAGCCTAGTGGTTAGAACATTGCGCTGGCAATCTGACGACCTGGGTTTGATTCCCGTTCAAGGGGATATTTTCCCCTGAAGTTAACATCAGTGCAGACTCCGCTCTCCCTGAAAGTCTTTCGGATGAGACTATAAACCAAGGCCCCGTGTGTGAACGCACACAAAACATCTTGCGCACTTGTTGAATCCTGTTCTGCATTTTGTAAGAGTAGGCCATTGTGTGCCAGTGGGAACAGAGGACAGAATTTACAAAACTGCATACACACAGGGACTGGATGTAAAAAAAGCACATAAGTGCTTTTTCCATTATCCTCGATATAAAAGAATTTTTTAAAAAATTTAAATAATAAAAAAAGAGTTTTAGAGACAGTAGCTCAAATGATTCCTGTTCATGTATTATCTTGTTATAATGTGCATTACATTTTTTGGGCGGTAGTATACAGATATAGATTTTGAGACAGACACAGACAGACAGACACAGTGTTTAGTCACTTTTTGTTATTTGACTTTTGATTGATCCTAGGTTTGAACTACCACCAAGATGCCAGTTCAAGGAGATCTATGTTTTCCCCTGGAGTTAACATCAGTGCTGACTCCACTCCCCCAAAAGTTCTGCAGATGAAACTCTAAACCAAGGTCCTGTGTGTGAACGCACACAACACATCTTGCGCACATGTTAAAACCTGTTTCGCCTTTTGGAAGAGTGGGCCATTGCATGGCAGTGGGAATGGATGACAACATTTTATAAAAATCCTCCCCCCCCCCCAAACAATCAAAAAAATTTCTGATTCATGCACACTGGTGTCATGCTTAGACATCATCCCTGAAGTTGGAATGCAGCTACCTTAATAATGGGAAAAAATGGTTGCGTACACAAAACCTCACCATTGGCCAACCTCAGAGCTGTAGCTCTTAAAAAAACAACACCAACCCAAACCAACTTACCCCTAAGCCATCAGAAACCTAATTACCAGCAAAACAGCACTTGCTACTGCCTGTTACCACCCTGCAGATGTTGAGAGCAGGGATTTTCATGGCTTCTGACTGTGTGTGCAGACCTGCAGCACAAAGCAGTGATATCCAGGGGTCCCAGCAGGAGCAGCAGAGCCACAGGTCCCCCCTCTCCATGGGTCAGCTCTTTTTTTTTCCGGGTTTTTTTTCTCAGCGTTGCTGTTGTTGTTGTTGCTGTTGTTGTTGTTGCTGTTTAGTTGAAAGTCGTTCATGCTTGGTAATCTTGTTGTTGCTGATGCTGTTGCTTTTTGTAGTTGTTGGTTTTCTAAAAGTCTGTTCTTGTTTGGGTGACAATGTATTCTGGCTATTGTCCTGTGTAGTGTTTAGGTATAGAGAGAGATAGGAAAAGCAATGTACGAGATTTAGAAACAGTTGGAGAGAGAGGGGGTGAAAAAATTTTGTGTGTGTGTGTGTGTGGTGTGTGTGGTGTGTGTTGTGTGTGTGTTTTGTGTGTGTGTGCATGTGTGTGTGTGTGAGAGAGACAGACAGACACACAGACAGACAGACACACACAGACAGAGACAGGCCTTTCTCTCTCTCTCTCAGACACACACACAACACACACACACACACACACACACACACACACACACACACACACACACACACACACAAAACACACACACACAACACACACACACACACATCAAAAAAGGAAACACACAAAAAGTGTAGGGGAGTCCTAAGCAGGAATTCTCTAGGTCACCACTTCAATTCCTAGCACCGCCTGATCTGGCACCAGAAATGGAATCCTAGACTTATTCCTATTGTCTTTAGTATCCCTAAAGAGGATTAGGACTCGCCTACTAAATAGGCCAGGAGTGATAAAGGGGGGATAGGAAGAGGATAGAAGAAAAATAGAAAAGAAATATAAAAGGAAGAAAGTAAGTAGTAGTGAAAATCAGTCACCTCAAGTCACTCAGCAGTCACACTGAATACACTGTGTGTGTAATGTACAACATTCATTCAATGCAATTCTCCAGGCCAAGCAATTGGGTTCACAACTATATTTTTCCACTTACAACTACTACTACTCAACTATAACCACACACATCACCAATTGTACCACAAGTACAATTCAAAACACAAATTTTTCTGTAATTTTTGTCCATTTACATATGTCCAGTCCTCAATACAATTCCTTAAGAATCCGTCTCAGATCAGAGATCAAAAGAATCACAAATGATCAAATCAATTTAAATGATCAACAGAAAGATAACCCCAAAATTAAAGATGAGGATGATGAAAAACGATGATGATGATGTTAACGATTGTTCCTTAATGGGGAACATGAGACTCAAAGAGAGTTTCGAGGAAACATGCTCCCAGCTCCACTGCTCAGGAAGGAATGGGAGTTTTCCATCTGGAAATAAAAATTTGACTTGACTTGACTTCACACACACAACAACAATCACAGAGTCAGAGAGAGCAAGAAACAAAGACAGCCAGTGACAGACAAAGAAACAGTGAAAAATTTAGACAACACTCCCAGCATCAACAATTTCAAACCTGCAGCTTTGAGACGACATATATTTCCGACCACTCACATACTCTTCTGTGGCTTTCAGGAGACTCCAGCACTACAGCAAGGTCCAAGCATGGGCCAGGGAGCAAATCCAGAGGTAGGAATTATGGTAACAGCAATGGTGTTAGTGTATGTATGTATGATTATGTGTGTATGTGTGTTTTGTTTTTCTGTAGGTTATTGTTTGTTCCTTGGCTAGAATCGGCTCTGAGGTTCATCAAATGGTGAGAGTTTGCGTATGCAACTGTTAAGGTAACCCCATTCTGTCTTTAGTGATGGTGTCTTCTTCTTCTTCTTTTTTGTTGAAGTCTCAGACAGCGACAATAACATTGTTGTCTGTCTTATAAACAAAAATGTGTTGCGCTGCCGTTAAGCACCTGACAAGTCAAGCCCAGCATATTATCAAACTTCGACATGGGAGAGTTATCTTTTAACCCTAGTAGCGCTAAATAAACAGCAACAAGCCTCACTTCTATTGGCTGAATTAACATTGGCTAGCATTGTTTTGGAGCAGGGTGGGCTCAAACAACCCGTGATATTGATATATAAAACTGAATTAAATGTGTTAAGCTATAGATCACTGGAAAGAAGAGATAATATGCTTTTAAATGAGTATAATTTTATAATAGTGTGTAGTGTTTATGATTATGTAAAAAAAATCCAAAAAAAAAAAATCATGTTCGCACTACCGATCACTGTTCCACTGTCAGGGCCCCGGATCGATTTTAACACGATAAGCAAAGTTCTTGCGGTGCATAAATGTCATGATTAGGTAAACACTATTTCTTGACATTAGTTTTAAAAAGATAAGGAGTTTGTATCGCTTTAAATCGGTCACCAAATACTCGGAAAAGTTCAGCGACAGGATCGACGCCATCGCGACCGTCATGGCGGAATGTGCGAAGTGGTGGCTTTCTATGACAAAAATACAAAGATCGCTTGATTTTATGTGATGCAAAGTACTCAGCAGCATAGCGATTTGACTCAACAACAGTTATTTCGAAGCCTCGTTGCGTCAAAATAAAGTAAAACAATCTGTGACGTCGAAATCGCCGAGTAGCGAAAAAGTCCATCCAGCAAAACTAGCACCGCTCGATTCAGTCCGATCGCGATCGATTTTTCCCAAAGTTTTTCAAAAATATTCCACAATCCTTACCTCATCGTCTCTCTCATTGTTTATTTCAACCAAATCCAGCCTCTAAAACTCCTCCTCGCTGTCAATTTTGTAAAAAAGCTCGAAAAACGCTTGAAGAAATTCTAGTGCAAACGCTGGCCGCCATTTTTGTTGAAGACGATCTCGGCTGGTCCGAAAAAAAAAAATAAAATACACTCTTAACCAATCAGATTCTTCGTTGCTTGTGTGTGTCAAACGACCTTCACCCCTTTCTGCAGGCCTACAACGGCCTTAACATTCATTGGCTGACCTTTGAAAGCGAAAGTAAGCTTTCAACTATGACCACCCACGTCATCCCGGAATATTCCGGGATCCGCCACACAGCCTAGACCCGCCTTTACCGGAATATTCCGGGAACCGCGCCACTAGGGTTAAGTCTTTCCAGAAAAAAGGCACCAGAATGGACCAAGAGGGCAGAAAGGAGACAAAAAGGAGGTGACAAGAAGAAGAGAAACGAGGTATAAACAGAGAGAGGAATAGAAAAGAGGGAAATCATAGCACAGAATTTCCAGAGTGTGGGGATGCTGTTTATAGTGATAGGCCCCCGGCATTACCATTAGGGGGATGGTGTCTAAACACAACACCCGTGTGTATGCTTTTTTTTTTTTTTTTTTACAGTTTTGTCAGTCGTTCTCACTGGCACAAAATGGTCTACTCTTTTGAAAGGTTGAATGGGTTTTTAATGTATTCACAAAATGTTCTGGGTGCATTTGCATATGGGACCTTGTCTCATCTGAAGGACTAAGTGTGTTTGTCCTGTGGAAGTTGTGTTGTTGGGAGTTTCTCAGCTTAACACCCTGTGGGTCACCCAGAATTTGCTCTGTGACTCGCTCATCCCACTTGAGAAGAAAGATTGTAATGACATGCTCGATGAGAAGTTTCTATACATGAACCTTTTTCAAGTACCTCACCTTGTAGGCATCCATACTGCGACTTCAGATGATTTTTTTTCTGCTTTAAAAGGACAGTGCAGATTATTATGCTAAGAGCTTGTCATGGCTGAAGACAATCTCAACGAAACATTGTAAAGCAAAACTGATGGATGCTATAGCTGAGTAGTGAAGACTGTTTGACTTCAGTCTGATGGGTCCATGAAGTCTTGGGTTTAAATCTTGGAGTCGTCATCTGGTGAATTTAGAGTGGAGATTCTTACAATCTCCCAGGTTCACTTCATGTGCCGACCTGTCAGTGTCTTCATTCCCTTCCTGTATATACACAAGCAGAAGATTTAAGTATGCATGTTGTATCCTCTGATTCATGTCAGGATTCGGTGGGTTAAGGAAACACAAACATACTCAGCATGTAACGTATACAATGAAATGAGCTGTTTTGAAATCGGAATGTGTTGGCTGAGGCTAGCGGGCAGACCTCCTGCAAAGCTACAAGCACAGGAGAAGATCAGGCACCATGCATCCCACCCTGTACTGGAAGGCAGAGAAGAGAAAGTATTACTTATGACGGCGTCAACTAATCTAACTGAATGAACTTAATGTTCTCAGTGATGCTCATAACATTCTGACAAAAACTTATCCAAATGATTGTGATGGGGAAGAGAGGGGGAAGGGATGTAAGGAGAGAGTGAGTGCGTGGTGGTAGGGTAAATGGCTTTAAGAGTGCCTAGTGAAGTATTGTGTGTGTGTGTGTGTGTACTTGCGCATGTTATATTATGTGCATGCATACACCTGCATGTAACATGCTTGTGGGTAGATGCATGCATGCATGCTGGAGTATATGCGGGTGAATGGGGGTGTGTTTGTATGAATTTGAACGAATTGTGGAAGAAGAGTGCTGGGCTGAAAGGACAGGTTTTTAAAAAATATGTGAACATGTTTTAGGAGATTATGGAAATTTTAAATGGGAATATGTGTTTTATGTCATGTAGTGGAATTAAAGGTTGCATCTTGAATCTTAGCTTTGATTTGTTTGCTTTACAAGATTCAGCGCTATATGAATTCCATGTATCATCATCATCATCATCATCATCATCATCATCATCATCATCATCATCAATTTGAACAAGGGAAGATAGAAGTGGTAGGCGAATTCTGCTACCTGGGAGAGATGATGAGCTGCGAAGCAAAATCGGAGTTAGCTGTCAGAACCAGGATTGCGAGTGCTTGGAAGAAATGGAAAGAATTGGCAAGTCTGCTCGGAAATCAGAAAATCCCACTGGAGAGACGCTGTCTGATATATAAGGCCTGCATCAGACCTGTTCTCCTGTATGGTTCGGAGACGTGGGTTTTCACAAAAACCGTCGAACGTTTGTTGAAGAGCTGTGAAAACCGAATGCTGTGCTACATGACAAAGATCAAATGGGAAGACAGGATCACAAATGAAGAACTATGGAGAATGTGCAAAGTTGATGATCTGAAGTCTGTAGCTAGTACCAATAGACTGCGCTGGTTTGGGCACGTTCAACGGAAAGCAGACCACCACATCATAAAAAGAGCAATGAACTTCATAGTGGATGGAAAGAGACCAAAGGGAAGACCTAGCAAGACCTGGGCTGCCTGTGTTGCAGATGATCTTAGAGAAAGGGGGCATAAATAAGGAGGAAGCTCAAAACAGAGAGAGATGGAGAAGGCTCATCAATGTCAAACCTCCCCTGGGAGAAACATGACAAAAAAGGAAGAAGAAGAAGAAGATGACTGTCATTATCAATAGTGTCATCATCATCATCATCTCCACTGGCTGCCTGTGCCACAGAGAGTAAACTATAAGATCTGTATCCTCTGTTACAAATGTCTCCACAAAACAGTACCTTCCTACCTCTGTGAATGTCTTCACCTGTACACTCCTTCTCGTTCCCTCAGCTCTGCTGCAGATACCTTGTGCTTAAGAATACCTAGATTCAACCAGTTCACTGTTGGCCGTCACTCTTTCTCTGATTCTGGTCCATCGATCTGGAATGACCTCACTCTCTCTCTCTCTCTCCGCCAAAAGCCTACTTATGATGCTTTTAGATCCAGCCTAATGACACATTTATTTCAAACCTAAGATTCTCTCCACTTGTTTCATCTCATTTCTGTCCCTGCCTTCAACACCCCCCCCCCCCCCCCAATCATGCTGCCAGAGTGTAGACCTTTAACTTTATGTGTGGGCGCACGCATGTGTTTACATTTGAATTTGTAAAAACTATTAATTGTAACTGGCTGCATGTGAAAGACTAGGATGGATGAAAGCGCTTTGATTTGGGGTTTTTTTGCAAGATATAGTGCTGTATAAATTCCATGTATTATTATTATCATCATCATTGTCATTGTTATCATTATTATTTATTATTGTTTTTTTCAGAGGAGGGCTCGGAAGACGTGAAGGTGATGTTTCTGGAGGAGGAAATCAAAGAGCTGAAGCACGCGCTGAGGGAAACGCGCAATAAGAACACCTACCTGCAGCAGCGGCTGGAGCAGTCGGAGGAGGCCTGCAAGCGACAGTGAGTATCCTGTCTGAAGTTTTGTTATTTTATTATTTTTTAAATTTTAATCTTTTATATCGAGGATAATGGAATCATGTTTATTATTTATTTATTTATTCTTTTATATTGAGGATAATGGAATAAGCACTTATGTACTTTTTTACATCCAGTCCCCGTGTGTATGTGGTTTTGTAAATTCTGCCATCTGTTCCCACCGGCACACAATGGCCTACTCTTACGAAAAGCCGAACAGGATTTAACATGTGTGCAAGCAGTTCTGCGTGCGTTCGCACACCTTACCTTAACCTTAATTCTCTCTGTGCCAGGAGGCACACAAGGCTCGAACATCATTCCTCCACTGGTTCTGGTCTGCAGCTGTGTGTCGTGCGGCGTTCCACGTGCTCCAGCCTGCGCCGTTCCGCTCTACTTCTACCATTCGTCGCCATGTTGTTTTTGGGCGTCCCCTTTTCCTTCTCCCTTCAGGTGTCCATCCGAGGGCAACAGCACAGTCGTCACTCCTGTCCTTTCTTAGGACATGTCCGATCCAGTTCCATCTCCGTCTTCTAATCTCCTGGCTGATTTTTTCTGCTCCTGCTTTTTCCAAGACTGTCCTGTTGGAAATGTGTTCTTGCCATCGGATCTTGAAGATCCTCCTCAGACATTTGGTTTGGAAAATGTCTAGTTTCTCTTCTTCTCCTTTCGTTAATTTCCAGGTCTCACATCCGTAGAGAAGAACTGACAAAACAAGGCTCTTGAAAAGGGATGCTTTGGTTTTTCTGCCGATGTCTCCCATTTGCCAGATGTTGGATAATCGTTTCATCTGCGCACTGGCCAGTGCTACTCTCTTCTTGACGTCTGCTGTTCCTCCTCCGTCTTTGGTGACGTTTGCTCCGAGATAGGTGAAGTTCTCCACCTCTTCAACTTCCTGATCTCCAACCCTCAGACCATCGATGTTCCTACTGTTTACTTTCATGGCTTTGCACTTCTGTCCATTCAGCTTGAGTCCAACCTTTGCTGCGTTGTCTTCCAATCTTGTAGTTTTGTGTTGTAGATGGTTCATGGTTGATGAAAGGAGGGCGATGTCATCTACAAAGTCAAGGTCTTCTAACATGTTCATGAAGTCCCATCTTATCCCAGTTCTCTTGCCTTCCACTGTTTTTCTCATCACCCAGTCTATCACAAGAAGGAAGAGGAATCCTGACATGCAGCATCCCTGTTTCACCCCGGTAATCACTTAATCACTGGAAACCAGTCTGTTTCGTTGTCAATAATGACAGAGCACTGAAAGTCCTCGTACATTGTCTTGACCATCTGAATGAGTTTCTGTGGGATTTTATACTGACGCATGATGATCCAGAGACTGTCTCGGTGTATGGAGTCAAAGGCCTTTTCAAAGTCAATGAAGTGAATGTAGTGTTGCGTTCCATTCGTTGACTTGTTCCAAGATGTTCCTGAGTATAAATATTTGGCCGACAGTTCCCCTCCCCTTTCAAAATCCAGCTTGTTCCTTTCTGAGAGATGCGTCTACTCCCTCTTGTATTCTGTTGATGAGGATCTTGCTGAGCACCTTACTGGCCAAGGGTAGTAGTGTAATCCCATGCCAGTTTCCACACTCCTAAAAATTGCCTTTCTTTGGAATCTTGCATAGGAGTCCTTTCGTCCACTGTGTTGGTAATGTCTCCTTTTCCCAGACGAGGTTAAAGATCCGTTTTAGTTCCTTGCCAGTCTGTTCAATGTCTGCTTTTAGCATCTCTGCTGTGATCTGGTCTGCTCCTGGTGCTTTTCCGTTCCTGAGGGTCTTCAGTGCTTTCTTGATTTCATGGATGGTTGGTTCTTCTGCTGAGATGTCTAGTCTTCCACCTCCCCTGGGTCATCTTGTGGTGGTTCATTCGTGATCCCTGTTTGAGAACTTCCTGGAATGTGTTCTCTCATCTCCTCAGCCTAGGCCTCTTGATTCTTTAGCAGCACCCCGTTCTTATTCTTCACTGCTGCTGCTGGTCTAGTGCCTTGGTTGGTGAGCTGTTTCACAATGCTGTATAGTTCTTTCTGTCTCCCATTCTCTGCTGTGTTCACGCTCTCTCTGCTTTTTCTGACATCCATCTCCTCTTGTCCTCTCGTACGCTTCTTTTCATCTCCTTGTCTTTTTCCTTGTATGCTTCCTTCATTCTGTTCTGTATCCTCTCCGAGCGTGTACTGTTGATTCTGATCTTGATGCGCTTCCTCTAATCGACCAGCTTCCAGCTGTTCTCACTGATCCATGTCTTGCTCTTCCCCTTTCTGTAGCCAAGCACCTCTTCTGCTGATTTGATGTAGGCGTTCTTCTGATGTTCCCACACCTCTTTACATCTTCAGTTTCGGTTCTGTTCTCTTCGAGCTTGGTCTTCACTGCGTTGCAGAACTTCTTCCTTATATCTTCGTCCTTCAGTCGTTCAACGTCCAGTTCTTGTCTTGGTTTTGTTGTTGTTCTGCGTGATCTGAGTCGTAACTTGATCCTCGTCTTCACCAGGTAGTGGTCGCTGTTGGCATCTGCTCCCCTCTGTACTCGGCAGTCTTGTACTGATGATCTCCACTGTCCGCTGATCAATAGGTGGTCAATTTGGTTTTTTACTCTTCCGTCCACTGATGTCCATGTTGCTTTGTGAATGTCTTTGTGTGGGAATAGAGTTCCTGTGATAACTAGTCCATTCAGCTGGCTAACCTCGCATAGTCTCTCTCCATTGTCGTTCTGTCTCCCAAGTCCATGAGTACCCATTTTCCTTTTGTATCCAGTGTTGTCATTTCCCACTTTTGCATTTAGGTCTCCCATGATGATGATGATGTCGTTCTTGTTGCACCCGTCCACTGTTTCCTGGAGTTGTTGGTGAAAACTGCTCCTTTTCCTGGTCTTCCCTCTCGTTGTGCGGTGCGTACACTTGTATGACTGTCATCCCTCTGTATTTGGAGTTAGAATCTTGCTGTAATGATCCTCTTGTTGACTGGTGTCCATTCCATGAGAGACTTCACTGCGTCTTGCTCATCATGATGGCAACTCCTCCCTCGTGTAGTTGTTCGTCTCCACTGTATATCACTGTCTGTCTGATGCTAGCTTAAAATTTTTTCCAGCCCTGCCATCTGGACTCGCTATTCCAAAATGTGCGTTGGTATTCTGTCTTCCTCTTTGAATCTGCCGGGCTGCACCTCCTCTGTCATTTTCTGTATTCCATGTCCGTGTTAAGGTATTTTTTGGGGCTTGCAGAGGACCGGGCGACAGTGAGTTTCCCCGCAGGCTTTCACCCACGCGCATGACCCCAGTGGCCGGCGACCCCCGCCCCCCCCGGGCTTAAATCGAAGTATTTTTAAAAGTTTCTGAAATTTTGGTTTTTTTCCGGGGAGGTAGTTTTTCGCCCAACCCCCTACTTGGGGGGGCCAGGGGTTTTTTGTGGGGTTGCCTTCCTTAGACTGCTTTGGGTCCCGTGCCCAATCTCCCATCCGCCCCCGGGGAGCGCGCCTCAACCCCGTGAAAACCCCACGCGAGCGTTTGCACAGGGGGACCTCGGTTTATAGTCTCATCTGAAAAAATTTGGGGGGGAGGGGACTCGACGACGTTAACCCCAAAGGGGAAAATATCCCCTTTGAAGGGAAATTTAAACCCCGGGTCATCAAATTGCGGCACAATTTTCTAACCACGGGGCTACCCCTCCCCCCTTGTTATAAAAATAGAAGTCTCAAAAAGGGAAGGTGGCGGAGGTTCAGACCTTCACCTCCCTCCCAAGTAAACCATGAGTTTTTGGTTTGATTCCCAGTCTTGTCCTTTTTTTTTTCATTTTGGACAGGAAAATAAACTGAATGTCAAGTCTCCGGGAGGATTTAAAAACCAGTAACCTTGTGCTTACAGACTTGCGCAATCAAAAAAAAACCCACGACATTTTAAAATTTGGAAAGAGCGGGAAGGGTCCGCAGACTGTCCTGCCAAAAGGGGAAAGGGTTCACTTCCTACTATACACCTAAGTCGGAATGCAGCTCCCCTTAAGGGTGGGAGAAAAAACAACCCAGTCACATATGAAAAAATGTTCCCATTAGTGAAACCTGGGAGCCTAGCCAAGGAACAAAAAATAACAAAACACAAAATGTTTGATGAACTTTGTTATCCTGAGTATTACTGCCTCCCTTGAAAAAGGGAGTACAAGTAAAAACGCCATGTAATTATTATAAACGGGGACACACCAGTGCTGTTTCTTTGGGGGTTTTAAAATGAACTCCCCAACATACAACACTTCTCAGTCTTTCAGAGGTGCTATCTGGCACCCCATGATTTTCTTTTTTTCTTCTTCTTTTTCTTTCTTTCTTCTTTTCTTCTCTTCTTCTTCTTCCTTTTTTGTCATTTTTCTCCCAGGGGGTTTTGACATTGAAGACCTACTTTCCATCTCTCTCTGTTTTGGGGCTTCCTCCTTATTTTGCCCTTACTCAAGACACCCTGCAATACAGGCGCCCGGGTCTTGAGGTTTTTCCCCTTTGGGTTCTTTTATCCACTACAAAGTTCATTGCTTTTTTAAAATGATGTGGTGGTTGCTTTCGTTAACGTCCCCAAACCATGCAGTCATAGCACAACTTCAGATCTCAACTTTGACATTCTCCTTTTCTTCATTCGTGACTGCTCCCATTTGTTTTTGTCATGACGTAGCATTGGGTTTTCAAGCTGCGTGACTTCTTCTTTTTCCTTTTTTTTTTGTCATGTGTCATGTAAATAGTATACAAGTCACAACAAACTCACTGCCCAATTACTTCGCCCAGACAACCCCCGGGACCGCTTGAACAGCGGGCTCGCGGGGCGGGGGTGGCAGTGCCCGGGGCACTCAGGCCACGCGGACATCTCTCCCCCCATGATGATGACCCCCCACCATTTCCTGATCCCCGGCCGCCGCTGGCGCAGGCGTCACCCCCAGCCCTTTGGGGGAGTACCAGGGGGTTCATCAGGCAACTGCAGCAGCTAAACAAGGGCGGGCCCCTTTAGGTGTGTGGTGTGGGGTGTGAGTTTTGATCTCATTTTTTGGGGAAAGGGGGTGGGGGGGGGGGAGGGGGAGGGGTGGGGGGGTGGTGGGGGGGGGGAGGAGGAGGAGGGAGGGTGGGGAGGGAAGGAGGAGGGGGGGGGAAGAGAGACAAATAATGAGAAAACCGCCGCCAGGCGCAGGGGTTAGGCCTGGGTTTGGGACTGGAAGGTCGGGGGGTTCGATTTCATAAAGTCATGGGGTATTTTTCGGACCCCCGGGCCCCCCTCCCCAATGAGGTGCTGGGGCTCAGTGGGAAGCTGGGACCACACAGTCGAGCTTCACCCACTTCGGAGCGTTTTTTGAGAGTGTTGCTCAAATACCTGACCAACACGCGGGGTGTCTGTATCTCTCGGGCCCGGTTGACCCCGGGATATATTATGATAAAAAGGGTAGAGTAAAACCCCCTGTAAAGTGTCTAAAGCAATGCATTTCCACAGCAGCATCATTACGTCCCTCATTGCTTTTGATCATCATGCATTAAAAAAAAAAAAAAAGGGCCTCGTTTCCCGTGGTCCGGTTTTTGTCCAGGTGACCCAGTTTCGGTTTGCCCATACATTGGGTGCCTGTGGTGAGTTTTTGTCAAGGCCGGGGGGTTTGGGAGGTTTTGCGGGGAGGGCTTGAGGCTTTTGGGGTTGCCACCGGGGGTGGCAACTCACCAGTCTGGTCCCCGACTGGCAATACTGTCGTTAGTAGGGGCTTATTTGGGGTTCCTCGTTGTTAGCCAAACGGGACCACGAAAACCACCAAATGACCCACAACAGTGCCCCTCGCTGGTGGCCCCCCCGCGGCCTGATAGGGGTGGGCCCCTGGGACTTCCGACCCTGGGATGAGATAGCAAATCGGGTTGGTTTTGGCGGGGGGATTGGAAAGCGGCTGGAACATAGGAGGGGGGCCAGAAATGAGCAGAAAAAAAAAAAAAAAAAAGGGAATAATGATGAGAAAGAATGAAAAAAAAAAATTTTTATTTGGTTGTGTGTGTGTGGGGGGAGAAGATTTTTAAAATAGAGAAAAGAAAAGAGAAGATTTTTTTTTGTAGGCCTTTGGGGCCTTTTTTTAATCGAACCGTGGTAAGTGATCTCACCGTTTTTCTAAAAAAAACAAAAAAAACAAACGATTAAATTTCAACTTTGAAGAGTAAATATGATAGGTGATTCGGAGTCGTCTAGTATTTGGTTTCCCCAAAAAAATTTTGGGGCCAAGTCTTTTCAGTTTTGTAAAAAAAATTTTAAAATGGGAACCCGTTAAATTTCAAGTTAGGGACAAACTTGGAAAGGGTAAGGGAAAAAAATTTTGGTGTTTTTATTTCCTTTCCACCAAAGTTGATTTTTGCCCATATGATTTTAAGAGAAGTTCATTGGTTATACTTTCTTAGATTGTTGTTTAACACCTCTACAACCCCAAAAGGAATTTTTTTTTTTGATGGGGGGGAGGGTGTTTTTTTGGTTGAGCATTGAGCCACAATCGATAGCCGGGGGTTTTAGCCACCTCCCAGGGGCTCTTAAAGGGGGTTTTTTCCACTGCAATGTTTCCCGACTGCTCCAGGTCAAAAGTGGGGTGCCTAAAATTGGTGGGGAAAAAAAATCCCCATAGGCAAAAATCTCACCCCTTGGGAACCTAGAGCTCTAGAGGAGGAAAAAAAAAAAAAGAAAAAAGTCAATTTAGAGGTTTTTTTTTGAGGATTGAAAAAAAAAAAAAAAAAAGGAAAGAAAGAAAAAGATATCAGTCGACTCCAAATCCCCCGAAAAAGACTATAAAAAAAAAAAACCAAAGGAACATGTAACAAACACACACACACCTGCAGAACATCTTTCTACACATTTTAAAAACCCCTTCGCTTTTAAATTTAAAAGATTGCCAAATTTCATGTGGCAGGAAAGGGGCGACAAAATTTAAAAAAAAACAACAAAAACCCCTGCACACTGGTGCTTTTTTTAAACTTTACCCCTAAGCCGAAGCAGCTACCCTTACTAGGGGGGAAATGGTCACATATTCAAAATCCACAATTTGGGGAACCTTTTTTCCTCTTAACTGCCCCAATACAATACACCCTATATGCCGGGGAAATTAAATTTCCGTACCACTTTCTATGTTCATGTCCCTCTTATAGAAATTACTGAAAGAAAATCCTGATAGTCTGCCCATTGACAGTATACATATAGAAATTTCTTTGGGCAAAAATCAAATAGTAGCATGAAATTTCCACCAAAAAATATTTTAAAATGTAAAACAAAACAAAACAACCTTTTTTGATACCCCTCTCCACTATCGCAAACATAAGTCCAGGAAAAAAACTCAGTCATTTTTTAAAAAAAACACTATCTCCTGAATCATACCAATTTTTTCCATGTCGGGGTTTATCTAAATTTTATGTACCCCCTTTTTCACTGTGTAAAATTTTTTGATACCTTCAATAAAGTGTCGCCATTTTTGGAAAAAACTGCCAAGCGCAGCAAATAAAACAAAATGAGCTAAAAAACCGATAAATTTTTTTTACGGTTTTTTTTGCAGCGGATTTGCCCAACAACAGGAGAGTTTTTTTCCCCATAATTTTGGAGTTTTCTTTCCCTTAAGTATCAGGGAACTGGTTGTTTACTTCGGTTTGAAACCCTTAAAATTTTTGGGTTGTAGGCAAAAAAGAGTGCACATTAAGCCCGAATATTTCCAGGGTGGGCATCTGTGGTTAAGGTCTAGCCAGGGAAAAAAATGCCAAAGAAGTTTTGTTAGGGGGGTTTTGGGTGTGTACTGAGAGGCGAAGTCGGATCTGGGGGCGAAGTGCTTACTCTCACAAATGGACGCCCATGCCACCTGCCCGGGCCAAAAGGCCTACGTCGGGGGGCGACAAAAAAAGGCCACTCTGCCAAAGCTCCAGAGTCTCTCCCAAGATCTCCGTGAAGGATCGTGGTCAACCATTAAGTCTTTTTTTTTATCAGTCCTTTTTTTAAAGAAAATCCGTGAGACTATAACAGGTTTCCGTGTAGAAGCATGCAAAAATCTTGCAAATTTTAAAACCGTTCCACCTTTGGAAGGTAGGCCTTTGATGTGGTAGAAATGAAAAATTTCAAAAATGCATCCCCCGGTGCATGTTTAGATAGCATCCCCGAAGTTAAAAAAGCGGGCTACCTTAATGGGGTATGACGGTCGCAACAAAAAAATCTCCCCAGGGTGAATCGGGGGAGCTCTGCGGGGGAAAAACACAAAAAAAGTTGGGTTTTTTGTTCAATTCACATATTATTTATTCTCTGTTGTGTTTTTTTTTTTGGTTACCAATATAACTAGTATTTATCATTATTTGTTTTTTTTTTTTAAATGATGGATTTTTTTGGGGGGGGGTTCTTTTCGGGTGTTTACAATCTTTCTTTTTCTTTTTTATTAATGTTTTTGAAAAAAAAAGTTAATTTTTTGGTATTTATATTTCAAATTTTTGCACAAAGTTTTCTGTGTGCGTGCGGTTGTATATTATGGGTTTGTGTGTTGGTCTTCAATTTTACGTCGTTCACTTAAGGAAGTGTTTTTGGTTTGTTTTTTGTTTGTGTGTTTTTACATACAACAGGTGTTTTGCATGCAGTGTGTTTTAAGCTGTGTTGCATTTTGTGTGTGTTTGTGTGGGGTGTGGTGGTTGTGTGTTGTGGTGGGGGTTGTTGTGTGTGTGTTTGAGGCATGTGTTTGTCTCCACTATCTTGGTTGTACCTGGTGTGAATGGATGACAACAAAAAAAAGGGATAATTTTCTCTCAAGCATAATCTTCCTCTGTTTTTTTTTTCCCTCACCTTTTTCTATTTATACATTACTTTTTTTCTAAGTCTTCACTCATTTTTTGTTGTTTTTTTAAAAATAGAAATTATAAAATTTTCTTTGTTTTTTTTTTATTCACTGATTTTCTTTTTTTAAAGGGATAATGGAAAAGCACCCATGGTTTTTTTTACAACCAGTCCCTCGTGTATGCATTTTTTTTGTAAATTTTGCTCCATTCCCCACCCACACAATGGCCTACTTTTCCAAAAAGGGGAAAAGATTGTAACTTTTGGTGCAAGATGTTTGCTTGTTTTTTGCACAGGGGGGCCTTGGTTACAGTCTCATCCGAAGGATGTATTCTTTCATTTGATTCTTGTTTAACTCTTTCTTGGGCTGTATTGTTTTCTCTTTCCCCTCTCCTCCCCCCCCTCTCTCTCCCTTTCCACCCTCCAAATCCCCTCTCTTTTCCTTCCCCTCTCCCTTCTCCCAAAAACCCCCCCCCCCCCCCTCCTCTCCCTCTGTCTGTCCCAACCTCCCTCCCTCCCCCTCTCTCTCCACCCCCCTTTTCTCTCTCCCCTCCCCTCCTTTCTTACCCCCCCCCTCTTTTACCCCCCCCCTCTCTCTCTATCCTCCCCATCTTCTCTCTCCTTTTCTTTACCTTCCATCAAATAATTACTTTTATTGTTTTTTTTTTTTTTAAGCAGCGCATAATCATTTTAAGGGGGCAAGAATGGGCCCGTCATATTGGAATACGATTGATTTTTTTGTAGAGCTTTTTAAAAGAAAACCTTTCAGAACCATTAATTGAAAAACAGAACAATTCATTAAAATTTCATGACTAAATTTTTATTTTTTGTCTCTGAAAGAACAGTTCATAGTGAAGAATAGGAAAGGGGAGAAAAAATTGGTATGTCCATGTGTAGCTTGATAAAGAGGATAAGTCCATTTTAATTTTTTTTTGTCCATACTAATATAAAAGAAAGAAAATCTAAAATATTATCGCAGACCATCACTTTAGAATGATTTTTCTCCTGTCTTTCCAAAAAAAAAAACTTTCCTCTCTTCTCTCTCTCTCTCTCTCTCTCTCCTTTCTTCTCTCTCTTTCTCTCTCTCTCTCTCTCTCTCTCTCTCCTTTCTCTCTCTCCTTTTTCTCTCTCTCTCTCCCTCTCTCCCCCCTCCTCTTCTCTCTCTCTCGAAACTTTTTTTAAAGAAACAAAAAGTTACCCCTATTTAGACTGCTGGGGG
>CM054156.1:13900369-13931039 GCA_028751875.1 Rapana venosa | reverse complement strand
CTGAAGTTAACATCAGTGCAGACTCCGCTCTCCCTGAAAGTCTTTCGGATGAGACTATAAACCAAGGCCCCGTGGTGAACCACACAAAACATCTTGCGCACTTGTTGAATCCTGTTCGCATTTTGTAAGAGTAGGCCATTGTGTGCCGTGGGAACAGAGGACAGAATTTACAAAACTGCATACACACGGGGACTGGATGTAAAAAAAGCACAAAAAGTGCTTTTTCCATTATCCTCGTTTATAAAAGTTTTTTTTAAAAAAATTTTAAAATAATAAAAAAAAGTTTTTAGAGACAGTAGCTCAAATGATTCCTGTTCATGATTATCTTGTTATAATGTGCATTACATTTTTTTGGGCGGTAGAAATACAGATATAGATTTTGAGACAGACACAGACAGCAGACACAGTGTTTAGTCACTTTTTGTTATTTGACTTTTGTTTGACCCTAGGTTTGAACTACCACCAAGATGCCATTTTCAGGTGATCTATGTTTTCCCCTGGAGTTAACATCAGTGCTGACTCCACTCCCCCAAAAGTTCTCAGATGAAACTCAAACCAAGGTCCTGTGTGTGAACGCACACAACACATCTTGCGCACATGTTAAAAACCTGTTTGGGCCTTTTGGAAGAGTGGGCCATTGCATGGCAGTGGGAATGGATGACAACATTTTATAAAATCCTCCCCCCCCCCCCAAACAATCAAAAAAATTTCTGATTCATGCACACTGGTGTCATGCTTAGACATCATCCCTGAAGTTGGAATGCAGCTACCTTAATAATGGGAAAAAAGGGTTTGGCGTACACAAAAACCTCACCATTGGCCAACCTCAGAGCTGTAGCTCTTAAAAAAACAACACCAACCCAAACCAACTTACCCCTAAGCCATCAGAAACCTAATTACCAGCAAAACAGCACTTGCTACTGCCTGTTACCACCCTGCAGATGTTGAGAGCAGGGATTTTCATGGCTTCTGACTGTGTGTGCAGACCTGCAGCACAAAGCAGTGATGATCCAGAGGTCCCAGCAGGAGCAGCAGAGCCACAGGTCCCCTCTCTCCATGGGTCAGCTCTTTTTTTCCGGTTTTTTCTCAGCTGTTGCTGTTGTTGTTGTTGCTGTTGTTGTTGTTGCTGTTTAGTTGAAAGTCTGTTCATGCTTGGTAATCTTGTTGTTGCTGATGCTGTTGCTGTTGTAGTTGTTGGTTTTCTGAAAGTCTGTTCTTGCTTGGTGACAATGTTAGTTCTGGCTATTGTCTGTGTAGTGTTTAGGTATAGAGAGAGATAGGAAAAGGCAATGTACGAGATTTAGAAACAGTTGGAGAGAGAGGGGGTGAAAATATGTGTGTGTGTGTGTGTGTGTGTGTGTGTGTGTGTGTGTGTGTGTGTGTGTGTGTGTGCATGTGTGTGTGTGTGAGGTGAGACAGACAGACACACAGACAGACAGACACACACCAGACAGAGACAGGCCTTTCTCTCTCTCTTCAGACACACACACCACACACACTCTCACACACAAACACTCACACTAACACACAACAACACACACACACTCACCACACACACACACACAAACACTCACTTCAAAAAAGGAAACACACAAAAAGTGTAGAGAGGTCCTATGCAGGATTCTCTAGGGTCACCTCTTCAATTCCTTGCACGCCCTGATCTGGGCACCAGAAAGGGGATCATAGACTTCTTCCCTTTTTGTCTTTAGTATCCCCTAAGGAGGATTAGGACTCGCACTACTAAATAGGCCGGGAAGGTGATTAAGGGGGTGGAGGAAGAGGATAGAAGGAAATATAGAAAAAGAAATATAAAAGGAAGAAAGTCAAGTTGTAGTGAAAAATCAGTCACCTCAAGTCACCTCTAGCACGTCATCATGAAGACTCATGTGTGTGAAATGTACAACATTCATTCAAATGCAATTCTCCATGGCCAAGCAAGGTTGGGGTTCACAACTATATTTTTCAATTTACACTACTTACTACTCAACTTTAACCACACACAATCCCCAATTTCCCACAATGGTACAATTCTAAAACACAAATTTTGTGCGCTGCTAAATGTTGGTCCATTTATATTTGTCCAGTCCTATTACAATTTCCTTAAGAATCCGTCTCCAGATCAGAGATCAAATGAATCCCACCCAAATTTCAAATCATTTCATGATCAACAGAAAGATAATGCCCAAAATTAAAGAATGAGGATGATGATAATCGATGATGATGTTGTGTTAACGATTTTCCTTAACTGGGGAACATGAGACTCAATAAGAGAATGAGTTTCGAAGGGTAACAATGGCTTCCCCAGCTCCACTTCTTAGGATAGGAATGGGAAGTTTTCATCTGGAATACAAATTTGGACTTGACTTGACTTCACACATCACAAACAATCTCAGAGTCAGATGAGAGCTAAGAAACAAAGACAGGCCAGTGAAAGACAAAGAGAGGAAACAGGTGAAAAATTTAGACACACTCCAGCATCAACAATTTCCAAACCTGCAGCTTTGTGACGACATTTATGTTCCGGACCCACTCTAATACTCTTCTGTGGCCTTGCAGGAGACAGCCAGCAACTACAGCAGGTCCAAGCATGGGCCGAGGGGGGAGCAAATCCTGAGGTAGGGAATTATGGTAACAGCATGGTGGTAGTGTTTGTATGTCTGTTTATGGCGTGTATGGTGTGTTTTGTTTTTTCTGTAGGTTATTGTTGTTCCTTGGCTAGATTCGGCTCTGAGGTTCATCAAATGGTTGAGAGTTTGCGGTTTTTGCAAACTGTTAAGGTAACTCCTTTTGTATTCTTTAGTGGAGGTTTGTCTTGCTTCGTCTTCTTTTGTGTTGAAGTTTCGAACAGGCGACAATAAATCAGTGTTGTCTGTCTTTTTTAATATCAACGAAAAATGATGTTTGCGCTGACGTGTTAAGCATCATGACAAGTCAAGCCAGCATATTAATCAAACTTCGACATGGGAGTGTATCTTTACATAGTAGCGCTAAATTGTTAACAGAAACAAGCCCCACCTGTTCTATTGGGGTGTGATATTAGACAATGTGGTAAAGGGCATTGTTTTGGAGCAGTGGGTGGTACTCAAACAACCGTGATATTGATATATAAACTGAATTGAAATGTAGGTTAAGCTATAGATCACTGGTAAAGTAGAGTTATTATGCTTTTTTTAAAGGAGTCTAAGTTTATAATAGTGTGTGTGTTTATGAGTTATGTACCAAATCAAAAAAAATAAAAATCATGTTCGCGTACTCCCGATCACGTTCACTGTCAGCGGACCCGGATCGATTTTAACACGATAAGCTAATGTACTTGCTGGTGGATATAATTGTCATGATTTAGGTTGAAACTATATTGTCTTGACATTTGTTTTAAAAAGATAAGGTGTTTAGTTTGTATCGCTTTATTCGCGGTCACCATATACTCGGAAAAGTTCAAGCGCAGGAAGCGACGCCAAGTCGCGACCGTCATGGCGGAATGTGCGTGATAGTGGTGGCTTCTCTATGACAAAATACAAAAGATCGCTTGATTTTATGTGATGCATAAGTACCTTCAGCAGCATAGCGAGTTGACTCAACGCAACAACCAGTATATTGCGAAGCTCGTGCCCGTTCAATATATAAAGTTAAAACAATCGGTCGACGTCGAAATAGCCGAAGTAGATAGGAAGTTTGTAGCTGATTGAAAGTCCATCCCTGCAAAACTTGCACCCGCTCGTTCAGTTCCAGATCGCGATCGATTTTTACCAAGTTTGCTAAAAGATTCCACAATCGTACTCAACCTTCTCTATCATTGTTTATTCAACCACAAATCCATGACTCTAAAAGCCTCCTCGCTGTCAATTTTGTTTTAAATAAAAAAATGCTCGAAAATCGCTTGAAGAATTTTTGCTTGTTGCAAACGCGTGGCCGCCATTTTTGTTGAAGACGATCTCTCGGATGGTCCGAAGAAAAAAAAATTAATATACCACTGTCTTATACCATCAGATTCTTGTTGCTTGTGTGTGTCAAACTACCTCTTCTCCCCTTTCTGCCCGCCTAAACGGCTCTTTGAAGCAATTCTTTGGCCTTGGCTGACCTTTGAAAGCGAATGTTAAGCTTTACAAACTATGTCCCACCAGTTATCCCGGATTATTTCCCGGGGATCCGCCACACAGCCGGCAGACCCGTACCTTTACCGTTATTCGGGAACCGCGCCACTTAGGGTTTAAGTCTTCTCCAGAAAAAAAAAGGCAACAGAATGGACCAAGTGGGCAGGTAAGGAGACACAAAGGATGGGTGACAAGGAAGAAGAGAAACGATGGTATTTACTGTGAGAGGTATAGAAAAGAGGGATATCATTGCACAGAAATTTCCAGTGTGTGGGGAGGTGTTTATAGGGTTAGGGCAAACAGGCTATTACCTTTAGGGGGATGGTTGTCTAAATCTACAACACGTTTGTATGCTTTGTTTGTTTTTTTTTTCAGTTTTGTCTGTCTTTTCTCATTGCACAAAATTGTTTACTCTTTTTGAAAGGTTGAATGGGTTGAGAATGTATTCACAAAATGTTCTGGTGCATTTGCATAAATGGGGACATTGTCACATCTGATAGGACTAAGTGGTGTTTGTCCTGTAGGAAGTTGGTGTTGTTGGGGTTTTTCCTCAGCTTAACACTTCCTGTGGGTGACCAGAATTTGCTTCTGATGACTCGTCATACCACTTGAGAAGTAAGATTGTAATGACTTGCTCGATGAGAAGTTTCTATTTCAGGACCTTTTTCACGGACCTCACCTTGTAGGAATCCATACTGCGATTCAGATGATTTTTTTTCTGCTTTAAAAGGCATGGGCTGTATTATTATGCTAAGAGATTAGCATGGCTGAAATGACCCAATCTCATACGAAACATTGTCAAGCAAAAAACTGTTGGTTGCTTTAGCTGAGTAGTGAATGACTGTGTTTTGACTTCAGTCTGATGGGTACCATGAAAGTCTTGGGTTTAAATCTTGGTGTCCGTCATTGGTTATTTTAGTGTGGAGATTCGTACTATCTCCAGGTTCCGTCATGTCCGACCGTCTGTGTTTCTTCCATTCCCTGCTGTATATACTACAAGCAGCAGATTTAAGTATTGCATGTTTGTTCTCTTGAGTCATTTCAGGGATTCGGTGGGTTAAGGAAACACAACATATCAGATGTAACGTATACAATGAAATGAGCTGTTTTGAAATCGGAACGGTGTTGTACGGCTGACTGAGGCTGAGGGCCAGACCCCTCCCTGCATAGCTACTTGCACAGGGAAGATCATGGGCACCATGCATCCACCCTGTACTGGTATGGCAGAGAGAGAATGTTATTACTTATGCGCCGTCAACTAATCTAACTGACATGAACTTATGTTTCAGTGATGCACTAGAACATTCTGACAAAAACACAATCCAAATGATTTGTGTATTGCGGAAGCTGTGCCTGTGGGGGAAGGGTGGAAGGAGCGATTATGTGGTGCGTGGGGGTAGGGTAAATGGCTACTTTAAGACGTGACCTACCTACGTGAAGTTTTGTGTGTGGGTGTGTGTGTACTTACGCTGTGTTATAATTCATGTGCATGCATTACACCTGCATGTAACAATGCTTGTGGGTAGAATGCATGCCATGCATGCTGGATAGTATGCGGCGTGAATGGGGGTGTGTTTGTAATATGAATTTGAACGAATTTGGTATGACAGAGTGCGGGCTGATAAGGACAGGTTTTTAAAAAATATAGTGACATGTTTTAGGAATTATGGATAATATTTTAAATGGGGATATGTGTTTTTATGTAATGTATGTGGAATGATTAAAGGTTGCATCTTTGATATAATAGCTTGTTTTGTGGTGCATTTACAAGAGTTCAGCCGCGACTATATGAAGGCCATGTATCTGTCATTCATCATCTTCACTTCTTCATCATCAGCATCTTCATTCATCTTTTTGAATTGGGGGCAGATAGATTGTGGTAGGCGAATTCTGCTATCCTTGGAGAGATGATAGACTGCGAAGCAAAATCGGTTAGCTGTCAGATCCCAGGATTGCGTAGTAGCCGTTCCAGAAACTGTGCTTGGGATTGACATGGATAAGAATTGGCACGTCCTTGCTCCGAAATCAGAAAATCCCACTGGAGAGACGCTGTCGAATATTTTAAGCCTGCAGCAGACCTGTGTCCTGTATTGGTTCGAGACGTAGGTTTCCTAGCGCTAAAAACCGTCGAACGTTTTGTATGAAGATGTCTGTGAAATCCGACATGCTGTGTTGTTTCACATGAACAATGATCAAATGGGAAGACCAGGTCACGGCTATGAAGAATATGGCAAGAAGTGTGCTTAATGTTGATGCATTCTGAAGTCTGTAGCTAGCTAGTACCAATAGACTGCGCTGGTTTGGCCCGTTACAACGGGGACAAGGAACAGCAGACCACCACATCATAAAAAGAGCAATGAACTTCATAGGGGAGTGGGAATAAGAGACCAATGGGAAGACCTAGCAAGACTGGGCGGCCTGTGTTGCAGTTGATCGTAGAGACAAGGGGGCATATTAAGGAGAAGCTAAAAACAGAGAGAGAGGAGAAGGCTCATCAATGTCAAACCTCCCCTTGGTGAATCATGACAAAAAATGGAAGAAGAAGAAGGTACGATGACTTGTCATTATCAATAGTAATAAGGTTCAGTCAGCTGCCATTTCGCATGGCGCCTTGTGCCACCAGGAGAGTTAAACTATAAGATCGTATCATCTGTTACATTTGGTCTCGACAAAAACTGTACCTTATACCTCTGTGACTGTCTTCACCTGGTTCACTCCTTTACGTTCCATCAGCTCGGCTGGCAGAGACTTGTGCTGAAGAATACCTAGATTTCAACCAGTTCACTGTTGCGTCTCTCTTTCGTCTGGATTTTGGTCCATCTGTGTCTGGATAACATTGACCCTCACTCTCTCTCTATCTCTCCGCCAATTCTATATGATGCTTTTTGATCCAGTCTTATGACAATTAATTGTCAAACCTAAGATTCTCTCCACCGGGGTGTAATAGTCTATTTCTGTCACGGCCTTCAACACCCCCCACCCCCCCCAATCATGCTGCCGTGTGTTAGACCTTTAACTTTATGTGTGGGCGCCGCATGGGGGGGATGCATGTGAATGTGTAAAAATCTATTAAATGTAACTGGCTGCCATGTGAATAGACTAGGGATGGTTGGAAAGCGCTTGATTTGGGTTTTTTGTGCAAGTATAGTGCTGTATGTGAATTCCATGTAGTATTATTATCATCATCATTGTCATTGTTTCATTATTTTTTATTAATTGTTTTATTCAGAGGACGGGGCTCGGAAGACGATGGAAGGTGATGTTCTGGAGCGAGGAATTGCAACGTGCTGAAAGTACTACGCGCTTGTTGTGGGGAAAAGGAGGCAATAAGAACACCTACCTGCAGCAGCGGCGGAGCAGTCGGAGGTGGACCTGCAAGCGGTGTGAGTAACCCTTCTGAAGTTTTGTTATTTTTATTATTTTTAATTTGAATCTTTTATATCGCGTGGCTGTTATGGCACTGGGTTTATTATTTGTTTTATTTCATTCTTTTATATTGAAGGGATAATGGAATGTAAGACTTATGTACTAGTTTTTACATCCAGGTCACGTTGGTGTATGTGGTTTGTAAAATGCTGCCATACTGTTCCCACCGGCACACAATGTATATTCTTACGAATAGCCCGAACAGGATTTAACAGGGGTTGCACGCAGTTTGCGTGCGGTTCGCACCATACTTACCTTAACCTTACTTCTCTCTGTAGCAGGAGGGCACACAAGGCCGCGGAACTCATTACTCCACTGGTTCTGGTCTGCGGCTGTGTGTCTGAAGTGCGGCGTTCTCGTGCTCCAAGCCTGCGCGTTCCGCCTATACTTCTACCATTCGACCGCCATGTTGTTTTTGGGGCGTCCCCTTTCCTTCTCCCTTCTAGGTGTCCGAGCCGAGGGCAACAGCAAGTTCGGGCATCCTGTCTATTCTTTGGACATGTCCGATTCCAGTTCCATCTCCGTCGTTAATCTCCTGCTGATTTTTTCTGCTCCTGCTTTTTCCTAGACCTTGTCTCGGTTGGGAAATGGGTTCTTGATCGGATCCAGAAGCTCCTCTCCGCAGCCATTTGTTTGGAAAAGGTCTAGTTTCTATTCTTCGCTTTCGTAATTTCCAGGTCTCACATCCTAGAGAGAGAATGACAAAGACAAGGCTCTTGATAAGGGCAAGTGTTTGGTTTTGTCTGCCGAGGTCTCAGCATTTGCCAGATGTTGGTTCATATCGTTTCATCTGAGGCTCCTCGGCCTGTGCTACTCTCTCTCGTTCGGGACGTCTGCTGTTCCTCCTCCGTCTTTTGGTGCGTTTTGCTCCGAGTTAGGGTGAAGTTCTACCTCTTCAACTTCCTGATCTCCAACCCTCTGACCATCGTTGTGCAACTGTTTACTTTCATGGCTTTGCACTTCTGTCCATTCAGCTTGAGCTCCAAACTTTGCTGCGTTGTCTTCCAATCTAGTAGTTTTGTGTTGGTAGACGGTTCATTGGTGATGAAAGGAGGGCGATGTACATATACATTGTCAAGGTCTTCTAACATGTTCATGAAGTCCCCATCTATATCCCAGTTCTCTTGCCTTCCACTGTTTTTCTCATCACCCAGTCTATCACAAGAAGGAAGAGGGATTCCTGACATGCTAGCATCTGTTTCTCCCCGGTACTCACTTAATCTGGAAACCCGTCTGTTTCGGTGGTCCATATATGACAGAGCACGTCTTGGAAAGTCTGTACATGTCTTGACCATCCTGAATGTGTTTCTGTGGGATTTTTTTTGAGCATGATGATCCAGTGATGGTCTCGGGTGTATGGTGTCAAAGGCCTTTTCAATGTCAATGAAGTGAATTAGTGTTGCGTTCCATTCGTTGACTTGTTCCAAGATGTTCCTGAGTATAAATATTTGGCGACCAGTCCCTCTCCCTTTCAAAATCAGTGCTTGTTCCCTTTTGAGAGATGCGGTCTACTCCCTCTTGTAATCTGTATGTGGGATCTGGCTGAGCACCTTACTGGCATGGGTTGTAGTGTAATCCTTGCTGTTTCCACACTCCTAAAAATTGCCTTCGTTGGATCTTGCATAGGAGTCCTTTCGTCCACTGTGTTGGTAATGTCTCCTTTTCCCAGACGAGGATGAAAGTGCCGTTGTAGTTCCATTGCCACGTCTGTTCAATGTCTGTGCTTTTGTAGCATCTCTGCACTGTGATCTGGGTCTGCTCCCTTGGTGCCTTTTCCGTTCCTGACAGCGTTCTGCAGTGGATTTCTTGTTGTGCATGGTTGGTTGGGTGCTCTGCCTTGAGATGTGTCTAGTGTTCGGCCACCGCACCTGGGGCATCGTGTGGTGGTTCTTGCGGAGCTTCCCTGTTGAGAATGCATGGATGTGGTCGTCCATTCGACCGCGGCAGGAGCCTTGATATGCTTTAGCAGCTCCACCGTGTCTTTATTCTGCTCTGCTCCCCCCCTGACTTGGTCTAGTGCCCTTGGTTGGGGAGCTGTGTCAACAATGCTGGATAGGTCTTTCTGTCGCAAGTTCTCTGCTGTGTGCACGCTCTCCGTGCTTTTTCTGAATCCATTCTTTCGCTTTGTCCGCTAGTACGCTTCTTTTCATTCTTGTCTTTTTCCGTGGTTGCTTCCTTCATGTCTGTTCTGTATACTCTTGACCGAGGTGTACGGGTTGATTCTGATCTTGATGCGCTGTACTCTAATCGAAGCTTCCAGCGTGGTCTCATCGGATCAGGTGCGTGCTCGTACCCTTTCTGTAGCCAAGACCCTCACGTCTGCTGATTTGATGGAGGGTTCTTGGCGGAGGTTCCACACACGCTTTACAGATTCTAGTTCGGTTTCATGTTTCTTCGGCTTGGTCGTCACGGCGTTGCAGAACTTCTTCCTTTATCTTCGATCCTTCAGTCGTTCAACGTCAGTGTGTCTTGGTTTTTTGTGTTTCTGCGTGAATCTGAGTCGTTACTTGATCCTCGTCTTCACATGGTCGTGTGGTCGCTGTTAGGCATCTGCTCTCCTCTGTACTCGGACAGTCTTGTTCTGATGATATCCACGGTACGACTGATAATAGGTGGTCAATTTGGTTCTTGTACTGTCGTCCCTGATGTCCAAGTTGCTTTGTGAATGTCTTTGTTGTGGGAAATATGAGTTCCTGTGAGAACTAGTCCATTCAGATGGCTCTATAACCTCGCATAGTCTCTCTCCATTGTCGTTTGTCTCCCAAGTCCATGAGTACCATTTTCCTTTTGTATCCAGTGTTGTCATTTGCCCCACTTTTCATTTAGTCTCACTTGATGATGATGATGGAGATTCTTGTTGCACCCGTCCACTGTTTCCTGGAGTTGTTGGTAACTGCGCCTTATGCCTGGTCTTCCTCTCGTTGTCGGTGCGTCCAACTTGTTTGACTGTCATCCCTTCTGTATTTGGAAGTTAGATCTTGCTGTAATGATTCCTCTTGTTGATGTGTCCCATACCCCATGCTGACTACACTGCGTCTTGCTCATCCCTTGATGGCAACTCTCCCTAGGTTGTTGTGGTCGTATCAACTGGTATATCACTGTCTGTCGGTGCTAGCTTAATTTTTCTGCTCCTGGTCCTTTCTGGACTGCTGATCCAAGAATGTGCAGTTGGTATTTGGCGCTTCTCTATTTAGAATCGGCTCGTGCTGCCCATCCTCGTACTTTGTTCTGTTATTCCTTGGGTCCTGATGTTATGGGTTTGTTTTGGGGATTGGCAGAGGGACATGGTCTTTCTGTGTGCTTCCCGCCTGGCTTGCATCCATCGTCCGTCTTGTTGCCAGTGCAGGCGATCCCGCTCCCCCTGGGGCCTTGAAGCGAAGTGATGGTTATATTTCGGATTTCGTGGGCTTTTTCAGGGAGGAGTAGTCTGTGGGCCTTCTGCACACTACCCCCTTTTTGAGGGCCAGTGGTTTTCTGCCAGGGTGGGCCGTCCTTTAGATGCGGTGGGGCTCGGTTTGCAATTCCCTTCCGCCACCCGGGAGTCGCGCCTCATCGCCCGTGCAGTCCAACGCGGGGCAAGTTTGCACATGGGACCTTGGTTTATAGCTCTCATCCTGAAGTACATTGGGGAGATGTGGACTCTGTATCACTGACGTTAAACTCCAGTGGGAAAAGATCCCCCTTGAAGGAATTGAACCGGGTCATCAAATATGGCGAGGCACAATTTCTAACATCTGGGATACCACCCTCCCCCCATTGTTTTAGATAGTATTGTACATAAGAAGGAAGGTGGCAGGATGTTTCAGACCTTCTCCGCCTACCAAGGTAAAAACCTGAGGGTTCTTGGTTGGATGAACAGTATTGTCGTTCTTTTCTGTTTGTCAGAAAATCAAACTGAATGTCAAAGTCTCTCTGAGAGACTCCTAAACCAGTCAGACCTGTGTGCTTACAGACTTGCGGCATATCATAAAGAACCCACGGGAAGTTGTGAATTGGTAAGTGCAGGAAGGTACCTGCCTGACTGTCCTGCCAAAATGGGTTAGGTCACTTCATTGCTTTTATCACCTGAAGTCGGTAGAATGCAGCTACCTTAATGGTGGGGAGAATTATTACAAACCCAGTCACATATGCAAATTTGTTCCCAGTAGGGACATAGAGCTATTGCCAAGGATACTACCATAACAAACAACAGCAAAGATATTTGTGTTGGAACTTTGGGATACCTGTGGTTATTACTGCCTCCGTGAGAGGAGTTTCAAGTTCTCGCCATGTGTTGGTTCGTGTCTTACTGGGTCTATCACCTTGTGACGGTGTCGGGGGGTGCGGGTAGGGTGGTACTAGCACTTCTGTACAACACTTCTCAGTATGCAGAGGGGAGTCCGCGGGCTCAGGCCTGGAACGGAGTCTGCTGCGGGGCTTCGCGTATGCGGAGGATGACGGATGCAGGATGTCGTTTATTCTGCTTCGGTTGAGTCATGTTTCGTCCCCAGGGGTGGTTAGTGTGACATGGATGAGCCTACTCCCTTCTCTCTCTGTTGGGTGCTGTCATCCGTAGGGTTGCCCCTGTTCGCTAAGTTCATCTGCAATAAAGGCCTCCAGGTCGTGCTTGGGTCTTCCTTGGGTCTATTTCCATCCACTACGAAGTTCATTGCTCTTTTTTTTTATGTTGTGTTGGTCTGCTGTCCGTTGAACGTGCCAAACCTGTGCAGTATATAGCTACAGACTTCAGATCATCAACTTGGCATATTCTCTGCTTGTAATGTTTTCTTTCGTGATCTGTCTTCCCATTTGTTCTCTTTGTCATTTTGTAGCGTAAAGCAGTTTCGGTTTTCCACAGCTGCCGTGACTTCTTCTTCTTCCCCTTTTTTTGATTTTTTAGTCAATGTGTCATGGAATAAGTATACTAGTCACAACAATAGTCAATGCCCAAGTTGACTGTCGCTCCTGACCAAACCACCCTGGAACTAGTCTGAAACAGCAGGCTTTGCGCAGAGGGGGGGGGACAGGGGTGGCAGGGCCTGGGTCTAAGCAGGCCACGGTTCAGGGACATCTTACCCCCCATGTTGATGACCCCCCACACCTGTTTCCTGATGCCGCCCGCTCGCTGGCGAAGGCGGTCAGCCCCGTCCGTGTGGGAGTTAAAAGGTGGTCATGCAGGCAACTGCTGCAGCTCAACGAACGGCAGGCCATGAGTTGTGTGTGTGATCTGTGTGTGAGTTTTGAAACTCATGTTTGGGATGTGGGGTGGGGTGTGGGAGGGGAAGTGGGTTGGGGTGGTGTGTGGTGGGGGAGTGAGGAGGTGGAGGGATGGTGGGGGTGGGAGGGAGTGACGGGAGGGGGGGTGACGGATAGAATATGAATGAGAAACCAATAGCAGCCCATGGCGCAAGTGGTTAGCGCACTTGGGTTGGACTGGAAGGTCGCGGGGTGTCTATTCATCATATAGAGTATAGGGTTTTTTTCGGGACTCCGCCCTCGGGCTTTTTCCTACACAGAGTATTGTGCTGTGGGCTGCAGCTTGTGGGGAAGCCTGGGACCACTCTGTCGAGCTTCATCTCTTAACGGATGCGAGTTTGTGAGTGTTGCTGCAATATTACCTACCAACACTGCAGGTGTCTGTATCTCTCGGGCCGCATACGGTTGAGCCAGGGGGGTTATATTATGATAGTAAGCGTAGAGTACAAACCTGTCAAGTTAGTATCCAATGCAAAGGCACTTCTCTGCTGCATCAGTACGTCTTCCTCTGTGGTCTTGTGTATCTTATGCATTTTACAAAAAAAAAAATATTGCCCTCGATTCGTTGTCCCGGTTTCTGGTCTCACATGGTGACCTCAGATGCGGTTTGCCCATACACTTCTGTGCCTGTGGTGAGTTTGTGTCAAAGGCCTTTGGGTGTTGGAGGTTCGCGGGGGGATGGTCGTTGGTAGGGTGTTTGTGGTGGTTGCCAATGGAGTGCTGGGCAACACACTCAAATTTGCTCAGCGACTGAGATAATTTGTCTTAGTAGGGGACTTAGTAGGGTGGTGTCCTGCGTAAAGTTAGCTCAGAATCAGGCACTCATCTGAACACCACCAAAGGGGACCCTGCTGCAGTGCAGGGCCGCCCTATGCTGGTGGCCCCACGTCGGCCTGATAGTGATGGGGCTCCCTTGGACTTCCGTCCCTGAGGATGGAGACATAGCAAATCGGGTTGTGGTTGTTGTGGCGGGGGATTGGAATGAGCGGCGTTGGGAACAGTAGGATCGGGGGTCGTCGGAAGATGAGCGGGGGGGGGACAGCAAAAAAATAAAAAGGATAAACTAAGGATGAGAAATGACAATGACTTATGGTTTATTTGTGAGTGTGAGGTGTGTGAGGGATGAGAGAGATTGTTAAGATAGAAGAGAGAGTGTGAGATGATTTTAATGTTAAGGCCTTGGGCTCTGTGGTTCACATCAGTAAAACTGATGGTTTAGAAGTGATTCTCAACACGTTTGCTAAATATAACAAAACAAAACAAACGTATGGACTTTCAACTTGTGAAGTTTATTAAGTCAGTGTTAGTGTGATTGGCGTTATGTTGTCTATGTTGTGTCGTTCCCCAAAAAAATATTTGAGGGCCAGACAGAGTCAGTTTTCAGGTTTTTGTAAAAAATATTCAAAAAATGGGAAGCCCAGGGTTATTAAAAGTTAGGGACTAAACTGGAAAGGGTATGAATTAAATTGGATGTTTTTATTTCCGTTCCACAACGTTGCAGTTGTGTGCCCATGTTGATTCAAGATGAAAGTTCATTGTGTTGTACTTTCTTTGATTGTTGGTTAACAGCCTTACTCCGCCAAAGGTAAGTTGCGTGATGGGGGCAGATTGGTTGTGGGTAGAGCATTGAGATCACAATCTGTAGCCTGGGTTTGAGCCACCTCGAGAGGCTCTATTTAAGGGGATATTTTTTCCACTGCAATTCTATTCTGTAATGTCTCCTGAAGTCTGGAATTGTGGATGCCTAAATGGTGGTGGCCAAAAAAGGTCACAATAGGCAAATATTAAGTCTCACCCTTGGTGAACTCAGCAGAGCTCTAGAGATGGAATAAAAGAGAGGAAAAAAAGTCTACTTCAGATGGTGTAGTTGAGATTGAAAAAAATAAAGAAGGAAAGAATGATAAATGATATCTGGACTGACTCCACTCCCCCTGTATTAAGACCTTATAATCCAAGGATACTTGTTCAACACACTCACACACTGCTGCACTTCTTGCTAACATTTAATACCCATTCTGCTTAGTAAAAGGTAGCCATTTCATGCTGGCAAGGATTTTATGGACGCAAAATTAAAAAACAACAACAAAAACCAGCACCTCTGGTGCTGTGTTAAACTTCATCACCCTAAGCCAGGAATGCAGTACCTTATAGTGGGCCCATGGTCACATATCAAAATCCCACAATTGGTGAACCTTTTACCTCTTAACTGTACAAAGTACAAGTACACCACTATATGCCGGGGGGAATTAAATTTCTCATGTATCCATTGCTAGTGTTATGTCCCTCTTACTCAGAAAAATTTACTGAATGCATAAACTATTAGTCCTGCCCATTGACAGGAGAGCATATAGTAAATTGCTTTGAGGCAAGACCAAATTAGTTAGCATGATATTTAACTACCATAATTTATTTAAAATGTAAAACATCAACAAAAACTAACAATTTTGTGTACCCCTCATCTCTTACTATAGTCAACATAAGTCAAGGATAAAATTCAGTCTTTTTTAAAAATGCTCTTTTCCTGAATCTATACACATCTCTCGTTTTTCATTCACTGTGAGGATTATCTAAGTTTTTATGTACCTCTTTTTCAGCTGTGTAATGTTATTGATACCTTCAATGAGGGAAGTGTCAGCCATTTTGGACAAGACTGCCCAAGCAGTCATGCATAAAAACACAATTCGAGTCTAAAAAAACCGAGGAATTTTTGCTATCGGTTTTTGCAGTGGATTGTTGCCACGCAACAGGAGAGTTATCTCTATCATTTTGGAGTTCTTTCCTTCGAAACTGTAAGTCGAGGATAGCTGGAAGGTTTTACTTCGGTTCGAAATCCCGTAAATTTTCCGGGTTGTAGGCGTTTAGAGTGCTCATTAAGCCTGGAATATTTCCAGGGTGGGGCAAGTCTAGTGGTTATGGTCTTAGCCAGGGAATGAAATGCCAAAGTATGTTTTTTTTGGGTTGTTGGTGTGCTATGACTGGTGAGCCTGAAGTCGGTTTCTGCGCGATGTGCTGTGACTCTCACAACATGGACGCCCGTTGCCTTCCTGCTGGCAAGCCTTACGTCATGGAGGACGACTAAGCAAGGCACTTGCCATAAAGCTCCACGAGAGCCTCCCCCAAGATCCTCCGTAAGGTATCGTGTGTTCAACCAATGTAAGTCATTTTTTTTTTATCATGTCCTTTTTTTAAAGAAAAATCCTTGTGAAATGGACTATAATGAGAGGTCCTGTGTATGTAATGCATGCTTAACATCTTGCCATACTTGTTAAAAAACCCGTGCCACCTTTGGTAGAGTAGGCCATTTGAGTGCTGGTAGGACAATGGATGAGGGATAATTGTCAAATATGCATGCACACTTGGCCTGTCATGTTTAGATTGCATCCCAGAAGTGGAAATGTGGCTACCTGTAATGATGGGTTATGACCGCTTGGGCGCATACACAAATATCTCACCAATGGTGAATCTGGAGCTCTAGCGGAGAGGAAGGAACACAAAAAAGAAGTTAGGTTTTGTTGAATTCACATATATTTTATTCTCTGTTGTGTTTGTGGTTTTGGTTTAGCCCCGTTGTATTTCACACTATGTTGTATATCTTGTATGTGTTTTCCTTTTTTAAATTGATGGTAGGTATTTTTGGGGGGCGGTTTCTTGGGCTGGTGTTTACCAATGTCATGCAATTTTCTTTGTTTTATTAAGTGTTGGGTGAACAAAAATGTTAATTTGTTGGTATTTATTTTTCATATATAGTTGCACAAGTTTTCTCTGTGTGCGTGCGTGTGTGGAGTGTGTATTTGCTTTGTGTGTGTTTGTGTGGAGAGTCTTTTCAATTGTTACGTGCTGTTACTTATGTGATACGTGTGTTTGTGTGTTTGGTGTGTGTTTTTTGTGTGTGGACTTAAACCTTGGATGCTTGCTTGCATGTGTTTGTATTAAGCCATGTCGTATGCATGTTGTGTGTGTGTGTTGTGTGTGTGTGTGTGTTTTGTGTGTGTGTGTGTGTGTGTGTGTGTGTGCTTTGAGGCATGTGTGGCTGGTCTGCCATCTTTTGGTTATTTACCTGTGTGTGATTGTGTAAGTACACAATTAATGGGATTAATTCTTCTCTCAAGCATTATCATTCCTCTGTATAATTTTGTCCTTCTCTTTTCTAATTATACTTTACATGTTCTATATGTCTTGCTACTCAGTTTTTGGTGTATTTTTATTAAAAATAGAATATATGATTTTTCTTTGTTTACTTGTGTTCATGATTTATTCTTTTATGTCTTAAGGATAATGGTATGAAGCACCATGTGCGGTTTTACATACTGGCCACGCGGTGTATGCAGTTGTGTAAATGTTGTCATCCATTCCCACAAGCTCACAATGGCCCTACTCTTCCAAAAAAGCGGTAACTGATTGGAACGGGGGGTGCAGAGTGGTTCTGCTTGCTTTTGGCTCAGGGGGTTCATTGGTTTTAGGCTCATAAGTATGGATGGTGGCGTGCTGGTGTTTCTCTGGGGGGTGTGTGCGCTTTCGTGGTCGTGGTAGGTGGGGCTCTTGCGCGCACGCTCTCTTCCACCCCCCCCACCATCGCTCAGTATCTCCAACCTCGTCTCCCTGCAGCACAAAGCAGTGATGTTCCCAGAGGTCCCAGCAGGTGCACGCTGAGCCACAGGTCCCACCTCTCCATGGGTCAGCTTCTTTTTTTCCGGTTTTTAGTCTCAGCTGGTTGCTTTGTTGTTGGTGCTGTGGTTGTTGTTGGTGCTTGTTTAGTTGATGTCTGTTCATGCTTGGTAATCTTTGTTGTTGCTGCTGCTGTTGCTGTCTGTTGTAGTTTGTTGGTTTATGATAGTTTTTCTTGCTTGGTACAATGTTAGTTTTGGATATTGTCTTGTAGTGTTTAGGTATAGAGACGAGGATAGGAAAAGGCATAAGTTAACAGAGATCTTAGAACCTGTTGGAGAGAACGGGCGGTGAAAATTATGGTGTGTGTGTTGTGTGTGTGTGTGTGTTGTGTGTGTGTGTGTGTGTGTGTGTGTGTGCATGTGTGTGTGTGTGAGGTGAGACAGACAGACACACAGACAGACAGACACACACCAGACAGAGACAGGCCTTTCTCTCTCTCTTCAGACACACACACCACACACACTCTCACACACAAACACTCACACTAACACACAACAACACACACACACTCACCACACACACACACACAAACACTCACTTCAAAAAAGGAAACACACAAAAAGTGTAGAGAGGTCCTATGCAGGATTCTCTAGGGTCACCTCTTCAATTCCTTGCACGCCCTGATCTGGGCACCAGAAAGGGGATCATAGACTTCTTCCCTTTTTGTCTTTAGTATCCCCTAAGGAGGATTAGGACTCGCACTACTAAATAGGCCGGGAAGGTGATTAAGGGGGTGGAGGAAGAGGATAGAAGGAAATATAGAAAAAGAAATATAAAAGGAAGAAAGTCAAGTTGTAGTGAAAAATCAGTCACCTCAAGTCACCTCTAGCACGTCATCATGAAGACTCATGTGTGTGAAATGTACAACATTCATTCAAATGCAATTCTCCATGGCCAAGCAAGGTTGGGGTTCACAACTATATTTTTCAATTTACACTACTTACTACTCAACTTTAACCACACACAATCCCCAATTTCCCACAATGGTACAATTCTAAAACACAAATTTTGTGCGCTGCTAAATGTTGGTCCATTTATATTTGTCCAGTCCTATTACAATTTCCTTAAGAATCCGTCTCCAGATCAGAGATCAAATGAATCCCACCCAAATTTCAAATCATTTCATGATCAACAGAAAGATAATGCCCAAAATTAAAGAATGAGGATGATGATAATCGATGATGATGTTGTGTTAACGATTTTCCTTAACTGGGGAACATGAGACTCAATAAGAGAATGAGTTTCGAAGGGTAACAATGGCTTCCCCAGCTCCACTTCTTAGGATAGGAATGGGAAGTTTTCATCTGGAATACAAATTTGGACTTGACTTGACTTCACACATCACAAACAATCTCAGAGTCAGATGAGAGCTAAGAAACAAAGACAGGCCAGTGAAAGACAAAGAGAGGAAACAGGTGAAAAATTTAGACACACTCCAGCATCAACAATTTCCAAACCTGCAGCTTTGTGACGACATTTATGTTCCGGACCCACTCTAATACTCTTCTGTGGCCTTGCAGGAGACAGCCAGCAACTACAGCAGGTCCAAGCATGGGCCGAGGGGGGAGCAAATCCTGAGGTAGGGAATTATGGTAACAGCATGGTGGTAGTGTTTGTATGTCTGTTTATGGCGTGTATGGTGTGTTTTGTTTTTTCTGTAGGTTATTGTTGTTCCTTGGCTAGATTCGGCTCTGAGGTTCATCAAATGGTTGAGAGTTTGCGGTTTTTGCAAACTGTTAAGGTAACTCCTTTTGTATTCTTTAGTGGAGGTTTGTCTTGCTTCGTCTTCTTTTGTGTTGAAGTTTCGAACAGGCGACAATAAATCAGTGTTGTCTGTCTTTTTTAATATCAACGAAAAATGATGTTTGCGCTGACGTGTTAAGCATCATGACAAGTCAAGCCAGCATATTAATCAAACTTCGACATGGGAGTGTATCTTTACATAGTAGCGCTAAATTGTTAACAGAAACAAGCCCCACCTGTTCTATTGGGGTGTGATATTAGACAATGTGGTAAAGGGCATTGTTTTGGAGCAGTGGGTGGTACTCAAACAACCGTGATATTGATATATAAACTGAATTGAAATGTAGGTTAAGCTATAGATCACTGGTAAAGTAGAGTTATTATGCTTTTTTTAAAGGAGTCTAAGTTTATAATAGTGTGTGTGTTTATGAGTTATGTACCAAATCAAAAAAAATAAAAATCATGTTCGCGTACTCCCGATCACGTTCACTGTCAGCGGACCCGGATCGATTTTAACACGATAAGCTAATGTACTTGCTGGTGGATATAATTGTCATGATTTAGGTTGAAACTATATTGTCTTGACATTTGTTTTAAAAAGATAAGGTGTTTAGTTTGTATCGCTTTATTCGCGGTCACCATATACTCGGAAAAGTTCAAGCGCAGGAAGCGACGCCAAGTCGCGACCGTCATGGCGGAATGTGCGTGATAGTGGTGGCTTCTCTATGACAAAATACAAAAGATCGCTTGATTTTATGTGATGCATAAGTACCTTCAGCAGCATAGCGAGTTGACTCAACGCAACAACCAGTATATTGCGAAGCTCGTGCCCGTTCAATATATAAAGTTAAAACAATCGGTCGACGTCGAAATAGCCGAAGTAGATAGGAAGTTTGTAGCTGATTGAAAGTCCATCCCTGCAAAACTTGCACCCGCTCGTTCAGTTCCAGATCGCGATCGATTTTTACCAAGTTTGCTAAAAGATTCCACAATCGTACTCAACCTTCTCTATCATTGTTTATTCAACCACAAATCCATGACTCTAAAAGCCTCCTCGCTGTCAATTTTGTTTTAAATAAAAAAATGCTCGAAAATCGCTTGAAGAATTTTTGCTTGTTGCAAACGCGTGGCCGCCATTTTTGTTGAAGACGATCTCTCGGATGGTCCGAAGAAAAAAAAATTAATATACCACTGTCTTATACCATCAGATTCTTGTTGCTTGTGTGTGTCAAACTACCTCTTCTCCCCTTTCTGCCCGCCTAAACGGCTCTTTGAAGCAATTCTTTGGCCTTGGCTGACCTTTGAAAGCGAATGTTAAGCTTTACAAACTATGTCCCACCAGTTATCCCGGATTATTTCCCGGGGATCCGCCACACAGCCGGCAGACCCGTACCTTTACCGTTATTCGGGAACCGCGCCACTTAGGGTTTAAGTCTTCTCCAGAAAAAAAAAGGCAACAGAATGGACCAAGTGGGCAGGTAAGGAGACACAAAGGATGGGTGACAAGGAAGAAGAGAAACGATGGTATTTACTGTGAGAGGTATAGAAAAGAGGGATATCATTGCACAGAAATTTCCAGTGTGTGGGGAGGTGTTTATAGGGTTAGGGCAAACAGGCTATTACCTTTAGGGGGATGGTTGTCTAAATCTACAACACGTTTGTATGCTTTGTTTGTTTTTTTTTTCAGTTTTGTCTGTCTTTTCTCATTGCACAAAATTGTTTACTCTTTTTGAAAGGTTGAATGGGTTGAGAATGTATTCACAAAATGTTCTGGTGCATTTGCATAAATGGGGACATTGTCACATCTGATAGGACTAAGTGGTGTTTGTCCTGTAGGAAGTTGGTGTTGTTGGGGTTTTTCCTCAGCTTAACACTTCCTGTGGGTGACCAGAATTTGCTTCTGATGACTCGTCATACCACTTGAGAAGTAAGATTGTAATGACTTGCTCGATGAGAAGTTTCTATTTCAGGACCTTTTTCACGGACCTCACCTTGTAGGAATCCATACTGCGATTCAGATGATTTTTTTTCTGCTTTAAAAGGCATGGGCTGTATTATTATGCTAAGAGATTAGCATGGCTGAAATGACCCAATCTCATACGAAACATTGTCAAGCAAAAAACTGTTGGTTGCTTTAGCTGAGTAGTGAATGACTGTGTTTTGACTTCAGTCTGATGGGTACCATGAAAGTCTTGGGTTTAAATCTTGGTGTCCGTCATTGGTTATTTTAGTGTGGAGATTCGTACTATCTCCAGGTTCCGTCATGTCCGACCGTCTGTGTTTCTTCCATTCCCTGCTGTATATACTACAAGCAGCAGATTTAAGTATTGCATGTTTGTTCTCTTGAGTCATTTCAGGGATTCGGTGGGTTAAGGAAACACAACATATCAGATGTAACGTATACAATGAAATGAGCTGTTTTGAAATCGGAACGGTGTTGTACGGCTGACTGAGGCTGAGGGCCAGACCCCTCCCTGCATAGCTACTTGCACAGGGAAGATCATGGGCACCATGCATCCACCCTGTACTGGTATGGCAGAGAGAGAATGTTATTACTTATGCGCCGTCAACTAATCTAACTGACATGAACTTATGTTTCAGTGATGCACTAGAACATTCTGACAAAAACACAATCCAAATGATTTGTGTATTGCGGAAGCTGTGCCTGTGGGGGAAGGGTGGAAGGAGCGATTATGTGGTGCGTGGGGGTAGGGTAAATGGCTACTTTAAGACGTGACCTACCTACGTGAAGTTTTGTGTGTGGGTGTGTGTGTACTTACGCTGTGTTATAATTCATGTGCATGCATTACACCTGCATGTAACAATGCTTGTGGGTAGAATGCATGCCATGCATGCTGGATAGTATGCGGCGTGAATGGGGGTGTGTTTGTAATATGAATTTGAACGAATTTGGTATGACAGAGTGCGGGCTGATAAGGACAGGTTTTTAAAAAATATAGTGACATGTTTTAGGAATTATGGATAATATTTTAAATGGGGATATGTGTTTTTATGTAATGTATGTGGAATGATTAAAGGTTGCATCTTTGATATAATAGCTTGTTTTGTGGTGCATTTACAAGAGTTCAGCCGCGACTATATGAAGGCCATGTATCTGTCATTCATCATCTTCACTTCTTCATCATCAGCATCTTCATTCATCTTTTTGAATTGGGGGCAGATAGATTGTGGTAGGCGAATTCTGCTATCCTTGGAGAGATGATAGACTGCGAAGCAAAATCGGTTAGCTGTCAGATCCCAGGATTGCGTAGTAGCCGTTCCAGAAACTGTGCTTGGGATTGACATGGATAAGAATTGGCACGTCCTTGCTCCGAAATCAGAAAATCCCACTGGAGAGACGCTGTCGAATATTTTAAGCCTGCAGCAGACCTGTGTCCTGTATTGGTTCGAGACGTAGGTTTCCTAGCGCTAAAAACCGTCGAACGTTTTGTATGAAGATGTCTGTGAAATCCGACATGCTGTGTTGTTTCACATGAACAATGATCAAATGGGAAGACCAGGTCACGGCTATGAAGAATATGGCAAGAAGTGTGCTTAATGTTGATGCATTCTGAAGTCTGTAGCTAGCTAGTACCAATAGACTGCGCTGGTTTGGCCCGTTACAACGGGGACAAGGAACAGCAGACCACCACATCATAAAAAGAGCAATGAACTTCATAGGGGAGTGGGAATAAGAGACCAATGGGAAGACCTAGCAAGACTGGGCGGCCTGTGTTGCAGTTGATCGTAGAGACAAGGGGGCATATTAAGGAGAAGCTAAAAACAGAGAGAGAGGAGAAGGCTCATCAATGTCAAACCTCCCCTTGGTGAATCATGACAAAAAATGGAAGAAGAAGAAGGTACGATGACTTGTCATTATCAATAGTAATAAGGTTCAGTCAGCTGCCATTTCGCATGGCGCCTTGTGCCACCAGGAGAGTTAAACTATAAGATCGTATCATCTGTTACATTTGGTCTCGACAAAAACTGTACCTTATACCTCTGTGACTGTCTTCACCTGGTTCACTCCTTTACGTTCCATCAGCTCGGCTGGCAGAGACTTGTGCTGAAGAATACCTAGATTTCAACCAGTTCACTGTTGCGTCTCTCTTTCGTCTGGATTTTGGTCCATCTGTGTCTGGATAACATTGACCCTCACTCTCTCTCTATCTCTCCGCCAATTCTATATGATGCTTTTTGATCCAGTCTTATGACAATTAATTGTCAAACCTAAGATTCTCTCCACCGGGGTGTAATAGTCTATTTCTGTCACGGCCTTCAACACCCCCCACCCCCCCCAATCATGCTGCCGTGTGTTAGACCTTTAACTTTATGTGTGGGCGCCGCATGGGGGGGATGCATGTGAATGTGTAAAAATCTATTAAATGTAACTGGCTGCCATGTGAATAGACTAGGGATGGTTGGAAAGCGCTTGATTTGGGTTTTTTGTGCAAGTATAGTGCTGTATGTGAATTCCATGTAGTATTATTATCATCATCATTGTCATTGTTTCATTATTTTTTATTAATTGTTTTATTCAGAGGACGGGGCTCGGAAGACGATGGAAGGTGATGTTCTGGAGCGAGGAATTGCAACGTGCTGAAAGTACTACGCGCTTGTTGTGGGGAAAAGGAGGCAATAAGAACACCTACCTGCAGCAGCGGCGGAGCAGTCGGAGGTGGACCTGCAAGCGGTGTGAGTAACCCTTCTGAAGTTTTGTTATTTTTATTATTTTTAATTTGAATCTTTTATATCGCGTGGCTGTTATGGCACTGGGTTTATTATTTGTTTTATTTCATTCTTTTATATTGAAGGGATAATGGAATGTAAGACTTATGTACTAAAAACAGTCAAAGCAAGATTGACAAAGTAAAAACAAAAAAACTAGCTTCTTCTTCTTCTTCAAGTGTCCGGTCTGGTCCTGCAGACATCGACGATCATGGCTCTCCATTCTTCCCTGTTCTCGGTCCCTCTCATGAGCTCATTGTTGGTGCCCTCTTTATTCGTTGCGAATTTGTTTAAGCTGTCTGTGAATTTTGTGCGTTGTCTTCCTCTGCTCTTGTTTCCACAGATTTTGCCACTCCATAACAGTTTCTCTAGTCCGTCAGCCCTGATTATTATGGCCGAAAAATTTGAGCTGTCTTTCTCTGATGGTGTTGAGAAGGGATTCTTGTACCCAGCCATTTCCATTACTTCTGCATTAGTTTTTCTTTTTGTCCATGAGATTTTCATGATTCTCCGGATGAACCACATTTCCACTGCTTCTAGTCGCTGTTCTGTGTCTTTGGCTAGGGCCCCAGCACTCACATCCGTACAGAAGAATGGACCATACGTAGGCTCTCAAAACATGGATCTTTGTCTTGAGGCTTATCTTACTGTTGGTAAAAATGCATTTCATGTTTTTAAAAGTTGCCTTAGATTGACCGATTCTCTTCTTGTTTTCTGTGTCACACTTGCCGTCCGGGGTGATAGTACAACCAAGGTATTTAAAGGTGTTTACTTGTCTGATTCTCTCTCCTTTACAGGCTATGTTGCATTGTGGTATAACAGCTTTTTTCGAGATCACCATGCATTCTGTCTTCTTTGCATTGAGCTGTAATCCTTTCTTTTCGCTTTCCTTCTGTTACTGTTGTTAAAATCTTTTGCAGTTTTTCTTCAGAGTCGGCGATAAGGACTGTGTCATCTGCATATCTCAGGTTGTTGATGTTGTGGCCACCTACACTAATTCCCTCATGATTCTCAATATTTCGTAGAATTATTTCACTATATACATTAAATAAATCAGGCGGAGAAACACGCAGCCCTGCCTCACACCCCTGCAGATTGGTCTATATTGACTGATGTTATTGTCGACTCTAATGGGCTGCCTCCTGTTCCCAATATATGTTTCTGAGGACTCGAAGATCTTTCCCGTCGATGTATAGCCCTGCCAGAATATCAAACAAGTCGGAGTGTCGTACTTTGTCGAACGCTTTTGAGTAGTCAATGAAGCAGAGGTACAGGTCTTTCTGGACCTCGATGGATCTTTCCATGAGAGTTTTCAATGCGAAGATTGCATTTCTGGTGCCTTTGTCTGCCATGAATCCAAATTGCGTTTCTGATATTTCTGGGAGTATTTTTATTTCTCATTCTCTTCATGAGTTATTCGTAAAAGAACTTTGGTGAGGTGACTCATCAGGCTGATTGTACGATGTTGGTCACATTCAGCTGTACCCAGTTTCTTAGGGATCGCAATGTAGATGGACTTCTTCATATCTGTCGGAATCTCTCCTGTGTCATATATATTGTTTAGTAGTTTTGTGACCGCCTTAATTCCCACTTCATCCAGGGCTGTTATCAATTCAGATGGGATATCATCAGGTCCTGGCGCCTTACCACTTTTCATCTTGCTGAGTGCATGTCTCAAATTCGTCTTCCATGATTATGTGGCCATCTTCGTTGCTAATATGAGGAGGTGGACCTCTGTCGTCGTGGTATAACTCTTCGATGTATTCTGACCACCTGTTAAGAATATCTTCTTTTTCCATGAGTATATCTCCATCTCTCGACTTTATACAACCTGTTTTTGCATATGATTTCTTCCCTGTCACATCTTTTATTTTTTCATGCATAAGTTTTCCATCAAAATTTGCATTCATTTCAATTTCCTTGCACTGCATATTGATCCATTCTTCCTTGGCTTCATTACACTTTTTCTTAACCAGTTTGTCGAGTTCTTTATACTTCTTTTCATCTACTTTTGCCTTTCTCCTGTTTTCCAACTAGCTAATCAGGAAAAAAAAAGGCAACGAAAATTTTACTTTTAACTGGTGAGTATAGTGATAGTATGATTGGCGACAGGATAGCTCAGTGGTCAGAACACTCGCAGCCAGTGTTAAGCAGCATTTAGTATAGTTACTAAGTGGATGGGTGACCATTTGCGAACCTTGGCTTCAGTACAGTCCTCTAGTTCCCCCAGCTGTAAATGGATATCTGTCTCTTTAGGGTCAGGGAAGGTAAAGCAGTGAGGGAGAGGAGATGGGCGCCACCCTCAGTATGCTGGCCCCTGAAGAAGTGAGGTCTCTGATACCTCGCTCCACTATGACCACATAGGTTATGGGACACCTTTAGTGTGATTGGCTTATGTCTGTCTATGTATGTGTTCCCCCCGAAATTAGGCTTATGTCAGTTTTCAACGTTTGTAGTTTTTTTCAAAGTGGGAAGAGCAGTGTGTTTAAAGTTAGGGAATTTGATCAAACTTGGAAAGGGTATTAAATAATTTTTATTTTATTATTTTACTTTCCACCAAATTTGAGTGTACATGATCATTCAAGATGAATTTCATTGTGTTGATACTTTCTTAGATTGTTGTTTAACATCCTCTACACCTCAAAAGGAATTTTCTTGATGGGGGCAGGATAGCCTAGTGGTTAGAGCGTTGTGCTCATGATCTGATGGCCTGGATTCAAGCCACCTTCGAGAGGCCCATTTAAGGGGATTTTCCCCCTGTGATTGATATCAGTACTATCTCCAGAGTCAGATTATGGCTGCCTAAATGGAGGTGGCAAAAACAGTCACATAGGCAAAAATCTCACCCTTGGCGAACCTCAGAGCTCTAGAGGAGGAAAAAAAGAAAAGGGTAAGCTTCAGAGGTGTAGTTGAGGATTGAAAAAAAAAGGAAAGAAAAAGATATCAGTACTGACTCCACTCCCCTGAAAGTCCTTTGGTTAAGACTGTAAACCAAGGATACATGTACAAGCACACACACAAGCAGAACATGGCTGCTCAAAACAGGAAAAACCCGACTCTTTAGTTTGCGGCTGGCACTTTCCCTCCGTAACCTAAATACCATCTGGCTGCTATCTAGGCACCGCGCGGTCAGGGGTCCAAGTCCAGCGTCTCGCGGTGCCAGCACACATTCCTTCTTTGCTGTCTATTAGCGACTGGGCGAATTTTTTTTTGAAAGGTTATTTATCATTCGCTGCTGGATGTCCTACTTGATTTTTACAGTACTCATACTTTAGTGAACAAAACTTTAATACCTGCTTTACTTGTTTGTTGGTGACGGTTGTACAGCTAATTAGGTTAACTAATTTTAAACATTTTTTTTACAAAACCGGTGTTCCCAAGAAACGAAGGGCTGATGTTTGTGTGCTCTCTGTCTCTCTGTCTCTCTCTCTCTGTCTCTCTCTGTCTCTCTCTCTCTCTCCTCTCTCTCTCTCTCTGTCTGTCTGTCTGTGTGTGTGTGTGTGTGTGTGAGTAAGTAAGTAAGTAAGTCTTAGACAACCCTAAAATAGGAGACTGAATAATGAGAGAGAGAGAGAGAGAGGGGGAGGGGGGTAGGGGGAGAGAGAGAGAGAGGGGGGGGTGGGAGGGAGGAGAGAGAGAGGGGGGGGGGGAGAGATCTACTTTTGTGTGAGTGTGTGTTGTGTGTGTGTGCGTCCCTGCATGCATGTGTGTGCGTGTGTGTGTGTGTGTGTGTGTGTGTGTGTGTGTGCGGGGATGTGAGGGTGTGCGTGCGTGCGTGGGCGCGCGCGTGTGCGTTTGCGCGTGGTGTGTGTTCGCGCACACGTGTGTGCGTGCGTGTATGCGTATGTGCCCGTGTATGCATGTGTGAACATGGGTGTGTGTGGTGTTGTGTGTGTGTGTGTTTGTGTGATCGGCCACAGCACCTACATGTGCCAGGTGCTTCCTGGCTGTGTGTCAGTTTCAAGTTGTTAGTTTTCTCAAGCACATGTGTGCCGTGCGCATCTTCTTGTAGTATACATGTGTTGTGGTGTGCACTCGCGCGCGTGTATGAGTGTGCGTGCGCGCGTATGTGTGAGTATAGGGTATGCGTACATGTAATTTATGCCTTTTGTGTGTGTGTTGTATGTTTGTCTGCTTGTGTGTGTATGTGTGTGTGTGTGCACGTGCGTCGCTAGCTATGTGTGTGTGTTTATTTATTTTGCTTATTCTTTTATTTCAAGGATAATGGAATAAGCACTCATGTGCTTTTTTAAAAATCTAGTTCCCGTGTAAATTTTGTCATCCGTTTTGTGTGTGTGTGTTTTCTTTCTGCTTTTTTTGGGTGTTGCTTTGATGTCAAAGTGCAGGCCTGTGTGCAATTTGTTTTTGTTTTTTACACAACACAGGACTGATAAGAAGATAAACATTTGATCACAACAATTTCTTAACAGGATCAGAAAATGCTTTTTGAATAGTATCAGAAACATCAGTGAAATAAAAACCTGAGCCATTTGTGAGGTATCTTGGCTTGATGACAGTATAGGATACTGACAAGACATTTGTTTTCTACTGTGTTCTCGGGGTTATAATTATGAGCTGTACTGGAATTGGTTCATGAACAAACCTTCAGCTGCAGCAAGGATACCGCTAAAAGCTGATGAAACAGTAGACTGTGTATGTGCTGTAATGCCCGACCAGCAGGAGTGTTTATAGAGAAGTCAGATAGCTGACACTAATGACTGCCCCAGACTCTCTCCCCACACTCTCCATCACCCTGCCTCTCACGGCGCTGGCTGCGCGCTGTAGCCAGTAGCCGCTACGGTGTGTTTATTCATGGCCTCGTTCTGCCAACAGGTTTTAAAATTCCGAAAACCCCCCCCCAAAAGGGTTTTTGTCTGCATGCGACAGTTCAAGGGGTTTTTCCCCCCCTGTTCTTTTTTTTTTTTATTTTAATTAATTTAATGTGTTTTTTTTTGGGGAGGGGGGAGGGGTTAGAAATGTCTGTTTTTTGTGATTGTTTTTTTGGTCCTGTACCTCTCCTTTTTTATCTTATGTCTTTTTTGGGGAATGCGTCACATCCCGGGTATGAAAAAAAGTACATGGAGTTTTAAAAGTCAAAAAAAAAAGCTCGTTTAAAGCCCCTTTTTTAAAGAGGGGTTTGCTTGTCATTTTTAAAAAAATTCACTTTGCAAGGGATTTTTGTGAAAACACAAGGGAATTTCCGGCTTAAACCCAGGGGCTACAGTAAAAGCCCTAGGGTTTGCCTTTTTTTTTCCCCTTTTTATTTATATCCACGCCCTCCCCAGTTGCCAGTCTGAACTTTGGCGGGGAAAAACTAAACGGGGTTTTGAGAAGAAATTTGAAAACACCCTTGGCCACACTTTTTTAAAAACCCCATTCTGGCCTTTTAAAAGAGTATTTAAATTTAAATGCCAGCAGGAAAAAGGGGAAAAAAAATTTTAAAAAACAAAAAAACCAAAAATCAGCCATCATCCCTAATCAGAATGCAGCTCCCTTTTTAATGGGGGGCAAAGGGGTTAACTATTAAAAATTTCCACTTGGGGGGAACCTTTTAAACCTTTTTTTTAACTGCCGGTTAAGGGGCACCCTATATGGGGGGGGTTTAAATTTTCTCATTTTACCCCCTTCCCTTTTTTTTCATGTCCCTTTTACTCAGAAATTTGTTCCCCTTACTCAAAATTTTTTAAAATGAAAAATCCTGATATTTCCCCAAATGACTTTTAAAATATAAAATTTTAAATTGTTTTGAGGGGTTTTAAAAATTTATTTTTGCATGATATTTCACTCCCGAAAATTTTTTAAAAATGTAAAAATTAAACAAAAAAACTTTCTTATCACCCCTTCTTTTCGGGGGACCCCCCCAATCTCAATAATGTCAAACAAAAGTCGGGAAAAAACCCTCAGTATTTTTTTTTTTAAAATGCATTATTCCTGAATTTACCCCAATCTTTTTTAAATAAACTGTGGGATTTCTTAATTTTTTATTTACCACTTTTTCAGCTTTTTGTAAATTTTATTGATTTTTCAACAAAGAAAGGGGTCACCTTTTTGAAAATGAATGCCCAAGCAGTCATGCTTAATAAAACAGAATTTGAGTAAAAAAAAACTGATGTTTTTTGCTAGGTTTTTGCGCTGGGTTCCCCAACCCCAACCCGGGAGGTGGATTTTAAAATTTTTGGAGTTTTTTTCCCTTTTAATTGAAAGGTAAAGGGAAAGCTGGCTTTTTTACTGTTTACTTCGGTTCGAAACCTGAAATTTTTTTTCCGGGGGGGTAGGCCCCCCGGTTTAAGTTGCACATTTACCCCGGGAAAAAATTTCCGGGGGGGGGGAAATTTTCAAAAGTGGGTTAAAAGGTTTTGCAGGGAATGAAATCCCCAAAAAAAATTTTTTGCTGGGGGTTTTTGGGGTTGGTGTGCTGGAGAGCCTGAAGTGGGATTGCTCGATTTGCTTTATTTTACAAATGGACCCCCGGGTTGCCTACCTGCGGGCAAAGGGGCCTACGTCTTGGGGGGGAGGGACAAAAAAGGGCCCCAAACTCTGCCAAAAGCCCCCAAGATTTGCTTCCCCAAGTCTAAAGTGAAAGGATTTTGGTTTAAACCCAAATGTAAGTTTTTTTTTTTTTATCATGTCCTTTTTTTTTAAAAGAAAACCTTTGAATGAGACTATTAATCGGGGGCCCTTTTTGTATAAAATGCATGCAGAAATTTTGGCATACATTTTTTAAAAACCCTTTCCCGCCTTTTAAAAAAGGGGCCCTTGATTTGCTGGTAGGAACGGAT
>CM054156.1:13817869-13892869 GCA_028751875.1 Rapana venosa | reverse complement strand
TTTTTTTTTGGGGGGGGGGGGTTGGTATTGATTTACTTTTTTGTTTTGTTTGTTTTTAAGTGAGTGATTTGGGGGGGGGGGGGGGATATGAGTATATTTGTATTTGACTGTTATTTTTGTTAATTGGTGATTTATTTATTTATTATTTATTCATTTGTTAGATTGTAAATATTTTTGATTTGTCATTGAAATCTTATCAGTGAATCCAATTGTTTTGATTGCAGAGAAACGTGTATGATGTGTATTTCAAACAAACATAAAAGTGAAAAGCAATTTAAACGATCTCCAAAACAAGCAAGGAAGCAGCCAAGCAACAAAGAAACTGACTGATTGACTGATTAGCTGACTGCCTAAGTAACCAACCAACCAGTCAACCAGTCTTTCAACCATCATACAATAAACAAACACACAAACACAGGGGGGGGGGGGGGGGGGGGGGGCCCAAATCAACAAACATTACATTTGAATGCTTATACTGAACATTTGTTGTATTGTTCACCATGTCAGTTAAATGAAAGAAGAAGAGAAAAAGAAGAGTAAGATGCAGAAGAAAAAGTAGAAGTAGAAAGAGGAGGACGAGGAGGAAGAGAAGAAGAGAAGAAGAAGAAGAAGAAGAAAACTAAGAAGTGAAAGCAGAAGAAGAGACATTTATAAACCAAAAACTACGCCACCAAAGAAACCTATAAAAACAAGAAAAAACAAAACAAAATCAACAACACCAAAGATTTCTTTTAAAAAGCCAAATCAAAATAGAATGGCTATGCACATTATTCTTTTTGTACCTGTTCTCTCATCTCTTGAATGTAAGTTAACTCTGTGTGTGTGTGTGTGTGTGTGCGTGCGTGTGTGCATGCGTACATGTGTGTGTGCATGCGTGCGTGCGTGTGTGTGTGTGTGTGTGTGTGTGTGTGTGTGTTCTCCTCAGTTTTAATGACTTGTCACATTAAGTGATATGAAATAAGTGTATTGTGTTTGTGTGTGTACATGCATGTGTGTGTGTATGTCTCTGTGTATGTGCACAATATGTGTTTTGTTTAATTCATATGTAGATAACTGAATTTTGTCATTGCAAAGGACAAATCTAGATGATGATCTGAAGAATAAAAATTCTGCTACTGCAAGGCCTTTCCACACATGGCAGTCTCTGCACCCATAGAATTGTAAGTGAGAGAATAGAGAGATGACCACACTATCCCCTTCCACTGAAAAAAAACATTAATTTATCAAGGGGGCGGGATGGCTTTGCGGTTAGCATATGGAACCTGTACCCTGATAACAACTGAGGTTGCTAGTTTGTGTCTTAGCTGAAAGGCTTGTTCAAGGGATATTTTTTGTTAATGTTCGTGATGATATCACTTCTGATAATGAGAAAGGTCCATAACACCTGACACAGTCTTTAACAAGTATGAAAGTTATGTTCACTCAAGAAAGACTGTGGGGTTATGTATGAGATTGGATTGGCACCCAAAAAAATAAATGAATAGCTTTGTGACAAATTTCTTCTGGCCAAGATTGTCATGAAGATGACATGGTGTGAAAAGTATGTTCCATGCTCACATGCCTAATCAAGCCATTTTTTAGTAGGCTATATGTGCCTGTGGGAGCGGATTAGAAAATTTTACACAAAATGGCATGCGCATGAGTACTGGATGTAAAAAGAAGCACATGAGTGCTTATTCCATTATCCTCAAAATAAAAGTTTTTAAAAAAAGTCAAACAGTGCATAAGCATTCTGTAGTTAACATGAACTTTTGAACACCCTGCGATTGATTAGGATACAGCAGATCTCTTCCAGGAATTAACTCATTTAAAAAATCATGCCGGATTTGAGTTCGATGGTTCACTGGCAACATTTATCTGACAAGCAAAATTCTGGACAGAGCGGCAGTTAGACTGGTGGTTGGGGACAGGATAGCCTAGTGGTTAGAGTGTTGCACTCGTGATACGATAGTCCGAGTTTGAGCCATCACTGAGGCAACCATTTCAGGGGATTTTTCCCCTGGAATACCGACTCCACTCCCCCGAAAATCCTTTGAATTAGACTATGAGTCGAGGACCTGCGTCTGAACACAAGCAGAACATCTCGCACACATGTTAAAACCTGTTCCGCCTTTCGGAGGAGTAGGCCATTACATGCCAGTACCTAGGAACGGGTAACAACATTTTTTTAAAAAACCACATGCATGTTGGTGTCGTGTTTAGACATCATCCCTGAAGTTGGAATGTGGCTACCTTCATGGTGGATACAAATCTTGCTCATGATGAACCTGGAAGCTCCTAGCTGAAGAACCGGCTAGGGGTAAAAAAAGACTGGTGTGCTAGGTTTCACATTTACATCAGTCTACAGTGGACTGAAGGGGAAAGAGAGAAGCCTGATGCAGTTTGAAAGCTATGCTTTGGGAGGGGGAATGATGGCCTAGTGGTTAGAGCATTGCGCTCATGGTCGGACTGCCCAGGATCAAGCCACCAGGAGGCACCCGTTTGGGCAATTTTACCCTGGTGTTAACATGAGTATTGACGCTATTCCCCCAAAAGCCCTTCAGATGAGACTATAAGCCAAGGCCCCATGCGTGAACGCACACACGCAGGACCTCTTGCACATGTTATTAACCTATTTCGCCGTTCAGAAAAATAGTCCCATTTAATTTTGAATTCCTTGGGATGAAACTAAATCAAGATTCTGTGTGCAAACATATGCATGTCTTGCATAAACTCTGCATCCCATCCACTTTTTGTAGAAGAGTAGGTCCTGTGATATGAATGACATGAACATACCCAGCATGCACCCTAGAGGGATGGACTCCGCCAGATTTAACTTATGACGTACTGCTTGAAAAGTCAATGCAGTGTGTCGATTGTACAAGAGCCTAGTCATTTCTCAGAGTGATAGAAGACTCTTGATTTAAGATTTTTTTTTGCTGATGAAAAAAGAATTTAGTTTGTCACTGTGATCTAGTTAGATTTTGGTGATGTGTGTGTGCTTGCATGCATGTAAGAATGATCGAGTGTGTGTAAATATGTTTTGCTGTTGTTAGATTAATCAATGTCTTTACTATTAAAAGTGATATTAAAAGCATGTGTGTGCTTCTGTGCGTGCATGCGTACGTGCATGTGTGTGTGTGTTTGTTTGTTTGCACATGCATGTATGCCAGCAATATGTGTTTGCCTGTGTGCATAGACGTAACTGTGGCAATTTCCTCAAATTGTGCAGAAAAACCCAGGGGATGGTGAATAACTGTGACAACAGTTCCAGTTTTGTGAAAGAAAAGGGATTTTTTTTTCACTCATGAATATGCATGAATTTATTTTGTCTTTTACAACTTTGATATTTTGAATGTTGCTCTATGTTGATATACCCAGTGTGATAAATGTGAATATAATTGCATGTATGCCATATCTATAATATTATCGGTGTGTGTGTGATTTCTTCTTCTTCAGACACTGTGTGATATGTACAAACACTACAGTTATTGCATTCCAAGATATTTATATTTTGTTGGAAATCAGATTTTACCATCACTTTTTCTTTTTGGGAGACGGGATACCTCAGTGGTCAGAGCACTCACTCTTCTTAAGCTAAGGTTAAGTAATGTTGAGCAGGGCTGCCTCTTGGATAGATGACCATTCATGCACCTTAGCTCAGTACAGCCCCCCAGCTCACCCAGCTGTAAATGGGTACCTGCCTTCTTTAGGGACAGGGAAGGTAAAGCAGCGAGGGAGAGGAGATGGGCGCCGCCCTCAATATGCTGGCCCCTGGAGAAGTTGAGGTCTCTGACACTTCGCTCCACAACAACCACATAGGTTATGGGACATCTTTACCTTTTTTAAAATTTTCATGTATTATTTCTTGTGGCTTTGACTCAATAACTGCAGTTTAATTTTTGATTGGGCAAAAAGCAGTGGAGAAGAACAGGTAGTCACTTTTTAACTTCATCAGGGTTTTTTGTTTTTGTTTGTTTTTTGTTGGTGTTTGCTATCAGAAACAAAGATATTATTTCAGGTTTCAGCGGGTCATGTAAGAGTGAGTTTGCTGAAGATTTAGTGAGGAGTCTGGGACCACACAGTCAAACATCATCTGCTTAATGAATGTGATTTTTATCATGTTGTGTTAATTGATGTTGGTATTTCTTGGGCTTGGTTTTTGCCAGAATATATAATGAAAAGAAAAAAAAGAGAACAAGCCTGTCATTTAGTTTTTAAAAGTTTTACTGCACATCCATAGTATCATCACTATCATCATCACTGATCATCATAAAGAATGAGAAAAGTGTCTCTGATTTAGAGGCCCCTGTTGCCTTAGATTCAAGGTGATCTCAAGTTTCAGTTCATCTCCATATTCATACTTGTGGTGAATTCTTGTCAAAGCCTTTCGAGTCTTGGAGCACTGGTGGTGAAGGGACTCGGTGATGCCTACCTTCCTGGGATGGTATCTGTTTTATTTTATTTATCTATTCTTTTATTTTAAAGATAATAGAATAATCACTCATGTGTGATGTTTTTTACATCCAGTCCCTCTGTGCATATAGTTTTGTAAAATTGTATCATCCGTTCCCACTGGTACAAATGGCCTAGACTTCCCAAAGGCGGAGCTGGTTTTTTGACATGCAGAAGATGCTTTGGTTTATCATCTCATCCAAAGGACTTTCGGGGGGAGTGAAGTTGACACTGATGTTAACTCCAGAGGAAAATCCCTTTGAACATGCATCTTGGTGGTGGCTTAAACCCCGGCAGTCAGATTTGTGAGCGCATCATACAGTGCTCTATCCACCAGGCCATCCTGCCTACCTGCCCCCCCGGTTCCAACACGTCAGGCTTTGTGACAAAGCAGGGTCCAATTGAAACTGGATTTGAGTGTGTTTGGGATTGGCACTTTTTTCTGATAAAAGTATTATGTGTCAAAATGTCAAGCTACAGCTACAAAATAATTATTCCGCAACATTTACATCTTTGTTGCAATTGTGACATAGTTTGTAAATGGGGATGAATTTTATTTCATGATGGGATGTCCCAAATTTGAAAATCTTCTAAATCGATTTGTTTCAGAAAAGATTTTGAGACCAATCTCAGTTTCCAATTTGTGTCTGTGTGGTTTTTGACTGTTTTGTTGTTGTTGTTGTTGTTGTTGTTGTTGTTGTTTGGTTGTTGTTTAGCTGGAACAGCAGTGTGTTTACTGTTGGGGGAAATGGATCAAACATGGAAAGGGTACAGAAAATTTTTTTTATTTGATTTACTTATCATCAAATTTGTATAACTTTGTCAGTGATGGCTCAAGACAAATTTCAGTACGTGTTGATCGTTCTTAGATTGTTTATACCCAAAAGGGCCAAAGGATTAAATTTCTCAATTTATGACTCAACTATTGTTGTCATCAGTAGAAGTCACCAAAGAAGTGGTTTCTTTGATTAGAACAGGCACCCCTGAACACCATCAAGACAGGGCAGGGACTCTCCTGCTAGGTGGCCATGTGGCGGCCTAATATTGACAGCTTTTTGCTGATTCCTGGCATTGAGGGTGAAGGTGTGAGTGAGAAGTAAGCTCTGGTGAGTTTGGAATGAGAACCATGAGAACAGCATATCACAAGAGATAGAGTGACCCCCCCCCCTCCAAATAGTCTGTAAAGAGAAAAAAAAGGGACAGACTTCTTCTCATTGATATGACTTTACGAAGAACCAGGCTGTTGTTGCTGTGTTATCTTTAGTGACCATTAGTTTTACAAAAGTTCATCTTATATTTTTTTAATTCTGTCAATAAATATAGTGAAAGAGCAGAATAAAAATTCTTTAAGTTTATTAAGATTGTTTTATCTTAGACATTTGCAATTCCTTTTATAGGTCATTTTTATCGTTGTAGAGTGAAGGTTCTTTACTATGGACATTGATTTGGAGATAAAAAAAGTCGTTTTTATTGTGGTTATATGTGTTATTGATTGAAGATTGCAGTTTTATGTGATCTTTTAAAAAAAAATTGATACATCTCCAATACTGATTTTGTTACGGTCTTCCTTCTTTTCCTAACCTACCACTTCTTGTCTTGGAAGGGTGAAGAAAAAAAAGGGCGAGAGAAAAGAAAAAAGAACAGATTAAACAGCTTTGAACAACAACTGTTATTGTCCCGCTTGTTATATTGAATGGATGAATCTATGACAGACATCATAGCTCAGTGGTTAGGATCATTTATTTGACTTCAGTCTCTTGGGTTCATGAAGTCATGTGTTGTGTTTGAATCTCAACTGCAGCGTCTGGGCAATTTTAAAGGGGGGTGGGTGAGAGGGGGGGGGGGGGGGGGGGTGGCTTACAATCTCCCAGATCAGCTTAAAGTGCAGACCTGCTGTTATTTAAATTCCTTTTGTGTGTGTGTGTGTGTGTGTGTGTGCAGAAGATGAAACAGACATGTTGAAGATATTGTTATTTATTTCGGTGTTTTGCAAGTTACGAAAACATTAGCATACCCAGCATGCAACCTGTACAAAAAAAATGAGCCGCCCTGAAGTCGGAATGTGTCGGCTGAGGCTGGTGGGCAGACCTCCTGCAGAGTGACAAGCACAGGAGAAGACCTGGCACTACATATCCCACCTGATAAGGGAATACAGGGGAGAGAGAGAAGAGAATAAATGAGTAAAGAACATAAACAATTTTACAGTCATATGTGTGATCATAGCCATAGATAGTCATACACTTATATCACTATATTTTTTTAATCTTACAAAGTTTTATCTTCCTACATGAAGTCAAACAAGGTCTTCCCCCCCCCCCTCCCCCCCAACCTGTTATCTATTAGACAATATTTTATTTATTTATTTTATTCTTTAATTTTGAGGATAATGGAATAAGCACTCATGAGGGTTTTTTTCATCCAGTCCCTGAGTGTATGCAATTTTTGTAAATTTTGTCATCCATTCCCAGAGGCACACAATGGCTTACTCTTCCAAAAAGCAGAATGGGTTTTAATGTGTGCGCAAGATATTCTGCATATGTTCACACATGGGACCTCAGTTTATAGTCTCATCCGAAGGACTTTTGGGGAGAGTGGAGTCTGCACTGATGTTAACTCCATCACTGTAACCACTAGGCTATCCCGTCCTGATAGCTGATAGTGGTGGTCTGGGTGCTAGCTAGCCTTTCAGATGGGATGACAGACTGGGGTTCCATGTGTAACAACATACATTAATAGCCTCTCTCTCTTTCAGTCAGTCACACACACAACACCACACACACACAACACACACACACACACACACACACACACACACACACACACACAGAGGCAACAAAAAGGTTGTCACTGGCAACATTTGTACCAAAAAATCCATTCTTGTATGAAATCAAACAATCATGCAGACTGGAAACAAGTGGTGCTGCTTTTGTGGAAATACATTCTGCCTAGAAAGAATAGTAGGAATTTCATGTAGGAAAATCTATAATTATAAGTAGCATTCAAGATTACAACACATAATGCAATAAATACAAAACACTTCACAACACTACAAAACTATACAATGTAGTACAAAACAATAACCAGCACCACTCCCCACCACCCCCAAAAAATCCCAAACACTACAATTCCATGAGTTGAGAAAATCACTGGAAAAAATGTCCTACAGCTTCTTCAGTCAAGGAAAGACTTGTGAGAATCATGAGGTTGACTACATGCAGAAAGAAACAGGAAGATGAAAATGGTAAATGTAGGCAACTTATAGCAAATCAGCAGCAATAAATTAAGCTGAAAGAAAAGACAAGCTTTTTAAGAGTGCAGGGGTGTCTAGGGTGGGGTGGGGTGGGGGTACTTGTTTTGTTTTCATTTGGGTTGTTCTAGGGTTTCTTTCTTTCTTTTCTTTTCTTTCAAAGATCAACACTCTTCCTCTGCTGCTGCTGTTGTTGCCATGGCTACAATTACAAGGATAAGAACTGCTCCCCTTTAGGCTCCCTCCTCCCCATTAGAAACTTCATTTGGAATGCTGTGGTCCTAGTTGGAATGAGAAATGTATGCATTTAGCTTAAAATGCATCATTGTCGACCTCGAAATAAATGGACTATAATATTACCCTCTTGCTGATAGGCTACAACATACTAGCTTACAAATTGGGTTTAAGTCCACTGGCCTTTCCTGATATATGGCGGGAGTACTCTGTTCACTGTCTCGACTGAGTTTTTATTTAAATAATATCTTTTTATCAGCATTACTTTGGGGCTTTATGATATTTGTGTTAATATAGGAGAATGTACTTAACAGTTTTAAAAACAAAATCTGGTTGTTTATGGACTGGGTTCGCGAAGTGGACATTTTTTACCAGTTTGCTACAAGAGGCCCCACTCAAAAACAGTGCGTTTGTAGTCTATGGGAAACCACTCTGAAAACTGTAACATTTTTAAGGAAGCAACATTTACTTCCCATATAGGCCTAAACGCATCGGCTCGATTCGGAAAAAACTATACGATTAAATAAAAACTGTACACAAACAAAGGGAAAATAATGCAGTTTCAAAATACATGGCTGTCCGTGTGTTGCATAAGATACTCTACTAAATTGTCACAATAGAAATCTGTAAGATAAAATTCAGCTGCTGTCCCACACACACATGTAGTGTTTGGTCTTTCAGATTAGCTGATAAACAAAAGCCTTTTGTGTATCATAGTGTAGGAACCCATGACGATAAACAAGACATGTATGTCTCCTCCCCCCCACCCCCCCAAAAAAAAAAAGTACTACGAAAACTTTGTTTCTTGGACAGGTATATACTCAAACCAATCATAGACATTATGATGTTAGCAATAACTTTTAAAGTAACAAATCAGAAAATGTTAGCAGATAACAATAAGATTGGAAAAAGATGGAAAACAACAACAATAAACAATCAAGCAACACTACTACTACTACTACTACTACTACTACTACTACTACTACTACTACTACTACTACTACTACTAACCACCACCACCACCACCACACACCACCACCACCACCACTACTACTACTACTACTACTACTACTACTACTACTACTACTACCACCACCACCACCACCACCACCGCCGCCGCTGCTGCTGCTACTACTACTACTACTACTATCGCATGTTTTGGTGTGTGTGTGTGTGTGTGTGTGTGTGTGTGTGTGTGTGTGTGTGTGTGTGTGTGTGTGTGTGTGTGTGTGTGTGAGTGTTCCTTATGTGTTCACAACTGTGTTACTTACTGTATTAGTGATTTTAGATGCGCGACGCGATTTGTGTGTGTTTATTTTATATTTTGTCCTTTTATATTGAGGATAATGGAATAAACACTTATGTGCTTTTTCTTAACTTCCAGTCCCTGTGTGTATGCGGTATTGTAAATTTTTTCATCTGTTCCCACCAGCACACAATGGCCTACTCTTACGAAAAGCGGAACAGGATTTAGCGTGTGCCCAAGATGTTTTGCGTGGGTTCGCACACGGGGCCTCGGTTTATAGTCTCATCCAAGGACTGTGTGTGTGTGTGTGTGTGTGTGTGTGTGTGTGTGTGTGTGTGTGTGTGTGTGTGTGTGTGTTCTATTTCCAGATAAGGGAAGAAGCACTCATGTGCTTTTTTTAAAAACATTCAAGCCCAGTGTGGATGCAGTTTTGTAAATTTTGTCATCTGTTCCCACGGGCACACAATGGCCAACTCTGGAACAGGTTTTAACATGTGCACAATATTTTCTGTGTGTGTGTGTGTGTGTGTGTGTGTGTGTGCCTGTGTGCCTGTGTGTGCATGCATGTGTGTGGGGTGGGGGTGGGGGGTCACTGGCAAAATTTGTACCAAAAAATCCATTCTTGTATGAAATCAAACAATCACCCAGACTGGAAACAAGTGGTGCTGCTTTTGTGGAAATGCATTATGTCTAGAAAGAACAGTAGGAATTTCATGTGCGAAAGTCTATAATTATAAGTAGCATTCAAGATTACAACACATAATGCAATAAATACAAAACACTTCACAACACTACAAAACTATACAATGCAGTGCAAAACAATACCCCCCCCCAAAAAAAAACCAAAAAAAAAACCAAATCACTACAATTCCATGAGTTGAGAAATTCACTGCAAAATGTCCTATACAGCTACTTTAGTCAAGAAAAGACTTCTGAGAATGAACCTAACTACATGCAGAGATAAACAGGAAGATGAAAACAATAAATGAGTGTCGATCTTTGAATGAAAAAGAAAAGAAAGAAAGAAACCCTCGAACAACCGAAACCAAAAACAAGTACCCCCCACCCTTACCCCTCCCTAGACACCCCTGCCCTCTTAAAAAGCTTGTCTTTTCTTTCAGCTTAGAACAGTTTATTCCTATCACTGCTGTTGCTATTATTTATAAGTTGCCTACTTCCTCTGCTACAATTACAAGGATAAGAACTGCTCCCCTTTAGGCTCCCTCCTACCCATTAGAAACTAGCATTTGGAATGCTGTGGTCCCAATTGGAATGAGAAATGTATTCTTTAGCTTAAAATGCATCAATGTCGACCACGAAATCAATGGACCTCAATATTACCCTCTTGCTGATAGGCTACAACATACTAGCTTACAAATCAAGTCAAGTTAAAGTCAACAGCCTTTCCTGATAAATGGCGGGAGTACTCTGTTCACTGTCTCGACTGAGTTTTTATTTAAATAATATCTTTTTATCAGCATTACTTTGGGGCGTTATTATATTTCTGTTAATATTAGACAATGTACTTAACAGTTTAAAAACAATTTCTGGTTGTTTATGGACCGGGTTCGCGCAGTGGACATCTTTTACCAGTTAGCTACAAGAGGCCTGCTCGAAAACGGCGCGTTTATAGTCTAAGGGAAACCACTCTGAAAACTGTAACATTTTTAAGGAAGCAGCATTTACTTCCCATATAGGCCTAAATGAGTAGGCTCGATTCGGGAAAAAACTATACGATTAAATAAAAACTGTACACAAATAACGGAAAAATAATGCAGTTTCAAAATACATGGCTATCCGTGCTTTGCATAAGATACTCTACTAAATTGTCACAAAGAAATCTGTAGAGAAAATTCAGCTGCTGTCCCTAGAATGGACCATTATCATAATACACAGCTACCCATATCATTATGATTATGATCATTAGTACTAGCAATATTGTTGTCCGTCGTCATCATCATCATCACCATCATCGTCACCATCATCACTAACGTCGTCATCATCGTCGTTGTTGCCATCGTCATCATTATTCTTGTTGTGGTCGTCATCAAAGTTATTATTATTATTATTAGTAGTAGTAGTAGTAGTAGTAGTAGTAGTAGTATTAGTATTAGTATTATTATCATCATTATATTATTATTGTTGTTATTATTATTATTATTATTATTATTATTATTATTATTATTATTATTATTATTATTATTATTGTTGTTGTTGTTCTTCTTCTTCTACATAGTAGTAGTAGTGTTTTCCTTTTTCTTCATCATCATCGTTGTCCTCGTCGTTATCGTCGTCATCGTTGTTGTTCTTGTCTAGTTGTATGTGTAGTAATAGTAATAGCAGTAGTCTAGCTCTTTTATTGTTTTACCACATAATAGCATTGCTTTTTTGCGTACTGAAGTGTCTCTCCTCTTCCTCTGTGTGTGTAGATCTGTCAGTCACCAGTTGACCTACGTGATGGCTTTTTGCTTCTCTACAACTCTCAAGTAGTTGATGGGAACACATGGTCATGTTCATGGTCGTCATTCTGTGCTCTGCAGGTAAATGACCCACAGTCCAGCTAATCCACAAGGGCTGCCTGCAGTTGGCGTTGGACTTAAATTTGATTATATCGTTTGGGAGTACTCACAAGTAGCCAACATCTTCACACACATGTAAAGGCATGCAAGCACACATGCTCGCGCGCGCGCGCACACACACACACATGCGCACTAAATTAAAGAAGAACACACCCATGCATACTCGCACGCACGCCCCCCCCCCCCCCCCACACACACACACACACGAGCGTGCGCATGTACGCGTGTGCATGCACAAAAGCATGTACGCATACACACACGCGCGCACACGTACGCGCATGTATAAAAGCATGTACGCACGCACGCAAGCACTAACACACACACAGACACACACATACATGTAGTGTTTGTCTGGTCTCTCAGACTAGCTTTTGTGTATCATAGTGTAGGAACCCATGACTACAAACAAGACATGTATACACCCCCCCCCCCCCCCCCTCCCCCCCCAAAAAAAAATTATAAAAAAATTACGAACTTTGTTTCATGGACAGGTAGCCTATATACTCAAACCAATAATAGAAATCATGATGTTAGCAATAACTTTTTAAAATAACAGATCAGAAATGATAGCAGATACCAACAATAAGACAGGTAAAAGAAGGAAAACGACAACAATAAAGAAACAAGCAATACTACTACTACTTACTGCTACTACTACTATTACATGTTTTGATGATGTGTTTTTGAGACTGAAGCTGATTTTCAACCAGAGAAATGCATTGCGTTCATACAATTAAGTATTAACGCAGAACATGAATAACTGAATATTTAAAAAGGTTACCACTACCCCCTTTTTACATATAGTTTTTATTTTTTATGATCGTCCGACTCTAGCCCGTCTTTATTTAAGGGACGCAGTACATGCAATCTTAAAAAGTCACATTTTATATGAGTGGTTTCCCTTATACCACAAAACGCGCTAAGTTTCAGATGAGCGTCCTTGTGATGTGTTTCGCTTCGCCATGGAATATCTAGCACTGCAGAACGTACGCAAACTAATAATTGCCCAGGTGTCGCACAAAGGTCGTCCAGAATTTTTACAAACGCGTATCCGTGATGAAAACGGACAACAGACAAAAGTTTCAGAGCTTTGCAAAATTAATTGCAGGACTGCAGCAGCAGTGCTTGGATCGCTCGTGCTCCTGAATGCAAGTAGGTGTGTGTGTGTTAAAATTTTCTTTAATTGATCTATGTTCTTACTTCATTCTGTGCATACCATTGGGTGTGTGTGTGGTGTGTGTGTTGTGTGTGTGTGTGTGTGTGTGTGTGTGTGTGTGTGTGTGTGTGTCGTTCGTTCGTTCGTTCGTTCGTTCGTTCGTTGTACTGTGTTACTTACTGTATTAGTGATTTTAGATGCAAGCCTGCATTTTGTGTGTGTCACTCTGTGTGTGTGTGTGTGTGTGTGTGTGTGTGTGTGTGTGTGTGTGTGTGTGTGTGTGTGTGTTCATTTATTCTTTTATTTCCAGATAATGGAAGAAGCACTCATGTTCTTTTTTTTTTTTTTTTTTTACATCCTGTCCCAGTGTGGATGCAGTTTTGTAAATTTTGTCATCTGTTCCCACCAGCACACAATGGCCAACTCTTCTGAAAAGCGGAACAGGTTTTAATGTGTGCACAAGATGTTCTGTGTGTGTGTGTCACTGTGTGTGTGCACAAACGTGCATGCATGTGTGTGTGCATAGGTGTACATGCATACATGTGTGTGTGGTATGGGCGTGTGAAATTTGAAATTATCTTGGAAAGTTCAAACAAATACTGAAATAGCAAAATCTCACCATTGATAATGGTAGACTTCAGAGCTCTAGCAAAGACTGAAAAAACAACAACAAAGATTTTGTAAAATGTGTTTTCCTAGTTAATAGTTATGGATTCATACCATGTGTGCCTACCACAGTAACAGCCTTGTATTTGTAATCTGTAAGTCAGTGTGACTAGCCATCATGGCATAATTAAAGACCTGACTTTGCTTCAAATGTTTTCCTTGATCAGTTTTTTTTTCACTTCTTACTACACACTTACTGACAATTTTCTTCATTTTAAAGCAGTCTTTGCCAACTGAGCTCTGAAGTGTGATTCTGGCCCATCAAGTTCTGACTTGCAGTACTTATCTATGAGAGAGAAGGAGTTTACACAATGTCATGGGAACATGAGTAGTTTGCCAGCCACTGGGGAGCCATCAGTCCTAACATGTCTACTTGTAACCATGTACTGGTGTAGAGTTTGCCATTATTTATTACCATTGTCTTTTATGTAGTTATGCCTTTGCTCTTCCTCTTAACATATGATCCATTATTTATTAAAATGGGTGGGGGAGGGGGTTTGTTTATGTTGAGTTAATAGGAATGAATGATTGTCAAGTTGTCAAAATTGCTTAGACTAGATGCCCACACTCCCTCTCCTCCTTTCTCATGTTTACACACTCATTTACACACACATACACACACACACCTGTGTGTGCTTATGCACACACATGCACATGCATGCATGCACACTTAATACAGACAGTGTGTGTGTGTGTGTGTGTGTGTGTGTGTGTGTGTGTGTGGTGAGAGAGAGAGAGAGAGAGAGAGAGAGAGAGAGAGAGAGAGAGAGAGAGAGAGAGAGAGAGAAGAGAGAGAGAGAGCATACAGTCTAAACATAAGATGAAGGTGCCGGGCAAAAATCTTTTTTTTGAGGATAATAGATTTATAAGCCCTTATGTACTTTTTCACATCCATTCCAGTCCCTAACCTTATACTGATTATATCCTGATATTAAAAAAATATATAGTTGCAGAAAACTATATCATTATTAGTATGACAAAACAGGAAAATAAACTCCAACTAATATTCATCATTGAGAATGAAACAAATAAAAAAGACAAATAAACAAACAAAGTCTCAATCTCCCAGATCAACTTAAAGTGCAGACCTGCTGTTGTCTTAATTCCTTTTGTGTGTGTATGTATATATATATATATATATATATATATATATATATATATGTATATATATATATCATTATATGTGCAGAAGATCACACAGACATGTTGAAGATATTGTTATTTGTTTGGGTGTTTGGCGAGTTACGAAAACATTAGCATACCCAGCATGCAAACTGTACAAAAAAAATGAGCTGCTCTGAAGTCAGAATGTGTCAGCTGAGGCTGGTGGGCAGACCTCCTGCAGAGTGACAAGCACAGGAGAAGACCTGGCACTACACATCCCTCCTGATAAGGGAACACAGGGGAGAGAGAGAGAGAAAGAGAATAAATGAGTAAAGAACATAAACAATTTTACAGTCATATGTGTGATTATAGCCACAAATAGTCATGCACTTATATCACTATATTTTCGGAATTTTAGAAAGTTTTTATCTTCCAACCTGAAGTCAAACAAGGTTCACCCCCCCCCCCCCCCCCCCCCAAACCTGTTATCTATTAGACAATATTTTATTTATTTATTTTATTCTTTTGTTTTGAGGATAATGGAATAAGCACTCATGTGCTTTTTTTCATCCAATCCCTGTGTGTATGCATTTTTGTAAATGTTGTCATCCATTCCCACTGGCACACGATGGCCTACTCTTCCAAAAAGCAGAATGGGTGTTAATGTGTGCATAAGATGTTCTGCATATGCTCACACATGGGACCTCAGTTTATAGTCTTATCTGAAGGACTTTTGGGAAGAGTAGCGTCTGCACTGATGTTAACTCCATCACTGTAACCGCTAGGCTATCCCGCCCCAATAGTGGTGGTCTGGGTGCTAGCTAGATGGGATGACAGACTGGGGTTCCATGTGTAACAACATGCATTAATAGCCTCTCTCTTTCAGTCACACACACACACACACACACACACACACACACACACACACACACACACACACACACAGAGGCAACAAAAAGGTTGTCACTGGTAAAATTTGTACCCAAAAAGCTATTCTTGTGTGAAATCAATCATGCAGACCGGAAACAAGTGGTGCTGGTTTAGTGGAAATACATTCTGTCTAGAAAGAACAGTAGGAATATCATGTAGGAAAAATCTATAATTATAAGTAGCATTCAAGATTACAACACATAATGCAATAAATACAAAACACTTTACAACACTACAAAACTATACAATGCTATACCCCCCCCCCCCCCCCACCCCCCACCTTAAAAAAAAATCCAAAACATTACATTTCCATGTGTTGCCAAAAATCACTGGAAAATGTTCTGCAGCAACTTCAGTCCAGGAAAAGATTTTTGAGAATCATGAGGTTGACTACATGCAGAAATAAACAGGAAGATGAAAGCAGTAAATGAGTGTCGATCTTTGAATGAAAAAGAAAAGAAAGAAACCCTAGAACAACCCAAACAAAAACGAAACAAGTACCCCCCACCCTAGGCTCTTAAAAGCTTGTCTTTTCTTTCACAGTTTATTCCTACTGCTGCTGTTGCTATTACTAAAAGTTGCCTACTTCCTCTGCTTCTGTTGTTGCCATGGCTACAGTTACAAGGATAAGAACTGCTCCCCTTTAGTCTCCCTCCACCCCATTAGAAACTTCATTTGGAATGCTGTGGTCCCAATTTGAATGGGAAATGTATGCCTTTAGCTTACAATCCATCATTGTCGACCTCGAAATCAATGGACCTCAATATTACCGCCTCACTGATAGGCTACAACATACGAGGCTAGCTTACAAAGCTACAGCCTTTCCTGATAAATGGCGGGGGTACTCTGTTCACTGTCTCGACTGAGTTTTATTTAAATAATATCTTTTTATCAGCATTACTTTGGGGCGTTATTATATTTGTGTTAATATTAGACATTGTACTTAACAGTTTTAAAATAAGATCTGGTTGTTTATGTACTGGGTTCGCGTAAGTGGACATCTTTTACCAGTTTGCTACAAGAGGCCCGCTCAAAAACGGCGCGTTTTTTAGTCTAAGGGAAACCACTCTGAAAACTGGAACATTTTTAAGGAAGCAACATTTACTTCCCATATAGGCCTAAATGCTTAGGCTCGTTTCGGGAAAAAACTATACGATTAAATAAAAACTGTACACAAAGAAGGGGAAAATAATGCAGTTTCAAAATATGTGGCTGTCCGTTTGTTTCATAAGATACTCTACTAAATTGTCACAATAGAAATCTGTAGATAAAATTCAGCTGCTGTCCCTAGAATGGACCATTATCATAATACACAGCTACCCTTATGGGAACAGATGACACAATTTACAAAACTGCATACACACGGGGACTGAATGTAAAAAAAGCTTATTCCATTATCCTCGATATAAAAGAATAATTAAAAAAAAATTATGATTATGGCCATTAGTAGTAGCAGTAGTGTCGTCAGCATCCTTGTTGTCGTCCTCCTCCTCCTCATTGTCATCATCGTCGTCATTATAGTTGTTGTCGTCGTCATCATCATTTTATTATCATTTTTTATTATCGTTGTTGTTCTTGTCAGTAGAAGCAAAACCTATAGTTGTATGTGTAGTAATAGTAGTCCAGCTCTTTGTTTTTTCTTTCTTTTTTTTATAGTTTTTTTTTTACCACATAATGCCATTGCTTTTTTTTGGGGTGTGCAACCTTCAGTGTCCCTGCTCCTCCTCTGTGTGTGTAGATCTGTCAGTCACCAGTTGACCTACGTGATGGCTTTTTGCTTCTCTACAACTCTCAAGTAGTTGATGGGAACACATGGTCATGTTCACGGTCGTCATTCTGTGCTCTGCAGGTAAATGACCCAGAGTCCAGCTAATCCACAACAGCCTACAACTTAACGCGCGCGCACGCACGCACGCACGCACACACAGACACATACACACACACACGCGCGCGCACGCACGCACGCACATACACTTGCAAACACACCCCCCCAAAAAAACCCCAAACACCCCAACACACACCACACACTTACACGCGCGCACACTCACACACAACTACACGTACACACATGCACGTACACACACACACACACACACACACACACGCGCGCGCGCGCGCTAGTGCGTGCAATGTACGCGTGTGCATGCACGAAAGCATGTACGCATACCCACACCCGCGCACGTGCGCGCATATACAAAACTTTGTACGCACGCACGCACCAACACACACACATGTAGTGTTTATTTGGTCTTTCAGACTAGCTGATAAACAAAAAACGTTTGTGTATCATAGTGTAGGAACCCATAACGACAAACAAGACATGTATGCCCCCCCCCCCCCCCCCCCATTAAAAATGTATTACGAAAACTTTGTTTCTTGGACTGAAACTAATCATAGACATTATGATGTTAGCAATAACTATTAAAATAACAGATCAGAAATGATAGCAGATAACAACAATAAGATAGGAAAAAGAAGGAAAACAACAACAATAAACAAACAAGCAACACTACTACTACTATTGCTAGTCCTACTACCGGTACTATCACATGTTTTGATTACGTGTGTTTTTGAGACTGAAGCTGATTTTCAACCAGAGAAATGCATTGTGTTCATACAATTAAGTATTAACGCAGAACATTAATAAGTATTTAAAAAGATTATCATTTCCCCCTTTTTACATACAGTTTTTATTTTTTAAGATCGTCCGACCCAAGCCCGTCTATATTTAAGGGACGCAAATCATGCAACCTTAAAAGTCGCATTTATATGAGTGGTTTCCCTTATACCACAAAACGCGCTAAGTTTCAGATGAGCGTTCTTGTGATGTGTTTCGCTTCGCCATGAAATGTCTAGCACTGCAGAACTTACGCAAACTAATAATTGCCCAGGTGTCACACAAAGGTGTCCACAATTTTTACAAACGCGTATCCGTGATGAAAACGGACAACGGACAAAAGTTTCTGAGCTTTGCAAAATTAATTGCAGGACTGCAGCAGCAGTGCTCAACCATAACTCTTGAATGCTCTTGAATGCAAGTAGGTGTGTTTGTTTTTTTGATTTACTGATATTATTATTAGTGGTACATGTCTTTTCTGATCTATGTTCTTACTTTATTCTGGGCATATCATTGGTGTGTGTGTGTTTGTTATCTGTTCACTACTGTGTTAATACTGTTATTAGTGATTTTAGTTGTGCGCCCATGTTTTTGTGGTGTGTGTGTGTGTTTGTGTTCATTTATTCTTTTATTTCCATATAGGAAGAAGCACTCGTGTGCAATAAAAACAATTTTTTTAAACATCCAGTCCCAGTGTGGATCAATGCAGTTTTGTAAATTTTGTCATCTGTTCCCACCAGCACACAATGGCAAACTCTTCCCAAAAGGGGAACAGGTTTTAACTTGTGCACAAGATGTTCTCTGTGTGTGTATGTGTGTGTGTGTCACTCTGTGTGGGTGCACACAGGAGCATGCATGTGTGTGTGCATGGGTGTACATGCATACATGTGTGTGTGGTATGGACGTGTGAAATTTGAAATTATCTTGGAAAGTTCAAACAAATAGCAAAATCTCACCATTGGTACTGGTAAACTTCAGAGCTCTGGCCAAGATTTAGAGTAAAATTTAGTTTCCTAGTTATGGATTCCTACCATGTGTGCCTTACCACAGTGGCAGCCTTGTAATCTGTAAGTCAGTGTGACTAGCCATCATGGCATAATTAAAGACCTGACTTCTACAAATGCTTTCCTTGATCAGGTTTTTCTTCACTTCTTACTGCACACTTATTGACATTTTTCCTCATTTTAAAGCAGTCTTTGTCAACTGAGTACTGAAGAGTGATTCTGGCCTATCTAGTTTTGACTTGCAGTACTTATCTATATGTGAGAGAGAGAAGGAGTTTACACAATGTCATGTGAACATGAGTATTTTGTCAGCCACCCAGGAGCCATCAGTCCTGACAGAGTCTACTTGTAACCATGTACTGGTGTAGACTTTGCCATTATTTATTTATTACCATTGTCTTTTATGTAAATATGCCTCTGCTCTTCCTCTTCACATCCATCATTCATCCATTAAAATGTGTGCGTGAGTGGGGGGTGGGGGAGGGGGGTTGTTTATGTTGAGTTAATAGGAATGAATGATTGTCAAGTTGTCAAAATTGCTTTGACTACATGCCCACCCTCCCTCTCCTCTTTCTCTCCCTTTCTGTCTCCTTCTTTCTCATGTTTACACACTCATCTACACACACATACACACACACACACACACACACACGTGTGTGTGCTCACACATATGCACATGCATGCATGCACACTTAATACAGACAGTGTGTGTGTGTGTGTGTGTGTGAGAGAGAGAGAGAGAGAGAGAGAGAGAGAGAGAGAGAGAGAGAGAGAGAGAGAGAGAGAGAGAGATAGAGAGAGCATACAGTCTAAACATAAGATGAGAAAGACATGGCGAGGCAAGGCAAGCCAGGCAAAAATCTTTATTTTGAGGATAATAGATTTATAAGCCCTTATGTACTTTTTCACATCCATTCCAGTCCCTAACCTTATACTGATTATATCCTGATAGATATATATAAAAAAGTTGCAGAAAACTATATCATTATTACTAATATTAGTATGACAAAACAGGAACTCCAACCAATATTCATCATTAAGAATGAAACAAATAAAAAAGACAAATAAATAAACAAACAAAATCATATATTTCAAAAGCAGAGTGAACTACACATAAAATATATAAAACAAGAAGAAGAAGAAAAAGAATAGTGGTGTATGTGTGTGTGTGTGTCACTGTGTGTGTGTGTGTGCGTTTTCAATGTCAGTTTTCATTTCCAGATGAGATATTGAATAAGCAACACATTTGCTTTTTTTTTTCATCAAGCTATTCTTGAAAAAAAATCCTTTTTTCAGAAGAAACACACACACACTATATATATATATATATATATATATATATATATATATATATATATATATATATATATATATATATAAAAGAATTTTATCTATATCTATCTAATTTGTATGACTTGTTTTATGTTTTTTATTCATATATATGTGCATGTATGTTGTTGGGTTTTTTAAGTGGATGGCTTGATTTAAAAGAAACCTAATTGCACTGCTTATTTGATATATCATTTTGGAAATAAAAGCTTGACTTCACACACACACACACACACACACACTTCTCCTCCTTTTTTAAAACTGATGGAGATTTTTCTGAAACTCTTGTATAGCAGAACGCTTTGTGGCAGCGTATACAACTCCTTGCAGTCATGTTGTATGTCTGGATGTCCAGGGGATCAGGGTCAGTGGACCTGAGAGAGAGAGAGATGACCAAGACATGGGGGTCAGCCATCCTGCCTGACCACAGCCATCAGCCAGTAACCATGGCAACCAGGCTGACCACAGTGCCACCCCCACCCCATCAGCACAGGCCGTGTCCATGCTGCATCACTGGCAGACAGGAAGAGGAGAAGGAGAGGGAGGAGGAGGAGAGGGAGGAGGAGGAGAGGGAGGAAGAGGAGAGGGAGGAAGAGGAAAGGGAGGTGGTGATTGCTGACCCCTAGAGTCCTGTTGCTGACACAGACACACCAGGCTTGTGCGATGATGGCAGCTGTCAGCTCTGGTGTGTGTATCTTTGCTGATAGGAGTGTTCAGGGCTGTTGTTCAGTTTTGTAGATCAAGGATTTGGCTTTGTTTGTGCCAGGTCTTGTGTCCACTTGGCCTGGATGCTAGTTCTTGGGATTAGAAAATAACAAGGTCCCATGTGCAACATACATTCAGCGCATGTAAAAGAAACCAGGACAGCTGTCCTTGGTACCATTCTGTTAGGAAAAAGCCATCCTCTTAGGGAAACGAGTACATCAAAGAAGTGCTGCTCCCCAGGAAGACCAGCCTGAATTTCACAGAGAAATCTGCTGTGACTGAAGAGTAGTATGCATTAGAATGATGTAGAAAAGCTATGCTTAAGTGAACGCATGGTGCACTTTTTGGTTGTTAGCATAATATATGTGATTGTATTTTAGTATTGATTTTACTGGGGAGATTTATGGTGAGCTTGATATTTTGTATAATGATACTCCAACCTGGCCCAGGCCAAAAGCTGTGTCAGTTATTGGTGTCAGCTAACTGCCAAGGCCTACACTAACATGTTGTTATGTTGTAAAATGTGTTGAGATTGCCTTCAGCCATGACAAGCTCTTAACATAACAACCTGCAGTTGGAGTACGGCTGCCTATAAGGCGAGATACTCAATAACAGTCGTACACGCAAACTTCTCATTCAGTGTGCAATTTCAATCTTGCAGTGATTCCCAGGTGGGATGAGTGAGTCAGAGTGCACATTCTGGGTGACCCTCAGGGTGTTAAGCTGGGGAACACACAACATTCTCCAGCATGCAGGCCTGTGTATGTCAGTATATATAACTTACAGATGCGGGCATGTGCTTGCACGTGACAAACACACTTACAGACTTTGTTTGAACACACACAGATACTCATACTCGCACATAAAGGCATACTCTATAGAATCATACTGACGCTCATGTACACACACATTTGCATATAATATATATAAAGTCCTTCGGATGAGACTATAAACTGAGGCCCCGTGTGCAAACGCATGCAGAACATCTTGCCACACATTAAATCCTGTTCTGCTGTTCGAAAGAGTAGGCCATTGTGTGCCGGTGGGAACAGATGACAAAATTTACAAAACCGCATAAAAATTTTTTTTTAAAAAGAAGTCATCTGAGCGCTTTGATTTGTTGCTCTACAAGATTCAGCGCTTTATAAATTCCATACATTATTATTATTGTTGAAGTAGGTCAGTGGTCTAGAGGTAGTGCACTTGCCTCGAAAGCGAGTTCAATCCCCATTTGAGCCCAAGCTTTTACCCCATCCACTAGACCTTGAGCAGTGGTCTGGATGCTAGACTTTCAGATGAGAATGGTAAACCATATGTAACCTGCATTCAGCACACGTAAAAGAAAAAGTGAGCTGTCCCTGGCAAAACTTTGTAGAAGTCATTGTAAAAGAAGAAAAAATTGAACGAGCTGCTCTTGTGGCGACTCTCCCCAGGGAGAGCAGCCTGTGAAATCTGCTGTGACTGATAATGGTATACAGAACATGTATACAGAAAAAAATTGTTATACGATGACATACTGTATGACAGTGCATGCTATTGCTGTGCAGTGAAGAGCAGATCTCCTCCTCCTCCCTGTCTTCCTTCTCTGCTGCTGCTGATCTACTCTGGTGATGTCCAGCAAGGCATGGTCACAGTGTGGCTGGTGACAGGTGGTGCAGTGGACAGGTTTGCTGTGGTGGTGGGGGTCAAGTCTCAGAGAGCTTATGGTCGTAATTCATGCGATGTGAGTGCTACTGGTGATTTTCCTAGAGGGGATACACTCAGGTCATGAGTGGTGGTGTGGGTCCTGCTGTAATCTTCCAGAGGAAAGGAGAAAGGAAGGTGCCTTAGTTATGCGGCATGCATTGAGCACTGCCAGATTTTGGCCAATTCAGAGAAGTGTCTTCAGAACACTGATGGTTCCTGTCAACTGAACAGATTCTGGATAGTTATGGAGGTGGTTGTTTGTTAACTAGACTGAAAATAGTTTCCTCCTCTGAAGTCCGAGTATGGCTGCCCAAGTTCAGTTGGTACATAGTTTATGAAAAGACATTAGGGTCAGTGAATAAATATCTAACATTGAAACAGTTTCCACAAGTTTCCTCCTCTGAAGTCAGAGTATGGCTGCCTAAGTTCAGTTGGTACATAGTTTATGAAGACGTTTTGGTCAGTGAATATATATCTAAAGTTAAAACAGTTTCCACAAATCTAAATTCCTTTTTTGGCATAATATGTGCTCATTTCTTTGCAGTTTGATGGCAACCAATTTTTAAAAAAGTATAACCGATGGAAAGGTTGAGGTAATTGAAAAGACATCAAGCTCAGAGACTAGTTTTTTGTGTGGGGGAGAACGAAGAGCAGCACAGCTTTGCAGTCTTTCGTTGACAAGTGCAGTGACAGTTTCTCCATTTGATTTCTGTTGGGAAAGGCCACAGTATGCTCATTGCACTCTGTGCAAACCTGTCTGGAGTAGTAGTTTCTTTTCTGTCAGGAAAAATCAACATGGTGTTTATTGTACTTTGTACCCATCAGTCTGTAGAGACATTGGATTGGAGTTCGGGAAAGGTCCACAGTATGTTGCACTCTGTGCCTGCAGTCAGTTTGTAGTGTTGTTTGATATCAGTTCGGAAAAGTCAGCAGTATGCTTGTTGCACTTGGTGCCAATCAGTCTGTTGTGTCATCTTTCAGTTGGACAGACGCTATAGCCGAGAGGTTAACACCGCTTGACTTCAGTCCCATTGTTCCTTCAAGTTGTGAGTTTGAATCTCAGCTGTGGCGTGTGGCAAATCAAGGTCAACTTAAGGGTGCAGACCTGCCAGTGCCTTAATTCCGTTCATGTAAAAACACATACAGAAGATCAAGTATGCACATTGTGAAGATCCTGTAATTCATGTCGGCATTTGGTGGGTTACGGAAGCATGAACATATCTCGTATGCATCCAGTATGAAAAAAAGACCTGCTCTGAAGTTGGAATGTGTTAGTTGACTCTTGAGGGCGGTGGGCAGACCTCCTGCAGAGTTACAAGCACAGGAGAAGACCAGGCACTGTGCATCCCTCCCAGTAAGGGAATGAACTCAGAGAAGAGAAGAAACAGACAGGAGGAGGAGGAGGAGGATAGGTGACTGAACAGTCAGTCAGTCAGTCAGTCAGTCAGTGTCCCAGGCTGAATGATGTTGAGCTCAGTGACCACATCGCCGCTGACTGCATCCTCCTCCTCTGGCTACAGCTGACACAGGGACTGAGGCAGTGACCCTGACCTGTGCAGACTGGGGACCTGAACTGCCTGCCAGAGGTAAGTCAAGTCGAGTCACCTCCCTGTTCTGAAGATGTTCTGTCAGTGTTCACAGTATGTAACCCCTTCAGTGACAATCCCTAGTACACATTAAAGAGTCGTCAGTAAGAAACAAACAAAAAAAAGGGAAAGAAAACTTCTCGTCTTGAATATATGAAAACAGTGTTTTTAAAGACAAAATAATTTACTGTCTGTTGAAGAGTTTTGGACATGGTCGTGGACCTAATAGTTCAAATGCATTTTGAAGCAAAAAGCTGTGAAACGTAATATTTCATGAATACCCATTCATTAAACCCCCCAAATTTTATAATGTCCATATATTTACCTCCCTCCAGTAAGGTTAAGACAGTGCTGAATATACACTGGATGTATATATGTTTGTGGATGTATGTATATATATCCTTGCCACTGAAGGGGTTACATTTTTTCCTTTAATTATCATCATATTTTTATTTTCACTGAAACACCAGTCTAGGCAGTGCAAGAATTATGATTACTCCAAGTGAGAGCAGTTTTGGTTCAGAATATCAAGGTGTTTAAAAAAAAATTTTTTTTAATGTATGATTTGGACATGAGAACTTTCAGCCTTGTGGCAGACAGCTGGCTTTTGAAGACAGTGGTCCCAGGCTAATTTTGAGATTGGTGGAAATCTGTTGAGAACAAAAATGGGAGGTGGGGTGTTAGGGTCAGTTTACTGGGCAACTTTGACTTCGGCAAGTCCGTGCGTTGGCTGTCATTCTCTGTTAGGTTATTCACATTTGGGTTGATTTTAAGCCGAGTTCAGTATGGAGTCATCACCCTATTTGCGTTATCAGTTTGGCACTTGACGCTTTCTGTCAGTCGAATTCCAAAAGGTTCAACAGTCAGCTTTAACTCATCAGAATATTAGGAAAATGAAGTAGCAATCAGGGGGAGATAAAGCCAATTTGTTCATGTTGCACTGTTTATGGGCTCTCGCTGTCAGCCATTTCAAACCACCAAGCATAACAAGGAAATTGAGGAAATGCTCTCGTGGCTGAAATGGAATTCAGTAAATAAAAAACAAATGCAATGAGTTAATTTGTTTAATGATGATGGAAAAAACCCAAACCACTGTGAAGATTTTGATTTAGAGAGATAATAGCATGAAGTTTTGGATTGTCGAAGGTGCATAGATGACTCCATGATGTTCAGAGAAAAAACATAATTGAACTGTCAAGACATTTTGTGATTGACGGTGCGAATGAAACCCAGTCTGACGGTGTGACTGAAACCCAGTCTCAGTAAATCTTTGATAGAAAAATCCTCTACCTTTTTTCTCTCCTATGCAAAGCATAGCTTTTGCAGAAAACAGAAGGAAAAAAATCTTCAGCTTCAGGGTTTTTCTCTTTCTTTGACTTGCACCAGGGGCACTGCCCCATGACCCCACTGGGAGGCCTTGTCAACCCCCAGATTATCGCTGCCCAGATTTTCATCCTTCTCTTAGGTTCTCATCTCTGATCAGTAAGTACTGAATATCATTTCAACCTTGACAAAAATTGTCAGTGTAAATGATTAGAAATGTTCTAGAGTAGGAAATATATAGATGTGGTAGAATGGATAGGGGACGGGATAGCTCAGTGGTCGGAGCACTGCTTTCTCCCAGCCAAGTTAAGCAGCTTTGAGCTTGGTTACCAGTTAGATGGGTGACCGTTTGCGTGCCTTAGTTACCAGTACAGTTTCCCAGCTGTAAATGGGTACCTGCTTCTTTAGGGTCAGGAAAGGCAAAGCAGCGAGGGAGAGGAGATGGGCGCCGCCCTCAATATGCTGGCCCTAGAGAAGTGAGGTCTCTGATGCCTCGCTCCCCTATGACCTTATAGGTTATGGGACACCTTTACTGTTTTTAAGAATGGATAGGATGCCTTTTTCAATTTCAGGTGTAGGAAATGTATAGATGTAGTAGAATTGTTAGGATGTGTTGTTGCATTTCAGGTGCTTTACGAAACGAATGCCATGAATGTTACATTGCTATCCTTCATCCCCATCATTTGTGCCGTGATGTGTTATGGATGTTTCCCTTTATCCCCGATGCATGGTTTGTCATGAAATGTGGCTGGATGTGGTGAAGTGAAGGGGTCCAGTTTCGATATCGGCCTTTTTATTTTGAAATCTGTCACAAGAAGTGTCTATCAGGTATTTAGGAAAAGGAGGAAGGTATGTGTTTAGGTCAACAGACTTTGTGTTAGGTTTTACAATCAGAAATCAAGCTGTCTGTTAATCAGGCTCCATTTTCAAACTTCATTGAGGCTGTTTGGGTTTAGTTGGTTTTTTTTTTTTTTTTTGGGGGGGGGGGGGGGGGGAGGGGGGGAGAGATAAGTGAATGGGAACTGAAAGGTATAATGCAGAGTGATATGATTTTTTAAAAATCCAGCATATCTTACTCCCGCCCCCCCCCCCCCCTTTTTTTTTTTTAAAGGAAGCCTTGCATTGTGGACTAGGTTATAAATAAAAAAAACGGAAGGGGGGGGGGGGGGGTTAAGAATGAGGATTATCAGAAAGATGGGGGTAAGATTCCACCTCCCCCCCCCCCCCCCGTTTTTTAAAAAAGGATTATAGGGGATAAGGTAAAGCATGCGGTCAGTTTTAAGTGTTTTGATGGAGTAGGGGGGTAGGATTGTGGGGTGGAAGGTTGTTTTGTGGGTTTTAAAAAAAATGATAGTAAAGATGAGGGGATAAAGTTGTTTCTAGCTTAGTAGCTTACAGAGGAGACTGTATTTGGTTATATGGGTTTGTACCAAGTTGACGTGCTATCATGGGGGTGGGTGGGTGTTATGATTGGGTTAACTTTTGTATCCAGCTTGTATATTTGGTTGTATAGAGTCTGTACCTAGGTTATATGGGAGTGTGTACCAAGTTCACATATTCGGTGATGTAGTTGAAAATGGAGCCTGGTTCAGAGCTACAGCTTAGCTAACAAAAGTGGAAATCCTTCCTTAGTATTTGCAATAAGAACAGATTTTGTGAAAATTGCTAAACAGAAGAAAAAAACCCAAACCACTAACTGGAATTACAGTGGATTTGTGTCATAGCCATATTATTTTATCACAGATTCTGAAGGGTTTTTTTGGTGTTAAAGAGATGAGATGTACAAACTACATATATATAACTGTGCTCCACTTTGAAGCACTTCTGCCAGTTGTTAGAGAACTGTTCCTACACATGCAGTGTGTTCAGGTGGCAGTTCTGTTGACTGCCGTTTAGTTTAAAATGGGTTTCCAGTAGAAGCAAGGATGTAGGATAAGCTGTTGAGAAGTTAGGGGGGGGGGGGGATACTTGGAACTCTCTTGACCATAGGGTTGATCAGGCCGATCAGGGGGGACTTTATTATTTTTTAGAGTCCCCCTTTTTAGAACGGACCCCTCACCACATCCGGTCACATTTCATGACAAACCGTGCATTGGGGGATAAAGGGAAACATCCATAACACATCACGGTAGAGAAATGGGGGGGGATAATGTAGCATTCATGGCATTCGTTTCAGGGGGCGGAGCGTTTAAATCTTTCCACTTTTTCAAGTGGGGGGAGGGTTGAAGTGTTTCTGCTGTAACCGCCACCATCCCCGGCCACCACCCTAGAGATACTTTGCTTATATAGCTGCTGGACACAGAGCACAGTTCACAGACAGGCAGCAGAGAGCAGCTCACAGGCATGCACACCTCATGCAAGGCAGGACAGGAGGAGAGGTGAAGGTCACCAACACTGAACACCGTGAGGGGGTTTCGGACACTTTATTCATGAAATAAGTTACATAGCAAAAAAAAAAACAACAAAAATGTGTGTGTGGGGGTCACTGCGTGGAGACTGCGCTGTCCACGCTACCCCGTGCACACACACACCACGACACACCTACAACAGAAACAGACACAAACACACACCACGACACACCTACAACAGAAACACACTCACAAACAACACAGACACCACAACACACACCACGACACACCTACAACAGAAACAGACACTCACAAACAACACAGACACCACAACACACACACCACAACACACACCACAACACACACCACAACACACACACCACGACACACCTACAACAGAAACAGACACCACGACACACACACACCACGACACACCTACAACAGAAACAGACACTCACAAACAACACAGACACCACAACACACTCACAAACAACACAGACACCACAACACACACACACACACCACAACACACACACCACGACACACCTACAACAGAAACAGACACCACGACACACACCACACCACGACACACCTACAACAGAAACAGACACTCACAAACAACACAGACACCACGACACACACACACACCTACAACAGAAACAGACACCACGACACGCACACCTACAACAGAAACAGACACTCACAAACAACACAGACACACACACACCACGACACACACACCTACAACAGAAACGGACACTCACAAACAACACAGACACCACGACACGCACACCTACAACAGAAACAGACACTCACAAACAACACAGACACACACCTACAACAGAAACAGACACTCACAAACAACACAGACACACAAATCAGCTACACACACACACCCCTAACAATGAACACAGCTACATTACAAACACTACCCAACAACCACCTATCCTGAACACAACACTACACTCAAAACACATAACTATCCTAGCTTCACCTAACTAACCTAAAACTTATCTCGCACAGCTAGCTACCCTGACAGGAACCCTAAAAAGTACTCTGCACAAAACTTTCTCTCCCACAAACTCCCCTGAACTTCTGTATCACACACATGTATACACAACTCCCCTGAACTGCTAGGCTAAGCCTAAAACTTATCTTGAACTGTCTACCCCACATCCTGAACAGCCAACCCTAGAGAAAACTTTTATACTCAAATTCACTCTCTCATGCACACTACCCTGAAACTTCTCGCACGCACACACACAGACATACTCCCTTGAACAGCTGTCTTGAAGAGCTACCCTGAATGTCACACAACTGCCTTGAAAATCACACACAACTACTTAGTCTTACACACAACTACATAGCTGCCAACCAACCTTCAAGAATTTAAAGACTTAATTTGGTGGAGGTGAGTTCCAGAGTGGGGGGGGGGGACAAGCCTCCCGAAAAAAGCGGAGGTGAGGGAGCACAGTCTCCCTGAAGCATCTCTTATGATTAAAGGACTGGGCCTTTTTTTTCATCTCCTGACAAGATCTGGAAAGTAAAGTGTGTCACCCGTGGAGACTGTTGTCTGCTACTCGTTTGGTTTGGCTGCACTTTTGTGCCAACGCTATAGGCCTAAACTCGCAAAAACACACACCCCAAAATTGTTTTTTTAAATTAAAGGTCAACAGCACTGGTTTTATCATGTGCATTAATGTTGTTTCATCAGCCATGCTAAATTTTTAAATTGCACTGACACACACGGTGCAGCAGAAGGCACAACACTCTCCTTGTTGAGACTGAGTGGAAAATCGTATTTTAAGAAAAAAACTTTTCATAGGCACAGCTATCAGACTTTTCACTTTTCTTTGACATCTTGGTGTTTGACATTAGAGACTAGCACAAACGTTGGCATCCTACTTGATGTACGCAGGGTTTCTTAGTTGAAATTTCAGGAACGGGAAAATCTTAAAAACTAGTTAAAAAAATCCAGGGGGAAAAGGAGTGGTTGGCAGCTACCTCGACACTTTCTCTCTCACACACACACACACAAACTTCTATCCTGAAACTCTTTCTCATACACAAACAACTAACCTGAAACTCGTATCTACGCTAAAACTTTTTCTCACACACACACAGCTACCCATAAACACCCCCTCCCCCCCCTCTCTCTCTCCAGGGTTCTTACTTTTACCAGATCTCAAAATAATATAATTACACTCATACCTAGAACATAATTTTCCCGATCTGCATCATCAAAATGAGTCAGGGGTAGGTATTGAAAGTGAATACATTATCAGTTAACTTAGACAAGACTACCGCTTTTGCCCGCCTCCTATTCACACTAGTCAAGTTGTTTTTAGAAACTGTTAAGTTAGAAAAGTGCTACTAAGCTCCCTCCATTATATCATTATTTATTGGCCTGTTTCACCTTTTGAACAAGTAATGAGAGGGACAGTAACTGAAGAACTTGGTGTAAAGACTGGCAGGGAGGAAATCACATACCTGAGGCATGTGGAAGATACTGCTCTCATATCAGACTGCATGGTCAATATGCAGACAGTCATAGTCAAAATGAATGGAATAGACAGACCTGCAGGCCTTAAACTCGATGCCAAGAAGACTAGGGTCATGCATATTGGTGAATCGGTGAACAGAAACATACAAGTTGATGGAGAACCCCTCAAAGTTGCTGAACATTTCAAATACCTTCGATCACACAAATCAACCCTTGCCTCATGTTTCAAAGACATAAAAGCAAGAATTATTCAAGTCAAAGAAAGAACAGTCAATCTTACCAACATTTGGGCAGACTAATATTCAGGAAATAAGCTCAAACTTTCTGACAATGAATACTTAATTTGGCCTGTTGTTTTATATGGAAGTGAAGGACGGGCTCTTAAGGCTGCAGATGAAAACTGAATCAAAAGTGTACAGATGTCATTCTATATAAGAATAAGCTGGACCAAGATGAACAAACCAAAGCAAGCAAACAACCTGTCAATTTAGGCCTGGTTAGGAAAATCAAATATTCTAGACATGCTATGAGACATCAGAGCAGCTGCCATGTCATGAAGACTGTGACCCAGGGCAAAATGATAAGAGACAACAACGAAAACCACCTACTTCCTTCAATGGAGAACCTAACCAAGAGGACAGAGTTGTGGAAAGATGAAATCTACAGAACTAACGACAGATGGGAATGAAAACAGTACACGGGGCATGCATCAGCACTTCCTACCAACTGGTGCTGATGAATTTTCACTGTCGGTCACAGTAGGCCAAAGTTGTATGCATCTCTCTTCCTTCCCATGTAACTTCCCATGGTCGATGTACAGCAGTGTGCTGCACACTTCCACAGTCAGATCCATTAGGAACTGATCCTGTCCATGTTTGATATCATTCTAATCAGCAACTTCCGAAGATTAAAAGTGAACCCATCTTCAAGGTTTTTTTCTTTGTTGAAATGTTCTGCCACTGTTAAAGGAAGGTAAGCAATTTTCTTGGTTAATTTTGCAGAGATAACTGTGATCTGCTAAATCTATCAACTGTTACAAATTTAAGATCATAATTTTATTTTCACTTCCAATTCTATTTTCACTGCAGTTTTCTTTTCCCTTTTCTTTTTAGGTTATGGTTTAACATTCCATGACTGTTCTAGATCCTACAGGTCAAAACTTTATTTTTCCAGGTCTTAGTAAGAACCCTCTCTCTCTCATACACACAAAACTACCCTGAACAGCTACTCTGAAATCTCTCTCGTACAAAACTTTTCTGAAACCTCCTCATGCACACACGGCTACACTGAAACCTATCCCCATCTTTCTCAGGCACACATACACCTGTTTTAAGTTCCACTTTGAAACTTTCTCTAACACACAAAATGACCCTAAACGGCTACCCTGAAACATTGTCTCATATAAACTTCCCCCCTCTCTCTCACACACACACAAATACAAACTACCCAGAACAGCTACCCTGAAAATCTCTGTTTCACCCCAAATACCCCCCTACACATGCATGCAGAGCCTGCCTACCACCATGATTAACCCAAAGTTGTTACGGAATATGACTTTGAAATTATAGTCACAAAGTAAAAAACAAAAAAAGAAGAAGAAAACCCCCCACTATTTTTGCTGGATTATTAACCTAACTGCCCAGTGCAAGTGCACCCTATATGCCGGGGAATAAAATTCTTATGTACCACTGCTATGTTCATATCCCTCTTACTCAGAAACTACTGCATGAATATTCCTGATAGTCTACCCAATGACAGTATATATATCGTAGATTACTTCGAGGCAAGCTCAAATTAGTTAGCATGATATTTCACTGCGAAAATATATTTAAAATGTAAAAACTTGACCATAAATACGATTTCTTCATCACCACTGTCATTCTGAGTATGACCATAAATACGATTTCTTCATCACCACTGTCATTCTGAGTACCCCCCATCTCAATAATGTCAAACATATGTCTAGGCCAAATCTCATTCATTGTTTTTTAAATACACGATCTCCTGAATCATACGCGATTGTTTTCATCACTGTTAAGTAAATCTAGTTTTATTTGCCACTTTTACAGCTGTGTAAAGTTATTGATGCCTTCAACAAGAAGTGTCGGCAATTTTGAACAAGAACTTCCCAAGCAGTCATGCATAAGAACACAAAATACGATCGTTTCTGCCACGGTTTTTGCAGCTGGATGTTGCCAAGTAACAGGAGAGTGATCTCCATTAATTTTGGAGTTCTTTTCCTTTAACTGTAGTCAAGGAAGCTGGCTTGTTTACTTCAGTTCGACACCCTGGAAAATTTCCGGGTTGTTGGCGTAGCCCCGGAAAATTTCCGGGGTAAGGCAGTCTAGTGGTTAATGGACACATTTTCTTTTTATGGCTTTATCGCAATTCTTTCAAGAAATTTGTAAAATTTTGGCACAGCTATGCTGTGAATAGCCACAGATTTTCTGAACACATGTGTGTAGAATGTTTACACAATGGCAGTCACCAAGTCAGTAAAATGTTTCTGCTTGAAAATGGGGAGGCCAGTGACCATATTTGATTCTCCACATAAGAAAATGCCCACACAGATTTTCTGGACACATACCGAAACATTCACTGTAATAAAGACGAATGAGAAGTGCCTACAACGTGGTTTCTATACAGGCTGTTACTAGTTTCACAGCTTATGGCAGATTGGTGGAAAAGGGTCGGATAGTGGTTTACAAGCCAGCGTTTCCACAAAATGTTTCAAGCATAAGCTCCCCCCCCCCCACTTAAATGTGTACTATATGGTGATTTATTGTGTGCCTCTGTGTGTACGTGTACTCACCCATTTTGGAAAAAAAAGGGGTGGGTGGGATGAGGGTTATTTCTTCTACATGGTAAAATTTTTTTTTTTAAACACAAAATGAGTATTACCACTGGAAATTTCATGATAGAAGTCTTCTAAAGAGCATTTTGAGGGGCAGGCAGCTCTGCACACATAACTACCCTGAACAGCTATCCTAGGATCTCTCAAACACACACACAGCTACCTTGAAACCTCCTTATCTCCCACATACACTACCCTGAATAGCTACCTTGAAATTTATCTATCAATCATGCTAAACTATCCTGAACAGGTTGAGGTACCATGAAACTTGTATCGCACATACACACAAAACTACTCTGAACACACATCTACACATAAAACTACCTTGAACAGATATCCCGAATCTTGTATCACACATACACACTACTTTGAACACACAGAACTACACTGAATTTTGTCACACACACACAAACATGGATTAACATTTCAGACTGGATGTTGTCTTTACACAGAAAGAACTTACCTTACCACCTCTGATTTCACAGCTGACAGATGCTATAGCCGAGTGGTCAAGACCATTTGACTTCAATCCCATGGGTCCATGAAGTTGTGAGTTTGAATCTTTGTGGTGTCTGGTGAGTGAAGGGAGGAGATTTTTATGATCTCCCAGTTAGCGTTCGATGGGTTATGGAAACACGAACATACCCGGCATACATCCCTGAAGTTGGAATGCAGCTAACTTCATGGTGGGCAAAAACATTTGCTCACACAAAATCTCACCATTGGTAAACCTTGGAGCTCTAGCCAAGGAACAACAGTTCACAGCCACTGGAAGGAAGGAAGAAGCATCACATCACACAGAAATAAGGAGAGGAGAACCAAACCAAACCATGTAGCAGGGCTGCCAGTGACCTGAGAGCTGACACCTTGAAGCACCACAGCCTGCCCACACTCCTGGAATGGAAAACACAGACAGTGTATCAATGATGAGTGTGAAAAAGGAACAGAACATAATGAAGCAAAAGGACTTCTGATTCCACAATTACACAAATGAGTACTTTTTTTTTTTAATAGATTAGTGTGTGTGTGTGTGTTGATACTCTGGTACGTAAACAGTGTTCTTTGTTCTGGTTTTTTTGCTCTAAGACATTTATTTAAACAAACAAAAAAGCACATAATTTTAATGTTTTTTTGTGATACTGTTTACCAGATTTGAATTATTGTGATACAATATTCACAAATCATATTCAGAGTGGGACAGATGGATTTAGGGGACCAAAAGCCAGTTGTGATATTGTACAACTTGTTTTGTTGTTGTTTTTTAAATGACCAGATAACAAATGATACAGGGAGCTGTCTTTTTACATTCAGTTTTCATTTTCCCCCTTACCTTTATACTATGATGATCCCTGTGAAAAGCAGTTGAAATATTTAATACAAAAAATATTTGTTGCATTTTATACACTTTTGCTGAATCCTGAAAACTGATATTGTAAATACATCTTACGATTAAAAAAAAAAAGAGAGTACACCTGACTGTTTTACATATCGTGAAACAGGTCGTTTTCCTTTGTTTATACACATAATTATACAGCTGTATGGTAAAATGTTGGCACAAGTGTCTGTAAAAAATACTCAACATGTATGCTTCAGACACTGACAGAATGCTTCAATTTTCAAATACAAAAAACCTGACTGGCTATGCAAAATTAAACAAATACTCGATGGAAATGGACGATCCTTTGTATGGCATTATCCACAGTCAGTGCCTATAACACAGTTGACAAATAACCCCTCGCAAATACTTAAGATATTTATAATGGGTAGAAAACTGTCAAGATTCCAAGAAGGCCAACAACTACACTGTGTATAAGCACCAAATATCCTTTGAACAGTATCTAGACAGCCTACCACTGTGCTACAGCCTGTCCATGCTAAACATCAGAACTAGCAACCAATAGTGCCAACAGAGAAAGGAAGACATGTAAATTTACCACACAATGAAAGACTCTGTACTCTGTGTGATATGAATGGCTTAGGTGATGAATATCACTTTGTCATGGAATGCCCAGCACTGCAGAACTTACGCAACCAATACTTGCCCAGGTATTACACAAACCACCCTAACGTTTATAAATATGAATCACTGATGAAAGCAGTGATGACGCTACTCAAAGATTTGGCAATTGGAAACAGAGATTAGAACACAGAGGAATGAAGGTAAATGTTGACAAGACCAAAGCAATGACAGTTGGAAAAGATTGCAGAACACATAGAGAGCAAGGCAAATACCCATGTGGTATCTGCCACAAAGGTGTAGGGATCAATTTGATCAAATGCTCCAACTGTCAATATTGGTGTCACAAAAGATGCTCAAAGCTCAAAAGTCTGAAGAAGGAGGACGGAGAATTTGTCTGCCCCAGTTGTATGAATAAGAAGGGTGAAGACAATACCGATGCAGGAAAGGAGCTAGAATTTGAACAAGGGAAGATAGAAGTGGTAGACGAATTCTGCTACCTGGGAGAGATGATGAGCTGTGAAGCAAAATCTGAGTTTAGCTGTCAGAACCAGGATTGCGAGTGCTTGGAAGAAATGAAAAGAATTGACAAGTCTGCTCGGAAATCAGAAAATCCCACTGGAGAGACGCTGTCTGATATACAAGGCCTGCATCAGACCCAGTTCTCCTGTATGGCTTGGAGACGTGGGTTTTCACAAAAACCATCAAACGTTTGTTGAAGAGCTGTGAAAACCGAATGCTACGCTACATGACAAAGATCAAATGGGAAGACAGGATCACGAATGAAGAACTATGGAGAATGTGCAAAGCTGATGATCTGAAGTCTGTAACTGGTAGCAATAGACTGCGCTGGTTTGTGCACATTCAACGGAAAGCAGACCACATCATAAAAAGAGCAATGAGCAATGAACTTTGTAGTGGATGGAAAGAGATCAAAGGGAAGACCTGGCAAAACCTGGGCTGCCTGTATTGCAGATGATCTTAGAGAAAGGGGCATAAATAAGGAGGAAGCTCAAAACAGAGATATGAAGAAGGCTTATCAATGTCAAACCTCCCCTGCGAGAAACATTACAAACAAGGTAGAAGAAGAAGAATCACTGATGAAAATAGGTAACAGAAAAACAATACTGGATTTTGCAAAATTCGCCAAACAAGGACTACAAATGTTTTCCTAAATCATACTTGCATAACCGCATAAACCTTTATGTATACATATAACTTTTGCTCTACATAGTTATTCATTTCTCTAGTCATAAGTTTTTCTATGTATAATTTACTACTGAAGTGTGACTTCTCCCCTCTCTTGTCCGACTTGAACAGTACTTGAGAGAGAGAGGTAATATCCATTGTTGTTCTTTTGCATTTATATTCTTGAATGATTGCATTATTCTTAATGTTTTATTTTTTATTTTGATTTCCCCCCCCCTATAGCCTGACCCATGAGGTTGATGTCTTATCCAGTTATTGGCTCAATTCTCCTATCATATGTCGCCTAACTTCTTTGTGTGTGTGTCTTTTGTTTGGTTTTTAAAATTTTTTGTTCTCACTCTTTTATTACTTCAGATACCTGTACACTTCCTGAAAGTACCTGAGTAATTTGCCATCTATATTGGGTGCATCAACCCTAACAGTGTATAACGTCTTATTCATTTTCATTATTATTGTCTTTTGTGCACCTTTGTTTTGCTCTTCCTCTTCACACCCATCATTCATCCCCTGATAATTATGTATTCTTTTTGTTTCTCTATAGCTTAAAAGAACGAATGGGAATAAAACATTGTGAATTGTGAAACTGAACCGATTTCCAAGTCAGGTAGAAGGCAGACAACTCTGTATAGCTCTGCATTTTCTGCTAAAGGGTGGTTATCTTTCATAGACTGTCGAGGATGTCATGATAGTATATAATGATTTGTATTATTCTTAATGTTTTGCTTTTGTTTTTTCCTATAGCCTGATCCATGATGAATTGTGTACACTGAGGTGTGTGTGGGGCAGGGATTTTTTTTGTATTCTTTAAATCTTTTTTCTTTTTTTTAATATGGACATCAATAATCTACATTATAGGCACACTATATGCTACAGGCTGTTGAAAAAAACAAACTAAATTACCTTATTAAATGTGTTGTTACACATGACAAGTCTGCTGGGTAATTTTTGTGCATCTTGAATTTGCAAGCTGTAAGTCTGTGTGTTGGGGGTAGGTTAGTGTGCTATCAAACTTCAGAGAAAAGTATTCTTTGTCATCATTCAGTTACAGCAATGGATTTGTTTATATTTTGTTATGAAGTCAGGTTTTTGTCTTCATTGCTTTTGTTGCATTCAGCAATGACTACTTTCAATACACAGGCCTGATACCTGACTGCAGCTGTCACACCCAGACACCCCACACAGAATTACATGTAACTGTGCATTTCACTACGCTGTAAAACAACCCTGTCCTCTAAAAAAAAACGCAACCTTGATGAAAGTTAATCCTTTCAATGTTGACATGCTTTGCTATGGTGCAAATTTGTAGTACATAGTCAGTATTGTATGTCGACACACACTGTGCATCAACACAGTGCTGGTTGGAGATAAATTGTGACATATGCTGCATCTCTGGATGTGGCTGTGGTAGTAAGTTATTTCAGCAAATTTCTGCCTGCACAGCTGGGAAGGAAAGATGGTTAGAAGACTTGATTTCTGTTGTGGCTGACTTGAACAGCCTTAGGGCTGTAGGCTAACTACAAACTAAAAAAAAGAAAAAGGCAACAGAGCATGGCCACACCTCCAGTAAGAAGATTTTCCTATCAAGTCTCAATTCTTTAATTTTTTGTTAACAGCAAAGTGAAATGCACAGTACAAAATAAAGCTACACACACCAATGAATTAGACTGACAAAGATATATTGGAGAGCTCTTACCTTCAGTCTCTGCAGTGTAGGCTGTGTCAGCTTGTGGCCCTGATCCCAGACTGTGGTGGATGCAGTGTGGAGTTGGCAGTTGCTGACATGTGGACACTGAAGTCACAGGCTGCTTCTCCATGGCTGTGATGATGGGGGATGCACACTGCACTTACCACTGGCTCTGACACACCACCAGACTTTCAGAGTCAAGCCTGCCCTATTGTCTAGGCTATACACTAATACTTTTTTAATCAGCAACACAAGCCCCTTAAGCCTTCTTGTTTCCCTGTCTTCTCCCCCTCAAAACACTGAGCAAATGTGGCCCTTAGATTTTACTTGAATTTTCCTGAAGATTTTTTTTTTAGCACCAAAGTAAATGTATTTCCAGTCACAGCTGGTCAATTTGTTTGCATACAGTACCTTTATTGTTTTATTTTTTCTTAAAGATTTCCTTTCAAAGAAATGTTTTAGGACCAATATTCTGTGGAGTTTTTGTCAAAACAAGTGTTTTTGTAGCAACACTGATTTTATTGTCCAGGTATCAAGTCCAACGTTTTTTTTATTACACAGTTTTGCGTGGGAACATGAGAGCAGTGATCCACAGCAACCACTTTAAGTTTTGTCATGAAAGGCATAATAATCCAAATGCAGTTTCTATAATTTTAACCAGGTTTTCTTACAGTCAGGTGGGGCATCTGATTTGACAGCGCATCTAAACAGCCAGAAAATATAGTACTTCTTTGATCCACTCTAAATAACGTGAAAAACATTTTTCACTTCCATTCTTAACCTTTCCCATAAGGGGTAGGTGTGAAATCGCCCACTCGACTGACACAGCTACATATGCAATGTGTTGTCAGTCTGGTGGTGGTTCAGTGCAGTGAGTAAGTCAGTGTCCTGTGCCTTCCCTTCCTGCAGCCACCTGGGAGAATGGTTGTGCCTGTGGACAGACAATATTAACTATGAACTTATGGGGATGTTGATGTTAACTATGAACTTATGGGGATGTTGATGTTAACTATGACTTATGTGGATGTTGATGTAATTATGACTTATGTGGATGTTGATGTTAACTAGACTTACATAACTTCATAAGCATTACTTCTTGTACTTATTTCATGAATTGGTGCTATATTGTTCTGAACTAATACAATTTTGTTTAGAGCAACTATGACTTACAGGGATATTGACGTTAACAAAACATGATGTTAGCCATGACTTATGGGTATGTTAACTATGACTTATGGGGATGTTGATGTTAATTATGACTTCTGGCGATGTTGATGTTAGCCATGACTTATGGGGATTTTGATGTTAAGTGAACTTGATGACAGATGTTTATGTTAACTATTACTTATGGGGATATTGCTGTGAATTATGACTTAAGAGGATATTGATATAAACTATTGACTTATGGGGATGTTGATGTTAACTATTAGTATTATTTATGGGGATACTGATGTTAACTGAACATGATGTTGATATTCAATTTGACTTCAGAAAGAAAGCTGTTTTCATTTTCACTGTACTGCTGGGGTCTGATGGATCCATTTTTCTCATAATAAAAACCAATATATTGACAATTTTTAGTGTTAGTCAGAATGAGAACTCTTGATTCCTCAAAATTGGCTTAATAACCATTTCTGCCCAAATTAGTCCATTTTTGTTCCTGAATGAATAGATAAATAACTTGCTTTTAGACACCTACTTTGTACAGTATTGAAAACCCCCACTCCCTACCCCATTCTCACACCATGGGTCCTACTAACCTACACCTTGTAAAGAGTTAAGATATCAACATTCACCTACACCTTGTAAAGAGTTAAGATATCAACATTCATTTTAATATGGGTATCAGATCTGAATTTTGAAAACATTTCTTTCAAGTTAAATGACAAGCAGATGGCTCCAGCCTAGATATCAAGTTATATCAGTTGTATTTTGGATACAAAATACCGTTTTCATCACTATTTTTTCCTGTTTAAACAACTGACTATAGGTATAATAGATATGTGACTGAATAAGAAATGAATAAATGATAAAATACAGTGATGGTTGAACACACTGTGTGGTCTGGGCATCAGATTACAGTAGTCTGGCATCAGATTACAGTCTCCTATTGGCTATTCTGGGGCAAGATTTCCCCTTTGCTTGATCGCACAGGTGAATTTTAAAGCTGAATTGCATAAACATGATCTGAGTGCTGCCTGGACAGAGTTTGGTAAACAGTATTCAGTTTTCTGTTCCTTTTCTTCAGCATTAAAAACCCCAGGTTCTCTCAACACTGGAAAACATCTCCCGACATAATACCAGTTCATAGCAATTCCTGTCAATGTATGTGGTATTTTTTTCTTTCCCCCTCCCCTTCCCTTTTTTCCAGCATAAATCAGTCACACAATATCTAAGCTACTAAAAAAAAAAAAAAGGGGGAAAGAAGCAAAATTGAAAACTGAAGGCAGAAATAAGCTGGAAGAGGGAAAAATTCGGGGACGGGATAGCCTTGTGGTTAGAACATTGCGCCCGCAATCTGACGACCCGGGTTCCATTCCCGATCAAAGGGGATATTTTCCCCTGGAGTTAACATCAGTGCCGACTCCACTCTCCCCAAAAGTCCTTTGGATGAGACTATAAACCGAGGCCCCATGTGTGAACTGCATGCAGAACATCTTGCGTACACGTGAAATCCTGTTCCGCTTTTTGTAAGAGTAGGCCATTGTGTGCCGGTAGGAACAGATGACAAAATTTACAAAACCGCATACACACAGGGACTGGATGTAAAAAAGCACATAAGTGCTTATTCCATTATCCTCATATAAAAGGTTTTTTTTAAAGAAAAAAAAAAGAAAAGAAAACCCAGAGTGTGGTGGTTGCAGACACAGAGGTGTTCTTTACTCCAGTCTGCAGAGCCCCAAGGTTCGATTCCAGGCAACACACAGTGTGAGGCAGGAGAATGTAAAGTCTCCATATGTATACGTCAGCTACTTCAACACATCACCTGAGGGAGACCCCAGGAGAGGGACTGACCTTTGATAAGAGAATGAATCAGAGATGCTGAAGATGAAATTTACTTATCATATATACAAACAGTATTGAGATTCTGTCTCTTTCCTTACGTTGTTACCGCTTTGCCTTTAAGTGTTACCAAAATCTGAAAATGTTACGGAAATAATTCTGTTACCACCAGCAGACAGTTGAAATCAACTTTGCTGCAGCTATTTAAATTTTGTGGGTTTTTTCTCAAAATCATCTGTCAATCTTTAATTTATATATAAAAAAAAGAATACTTCTGTTTCCAACTTACAAGTCTGTATTCTGTACTGCAATGTTTTTAAAACCAATTTCAGAATGTCGGTGGTACATACCATCCTGTGCCTAGTCCTCAGCTGATAATAAACTGTGTCCATTCATGTGCTGTCCACGTCTTTGGTTGTGTGCAAGGTGTGATCACCATCTGGAACAATACATACATATGAATACACATTAATGCACCATGTGAGACTGAAGTGAATGATGCATAATGCATGGTGATGAGAGCTGGAACACACACACACACACACACACACATACACACACTTGTTCTGTCTCACTCTCTGTCTGTCCCATTTTCTCTTTCTCTTGGTCTGTCTTCCTCTCTTCTCCTGTCAGTCCCAAAAGACTTAAGAGTCATAGGGGTACTGCCATTACTTTCAAGCAGTGTGCATGTGTCTTGGGTAGGTTAACCCGGCAGAGAGCTTGCTTCTGCACTTACAGATTGCATGCTATGTTTGTCCTGTGGCATCCACACCACAGGCTATTGCAGGCCTATACTATAGGCTATACTCTTACAAGGAGGGATAACAAACATACACACAAAATGGGATGTGTAGGTCAGCACATGGGGCCTCAGTGTAAAGTCTCCTCTGAAGGGCAAATAATTTCATGAATTTTTTCATTCCTCAGCTAGAGGTCTGAGGTTTACCAATGGTGAGATTTTGCATATTGTATGCAATTATTGTTGCCTACCATGATGGTGGTCGCATTAAGACTTTGTGGATCTTTTACAGCACCACCAGTGTGCATGCGGTTTTGACATCGTCATCCTTTCTTTTCATAAAATTCTTTTTGTTTTTATTTCAAGGATAATGGAATAAGCACTCATGTGTTTTTTGCATCCAGACCCCGTGTGTATGCAGTTTTGTAAATTCTGTCATCCATTCCCACCAGCACACAATGGCCTACTCTTCTGAAAAGTGGAACAGGTTTTAACATGTGCGCAAGCTGTTCTGCGTGCATTCGCACATGAGACTTCAGTTTACGGTCTCATCCGAAGGACTTTTGGGTTAGTGGAGTTGGTACAGATGTTAACTCCAAGAGAAAGTATCCCCTTGAACGAGATTCAAACTCATTCCTACTGGTATGCAATAGCCTACTCTTCCAAAAGGCAGAATGGGTTTTAACTTGTGTGCAGGATGTTCTGCATGCATTCACACTCAGGATCTCGATTTATAGTCTCATGCGAAGGACTTTTAGGGGAGTGGAGTTCGTACTGATGTTAACTCCATGGAAAAACCCTTCAAATGGATGGCTCTCACCCCAGCCATCAGATTATGAGCACAACGCTCTAACCACTAGGCTATCCCCCCTCTCCCACCCTCAAAATGGATTTCATTGTTGACTCATGGCCATCACAAGATCAGCTCATGAGGCTTTTTGTGTCTGCCTCATCTTCTGTGATATTCTTGTCCTGTGTTTCCTTACTGCTCATTTCAATCTCTCCACCTCAGCCTAACATAAGATTAGTTTTATAGCATTCTCTGGGTCCACAGGAGCCTATCAATGTCAGGCTGCCATGGGGAAACCAGCCAGAGGGGCTCTGCACTGCTGCTGGGTCACTTTGGTGGTATTCAGAGTTGCCTAGTCTGAGCTAACATACGCAGGAAACCACCTACTAAGCCCCCTACTGACAACGGTAAAAAGATAGCTTTGTCCCAAAGCCAGACTGAGTGAAATGCCCCACCTGCAGTGGTGACATCACAACATCTCACGATCTCTTGAACGACCTTCTCCTGTGAACCTCCAAAGACTTTGACACAAAGTCGCTACAGTACAGAAGTGTATTGGGAAACTGAAACTGAGGTCACCATGAAACTAGAGCAACTAACACCACAAATCAGACAATTTTCTTTTATTGCATGATGACAATGAGGAAGACGTAATGATGCTGCTACAAAAGTGCATGTGCTTTGAAACTACATGACAGGGCTGTACTCTATGCTTCCTATATCCAGGCATCAACCAGGCCCGAGAGATGTTGATCAAGTAAGTCGAGCAACACTTTCAAACTTGTATCCATACGCTAGCTGAAGCTCGAGTGTGTGGTCCCAGTCTTCCCAACGCGCCCATAATTAGCAAAAATACTCTTGATCTATATGACTTGTCTGGAGTCTGAAAAATCCCTATGCTTCCTAAGGCATTCAAACCTGCGACACAATGCACTGGGCCAAGTCAGCTGCCAGTCAGATCATGAGTTTGTTCTGATGCTCTGACTACTAGGCCACACTGCTCCTTTCAGTCATAAACTCTACTGCTGCATCACACTGCTCCCTTCAGTCATACTACAATACTGCATCATACTGCTTCCTTCAGTCATACTACAAAACTGCATCATACTGCCCCTTCCACTCAGTCATCTCTACAATACTGCATCATACTGCCCCTTCCACTCAGTCATCTCTACAATACTGCATCATACTGCTTCCTTCAGTGATACTATAATACTGCATCATACTGCCCCTTCCATTCAGTCATCTCTACAATACTGCATCATACCCCTGCCTTCAGTCCTACTACAATACTGCATCATACTGCCCCCTTCAGTCATACATCATACTGCTTCCTTCAGTCATACTACAATGCTGCATCAGTCATCTCTACAATACTCATAATTTATACTACATGTGCACTATACTGCTTCCTTTAGTCATACTACAATACTGCACCATACTGCTTCCTTCAGTAATACTACAGTACTGCATCCTACTGCTTCCTTCAGTCATACTGCATCCTACTGCTCCCTTCAGTCATACTACAGTACTGCATCCTACTGCTTCCCTCAGTCACACTACAACACTGCATCCTACTGCTCCCTTCAGTCATACTACAATACTGCATCCTACTGCTGCCTTCAGTCATACTACAATACTGCATCCTACTGCTGCCTTCAGTCATACTACAATACTGCACCATACTGCTGCCTTCAGTCATACTACAGTACTGCATCCTACTGCTGCCTTCAGTCATACTACAATACTGCATCCTACTGCTGCCTTCAGTCATACTACAATACTGCACCATACTGCTGCTTGTCATACTACAATACAGCACCATACTGCTGCCTTCAGTCATACTACAATACAGCATCCTACTGCTGCCTTCAGTCATACTACAATACTGCATCCTACTGCTGCCTTCAGTCATACTTTAATATTGCATCATAATGCTACCTGGAGTTCACATCAGTGCCAACTCCACTCCCCCCAAAAGTCCTTCAGATGAGACAATAAACTGAGATCCCATGTGCGAATGCATGCAGAATATCTTGTGCACATGCTAAAACCTGTTAAAAAAGTGTTATGCTTTTCAGAAGAGTAGGCCATTGTGTGCAGAGGGAATGGATGACAAAACTTTGAAAACTGCATTCACATGGGGACTGGATGAGTGCTTATTCTATTATCCTCGAAATAAAAGAATAGATAAGACCAAATAAATTTAATAATAACCTTTAATAATACTACAATACGGCATCATACTGCTCCCTCCAGTAATTTCTACCCTACTCATTCACGCAGCATACAGAAATAACTGGTGTATAGTGAGGCAAAGTTCTTTAGTAGTAGTAACAGATAGGACATTAATTCCTCAAGAGCAAAATCCCTCCATTTGTTCCAATTTGTATTTTTTTCAAATGTACACACAGATGACAACAAAGAAATGGGGGAACCTCCACACAATTTGTTTTGATAGGAAAAAAATTTTCTCTTAAAAAAAAGTGTACTTAAAGAAATCACATCAATCTAAAGAAAGAAAAACAAAGCACAAACTTCTGGCAGCAGGAATAAACAGAGGATGGTTAAGTATATGATGAACCCACTGAATGTTTTCTAGAAAGATATGTCAAGTTATGATTACATGCATGCAGGCGCTTGTAAGTTTACAAACCTACACGAAACAGGATGACAGTACTGTTTACTTTAACTAATGCTGTTTACGATTTTTGGAAACAATGAAACCAAGATAAACCACAATAATGAGAAATAACACCCCCTTGATAATGATTGCTTCCCTTGACCCGATAACCACCCACATTCCAATTAAAAATGCCACAGCATCATTCATGTGCTGTCATACTTGCCAACACACCTGAGGGAGACTTAGGACTGTGAATGAAAACTCAACTCAACATCAACTAAACACTTAAAAAAAAAAGAGATACAGAAGGTAAAGTCTACTTATCACTGAGACTGTAGTTTAAAGATTCTCTCTTTTTTTGGCTTTGATATCTTCTCTATAAATGTTGCCAACAGAGTTCTTTTACCATCAGGTCATGGCAGACTGCTATTGCTTCTCTTTATCTTTTCAAATTTTCTTTTTATCATTTTCTTTAAATGAACACTGATACCATTTCCCACATGAAGTTCATATTGCTGAACAGTGACAATCTTATAATTTTACTACCAATGTCAGAATGCATGTACCTCTTTGTCCTAGCTCTGTGAGTCCATTCTTGTACTGCTTGCTCTCCAGGTCTTTGGCTGTGTGCAAAGTGACATCACCATCTGGAACAAGCAAATATTCATTAGTTGATGCTACAAACACTTAACTTAAGACACTCATAAACACACAAGCATGTATACACAACTAAACACTGGTGTGCGTGTTCTTACTTCCTTGGCTTGAACTTCCAAATTTATCATACTTTTGTGTACACCACCATTTTTCAAAATATCACAGTAAAGGTAGCCACATTCTATCTTCAAATATGAGGTCTTGATACAACAATACTGACATTTCAGCCCATGTGTTTTCATGTCAACCATTCCTACCAGCATGCATGAATTACTCTTCTCAGAAAGGCTGAAGATCAATAATAATAATAATAATAATGTATGGAATTTATATAGCGCTGAATCTTGTAAAGCAACAAATCAAAGCGCTCAGATTTTATTTCATACCACTTTAAGTCACGGCAGATTTCTCTCCGTGAAATTCGGGCTGCTCTCACCACTTAGCGCTGCGCCACCCTTTCACCCTTTTTTTTTTTTCTGCAGCTGTATTTGTTTCCCTATCAGAGTGGCTTTTTTCTAAGAATTTTGCCAGGGACAACTCTCTTGTTGCCGTGGGTTTTTTTACGTGCGCTAAATAATTATGTGTAACACACGGGACCTCGGTTTATCGTCTCATCCGAAAGACTAGCGCCCAGACCACCACTCATGGTCTAATGGATGGGGGAAAAATTTCCGGTCCAAACGGGGTACGAACCGCCGCACACTTCAGACCCGGACTTTTCGCTTTCTAGACAGGCGCGTTACCTCTAGACCACCGATCCACCAAGATCAACAGGGATTTTCATGTGTGTGCAAGATTGCCTATGAGAATGAGTGGGTTCATTTATGTAACCTTGATTTAAAGTCTCCTCTAAAGGTCAACTAGACACTGCACACAGCTTGGCTCCACAGAGAAAGCCTCTGCCAGCCTGACGGTGATGAGTGGGATTTGAACCTGTAATCCTTGGATCAAGGTTGAAATGCTTTACCTGTTCAGCCAACAACCAGGCGCCAGTGTGTGTGAGTGAGATAAGTTTTAAATCTAAAGTATGTCTTGTGTGCAAATGCTGTCGTGTCACAGTCACATACACATGCAACCACAAAGTAATCCATTTAAAACCATATTTCCCTCCATGGGATGCTGGGTACCTGTCAATATGAGTATAATCAGCATCTCCATCTTCTGGAAATTCTGTGCAACGAATTCCCTCTTTTCGATCCCTCTCTTTGTTTCTGCCTTGTTCCTTTTCTTCCTGTCACCTTCTTGAAGTTCTTCTTGTCTATGTTCTACCTTCTTGGTCCATTCTCCTGGTTATTTTTTCCAGAAAGACTTCAAAGATAACAATTCCCTCCTACACTGTAGTCAGATGTGCTGGGCCTGACTTGTCAGGTGCTTAATGGCAGTACAACACATTTTCGATCATATGACAGACAGCAGTGGTTGCTGTCTCAGTGTCTGAGCATTCTATGTAGATGTAGAAGAAAACCATAGTTTCATTCCCAAACTAAGGCAGACCATAATCACAAGCCAGAAATCTGAGAAATGCCCACAGACTTACCCTTTCATTCCTTGGGGTTCTCTCAGTATATATAAATACTATTGTCACTATCCCCATGTTATGGACATTCTGTAGTACTAGAAATTTCCCCTTTTCTATCACTCCATTGTTTCTTCCTCTTCCTTTACCCCACATCTCTCTCTTGCTTATTTTCTGCCCACCTAGCCTTTCTCCTGACTTTTTTCAAGCAAATCTGAAATTGTGTCTTATGACCCTTCTATTATGAGCCACCCTGAAGTTGGAATGTGTCAGCTGAGGCCTGCAGTCAAAAGTGCAGCACAGGACAAGACCAGGCACTATGCATTCTACCTAATATGGCCATGCAAACTAAAGATATGTCTGCACTTCAACAAAAGATAGGATCATGACATGGGTTTATAACTGCCCCCCTCAGTAAATATTAAAATACTGCACAATACTATTCCCTTCAGTCGTATTACATTTTCAATACTGCATCATTCATACTGCCCCCTTCAGTCACATTACAATACTGAATCATACTGCTCCCCTCACTTCAGTCATATTACAATACTGCATCCTACTTCCCCCTTCAGCATACTACAATACTGCATCATACTTCCCCTTCAGTCATACTACAACAACACTGCATCATACTGCAACCTTCAGTCATACTATAATACTTCATCATACACTGACACAGCCCCTTTAAGTTTAACTATAGAGTATAGTGCAATACTACATCATTTTTCATAATGCTCCCTTCAGTTGTACTACAATACTGGGTCATACTTCTGCTTTCATTCATACTACACGACTGCATCATACTGTTTCCTTCACAGCTTCAGTCATATTATATACAATACCGCCCCTTCATTCATCTAATAAAAAGTAATATATACAATACTGCATCATACTGCCCCCTTCAGCCATACATTGTACAATGCTGCATCATACTTCCCCTTCAGTCATACTACAATACTGCATCATACTGCCCCTTTAGCTATACTACAATAGTAACAATACTGCATCATTCATACTGCTGCCTTCAGTTCAAGGGGATATTTTCCCCTGGAGTTAACATCAGTGCAGACTCCACTCTCTCCAAAAGTCCTTCAGATGAGATTATAAATTACAGTATTAACCCATGTGCGAACGCATACAGAACATCTTGCGCACATTAAACCCTGTTCCGCTTTTTGTAAGAGTAGGCCATTGTGTGCTGGTGGAACAGATGACAAAAATTTACAAAACCGCATACACATGGGGAGTGGATGTAAAAAAGCATGCAAGTGCTTATTCCATTATCCTCAATATTTAAAAGAAAAAAAAGGAATAAAGTCATACTACAATACTGCACATAATACTGCCCCCTTCAGTCATACTGCAATACTGCATCATACTGCCCCCTTCAGCCAAACAATACTGCATCATACTACCCCTTCAGTCATACTACAATACTGCATCATACTGCCCCTTTAGCTACACTACAATACTGAATCACACTGCTCCCTTCAGTCATAATACAATATTGCATTATAGTTTATACTGCCCCCTTCTGTCATACTATGTACTTATACAGTGAATAGAACTGCATCATACGGCTATCCTCAGTCATACTACAATACTGCATCATACTGCTCCCTTCAGTCATACTACACTACTGCATCACACTGCTTCCTTCAGTTATACTACAATACTGCACCATACTAATGTAATAATAACATTAATAATATGGAATTATAGCGGTGAATCTTGTGAAGCAAACAAATCCAAGCGCTTGCACTCAATTACACGCATGTAACTTTCCACAAATATTAGGATTAACATTATAATGTATCATATATGTATATAATCTCAAATTTACATCAATTATAGAATTACACACACACACAGACATACTTGCAAACATGCTTAGGTAGGGTAGTGCCTGTAATAGTGGAGATAAACTTCTCCCTTCAGTCATACTACAATACTGCATCACTGCCCCTTTCACTGTAGTTTCAGTCATACTGCAATACTGCACTATACTGTCCCCTTCAGTCATACTACAATACTGCACCATATTGTCCCTTTCAGTCATACTACAAAACTGCATCATACAGCCCCTTTCAGTCATCTCTACATTACTGAATCATACTGCTCCTTTGGTCATCTCTACAATACTGCATCTTATATTTCCTTCATCATTTAGTCATACAGCAATAATAATAATAATAAATGGAACTTATATAGTGCTATATCTTGCAAAGACAAATCAAAGCGCATGCATTCAACCTAATCTTACCCAGCATGACAAAAATCAATAGTTTAAAAAACAGATATTACAAACACGGTGCGCTGCAGACAAAATCTATGAAATAAATTTCAATAGTCAAAATGTTTTTCAAAAGCTACAATACTACATCATACTACTGCTTCAGTCATACTACATTCTACAATACTGCATCACACTGCTTCCTTCAGTCATACTATAACAATGCATCATACTCCCCCCTTCAAGGCAATGAGTCATTCAAATAATCATACAATACTGCATCAGATTAATACTGTTCCTTCAGTCATCTCTACAATAGTCAATACTTTACTAGTGTCCCTTCAGTCATACTACAAGTACAATACTGCATTATACTGCCCCCTTCAGTCCTACAAGTACAATGCTGCATCATACTTCCCCCTTCACAGTCATACTACAAATTACAATACTGCATCATTCTTCCCCCTTTAGCCATCTTTACTACAATTCTTCATCATAATGAGCACTCCCTTCACTGGCTTCAGTAGGGGCCTAATTTTTTCAATACTCTGTAATCCCCCCCCCCAGTAATTTCTAAAATGGTACAGACATGATATAATTATACTCAGATACTGCTTCCTTCTGTAATCTCTACAACAATAATCATACTGCTCCCTTCAGTAATCTTTATAATTGTTAAATCATAGGGTCTACCACTCACTTCAGTAATCTGTTTACAACTTCACAACTTGTCTCACTCTACAATTTTCCCAAGGTGGCTAGGCCTAACTGCCTAAGTTATCTTGGAATGTTCATACCAATTTGAAATGTATTTTTCTTGTGTCTTTTGAGATAATTATACGTATCAATGTGCCTGTCAGTATTGTAATTGCCCTTCATGGGGTGATTAAAGTGTTTTTGACTAAGTCAGTAACTTCAGTGAGTAAATCAGAACCATGACAAAATGATATTTAAATTTTCACTTGTCTCGTACTCTGGTGGCTTACTAAAAACCGTTTGATGCATCTGATTAAACTGCTTCTTTCTCTTCATGTTGATATAAGTTACAATGTAATTCATTATAAATCTACCGGAGAAAGATCTTTTGTAACATACCTTCAGTAGCAAACAGGCCTTGCAAATGTTGCAAGCCTCGGCACCAGTGCAATGAGCAGGCTCTGCCCGGTTTTTCCATTGACTTGAAGAGATCCGACCATTTCTCAGTGCAGACCTTGAAAGAACAAGTTGTTTTATCCATGCCAACGTCCTACGGGGTCTTTGTTTTGGAGACCCATCACTAATTTAGGCCTAAGGAAGTCCGACATTAGGCCTCCATTTCATGTCTGCCGCCTAGAAGTTAACAGAATTTAGGCCAATCAAAATCGCAATAGGCCAAGGCCTATTGAAGACGTCACCACCCTGTGTGTCCGCGCGCGTGGACTTAGATTACATAGGCCTATAGGCAGTCTTCCTTCCACTTTCATATATACCTCTTGCATTCGTACTGTTCGTACTAAGGCATCCGCAGAAATAAAAACCACTTTTTGTGAAAGAATAGCCCCTGACTCAAAACTCAGGAAAAATCGAACAAATTTGGTAGGTTTGAACTTTTTTTTTTAAAACTATAATTTTTCACCAACCTCTGTACCCCCTCAGTCCTTTATCGTCTGCTAACTGCCTCACCACACTATGCATGCGCGGGGTCAACAAACAGTCCTCATTTGATGGTCATTTCCCACTTTCTCTTGGTGTTACTCTATGGCCTCAGCCCCCCCCCCCCCCAAAAAAAAAAATACACGGTACATTTTTATACTCTTAAAAATCTTTGAAAACCAGCAAACATGTTTCTGGCTGGCACTCTATACAACATCCTCCGTGACCCGAAACCTAACCCCGGAGTGTGACCACAACACATGCTTGTCTTCTGCTTCTTTTGCCCAAGACGATGAAAGCATGCATAATTTCATTAATTTTGGTGGCTGTCTGAGGGTAGGTAGCTTTATGAGACAAATCAGTACTTGCGCCTGTGTTCATCTTCTTTTACTGAGACCTGTAGGTTGCGAATTTTTAAGGTAAAGTAATTGCAGAATCAAGAATGTAGGGACTACATGCGAAACGTTCTATCTTGTTTTCAGACGAGGATGGGATGATGGGAGTTTCCATGTTCTTGTTTTTATTATAAATAATTCACTGAAAAAAGTATTTTACTATACACAATTCAAAGTTAAGATATTCTGACTGGCTTTTAGCAACGTGAGATAAACGATTGATAGCCGCTTGACGGACAATTACAGAAATAAAACTTCGAAAAGTCTGTAATAATAAAATAGGTTAGGCCAAGTGTAGTAAGTCAGGTCAGAGACTCCCTCTGCTACTGGTAACCATGTAACCCAGTACCACCTGCCACATGTGGGGAGTAAACCCAACCAAAAAATCCGACCTGGAGAGGGATGGGCTCCGCCAGGTTTGATTTGCCCAAGACACACCAATGACAAAGACAGCCAGAATCTCCATACCGGATCGGTCGTCGCCCGGGTTACCAAGGACCGCGCCTTCTGTTGCTCATCAGGACAGATGTCGAAAGTATGCTACTGATGTAAAACGCAGCAAAATTCGTGCCAGACACAACACCATCATTGGCACATGGAATGTACGAACACTAAGAGCTGCAGGCAAAGTGGAAGAACTGACACATGAGATGTCCAGATATCATTGGCACATCCTTGGGCTCTGCGAAGTCAGGTGGAAAAACATGGGAGAAACAACGACCCAGGAAGACCACAAATTATACTACAGTGGAAAACAGGATAAACATGAACACGGCGTGGGGTTTCTCGTTCACAAAGACACCGTGAACACCATCATGAGCTGTCAGCCTGTGTCCAGCAGACTTATTACCATCCGCCTGAGAGCAACCCCCTTTAACATAACTATAGTACAGGCATACGCCCCTACATCAGACTGCACAGATGAAGCCGTAGAAGAATTTTATGACCAGCTACAAGAGGTTCTGAATCAAACACCCAAGAAAGACATCCTCGTTGTGCAAGGCGACTGGAACGCCAAGGTAGGAGAAGATGCATGGAAAGACTGGGAGGGCGTTTGTGGGCCACATTGTAATAACCAATCAAATGAAAGAGGCTTGAGACTCCTGGAGTTTGCCAGTAACAACCACCTCCAGCTAGTGAATACACTTGGCCCACACAAGAAATCCAGAAAATGGACATGGCATAGCCCAAATGGAGAACACCACAACCAAATAGATTATATCATGGTGAAAAGACGGTTTCAGTCTAGCGTTAACATCGCACAGACACGAAGTTTTCCAGGAGCAGACATAGGGAGTGATCATGATCTTGTGATGATGACTTTCCGACTACGTCTAAAGAAAATCCACAAGCGGAACAACATCAGGATCAAATTTGACCTCGAGAAGCTGAAGGACCCAGAGGTATTAGAAATTTTTCAAGCAAGGATAGGTGGAAAGTTTGCAGCACTCACTGTGTTAGACTCAGACATAGACACACTGACGAATAGTTTCAATACAGCAGTGACTGAAACAGCAAACGAGCTTCTTGGCAAACGCCGACCAGTCAAAAAACCATGGGTCACACCTAACATCCTACAACTATGCGACAAGCGTAGAGAGTTGAAGAAAAAGAAAAATGAAACAAAAGAAAGAGCAGAACAATATAGGGCAGTCAACAAAAGAATCAGGAAGTCCATGACGGAGGCAAAAGAGAAATGGATCGGTGAACAGTGCCAAGACATTGAAGAGAACATCAAGAAAAACAATAGCAAGAAAGCATATCAGCTGGTGAAAAACCTGACTAGCACGAAACAGAGAAAAGGTTTAACAATCCAAGACAAAAATGGGAAGTGTCTCACTGACGACCAGGATATTCTGAACAGATGGACAGAATACTGCTCCGACCTGTATAACTATAGAACCGCAGGAGATCCAGAAGTCCTTAATGTACCCGAAAGCAAAGACACAGACAGTCACCCTATCCTCCGAGAAGAAGTGGAAACAGCAGTCAGATCGCTGAAAAAGGGGAAGTCAGCAGGGGCTGACAACATTCCAGCTGAGTTGGTCCAAGCTGGAGGGGAAGCCATGATCAGCGCCCTACTAAGAATCTGCAACAAGATCTGGCAGACAGGAAAATGGCCAACACCATGGACGCAGTCACTCATCATCACCCTCCCCAAGAAAGGAAATCTACAACAATGCCATAATTACCGCACAATCAGCCTCATATGTCACCCAAGCAAGGTCATGCTGCAGATAATATTGAATAGACTGAAGCCACAAGCAGAGACCATCATTGCTGAGGAACAAGCAGGTTTCAGAGCAGGGCGCAGCACAACAGAACAGATATTCAACCTCAGAATACTATGTGAGCGGTACCTTCAACATCAACAAGACCTATACCACGTATTTATCGATTTTAAGAAGGCATTTGACAGGGTGTGGCATGCAGCTTTGTGGGCAACCATGAACTTGTACAGCATCAATGCAAACCTGATCAGAGTCATCAAACAGCTGTACAGCGAGGCCACCAGTGCAGTGTACTACAACAACAACATTGGAGAATGGTTTCGAACAACAGTTGGAGTAAGGCAGGGCTGTCTACTCTCACCCACTCTTTTCAACATCTTCCTTGAGAGAATCATGGCTGATGCACTGGAACATCATGAAGGATCAGTCAGCATTGGTGGCAGAACGATCACAAACCTCCGCTTCGCAGATGACATTGATGGAATAGCAGGATCAGAAAAAGAGCTTGCCAGCCTAACAGAACACTTGGATAAGGCCTCCAAAACATACGGCATGGAAATCAGTGCAGAGAAGACCAAACTGATGACTAATAACACCAACGGCATTAGCACTGATATCAGGGTTAATGACCAGAAGCTGGAAACAGTTCAAAGCTTCAAGTACCTGGGAGCCATTGTATCAGACCAGGGATCCAAGCCAGAAGTAGTATGCAGGACTGCACAGACAATAACAGCTTTGTCAAAACTAAACACCATCTGGAGAGATAAGAATATCTCACTTATCTCCAAGATCAGACTAATGCGCTCCCTTGTCATATCCATATTTCTGTATGCCTGTGAATCATGGACCCTGACTGCAGATTTGGAGAGAAGAGTACAGGCAATGGAGATGAGATGCTTTCGGAGACTCCTTGGCATCTCCTACAAAGACCACATAAGCAACGAAAGCGTGCATAACAGAATCCAGCAAACCATTGGACCCTATGAGAACCTTCTAACGATCGTGAAAAAGCGTAAACTTAAGTGGTATGGGCATGTCACAAGATCCCAAGGAATTACAAAGACAGTTTTGCAAGGCACTGTCCAAGGAGGAAGAAGAAGAGGCAGACCAAGGAAGAGCTGGGAGGATAACATCAGTGAATGGACAGGCCTAGAACTCAACAAAACCCTGAGAAAGGCAGAACAGAGAGAAGAATGGAGGGAACTGGTTGCTGAGTCTTTGAGGGTGCCCCCACGGTCGTCAGACTACGGGACAGATAGGTAGATAGATAGATAGGCCAAGTGACAGAATGAACCAAAGATTTGGTATGTGTGCGTACACACTTGCAATGTGTGTGCGTGCATGCACGGTGTGTGTGTGAAATCAAGTAAAATTGTGTCAAGTCAAAATGATCTGTATTGAGGGTAAAAGATTACATTTACACAACTTTTTTTTATCATGCCCTCACAAAAAACCCAAGAAAATTGACCTGTAAGGTAAAAGCAAACAAAAGACAATGTTAAAAAATTAATCTATGTTGAAAACAGAACAAAAGGAATTAGAGAAAACAATTTGATAAATCCAGACTTCACAATATAAGATAACAAAACAGACAGTACAACATATGCTCAATTCAGACAGACAAGTAAAAAAAAAAAATTTACAAGCAAGATCAGCAAGGGTAAAAATGCATGTGTTTTATTTTATTATTTTATTTTTAGAATAATGGAATAAGCACTCATGTGCTTAAAATTTTATTTTTTTACATCCAGTGTGTGTGTCTGTAAAATCATAAACCTTCATTTAAGTTGTTTTAAAATAAAAAGAGATACCCCTCTCACCCCCACCCTTCTCTGTTAACTTCTGACCAGATTCAAATGCACTGGCCTCTGGCTTCCTAGCTAGTTCACAAACTTTCATGTGTGGGGTCGACATTGATGATGATAATTATCTTTTGTCATTATCATGTGCACACAAGTGAGTCACATATCCTGATTTGGGTCCCTTTGTCTTTGGGGGAGGGGGGTGGGTGATTTTTTTGTTTTGTTTAAGTAACAATCTCATTAAAGAAAATAAATAGTTTTTTTCTTTTGTTTTTTGTTCCTTGGGTTGAGCTCCCTACAAGGTTTACCAGTGGTGAGGTTGTGCGCATGCAGCTGTTTTTATCTACCATTAAGGTAGCCCCATTCAAACTTCGGGGTCAATCCCAAAACACAACACAAGTGTCACTAAGTGTGGATACTTTTTTGAAATTTTGTCGTATATTCCTTCTGGCACTTGACCGCCCTACTCTCCTGAAAGGCAGAACAGTGTTTTTTTAACAAGATGTTTTGTGTGCATCTACACACTGGACCTCGGTTTATAGTCTCATTCAAAGGGCCTTCATGGGAGTGGAGTCAATAATATTTATGTTAACACCAGAGGAAAAAATCTCCTTGAAGGGGTGCCTCGGTGGTGGCTCGAACCTGGACTGTCAGGTCATGAGCACAACACTCATAACCAGTAGGCTACCCCGCCCCCCCCCCCCACAGGAGATATTGAAACAACAAGTCTGTGCTGTTAACTTAGTGTGATAGTCATCAAGGTGTTAGGATGGTGAGACAATCCTCACCTGAGAAGGAATATATATAATAAGAATGGCCATGCAAAAAGGTCAGTATACTTACCTGGCACGGGAGAGATAGCAGTGCGTAGTGGTGATGGTTGGTTGATGGTACAGTCCCTAATTAATCGGATAGCTCCACTGGGATTCTAATACAATCATACCAAGAGGTCAAGAAAGGTGAGCCAGCTGAGTCTATTCTGTTAAAGTTTTTTTTTAAAGTCTGGACAAGGGGTGTAAATCTTTCCTCCCTGAAGTCAGAATGTGGTTACCTTGATGTAACTTGTGGCAGTTAAGTTGCCTTTGAGATAAGCCTGCAAGGATAAGGGGAGGAAACCAGAATCTAAAATCTTTGGTTCACCAGCAACCTGACCTAAAACAAAAGAATTCAATGACCATGGGATAAGAAATTCTAAAAAATAAAGAAGTGGATATTGATGCAAGCCTGGGTGGTTAAGACACACAAATGAGTGCATGTGCATGCATGCATACATGCGCACACACTCGCACACATACACACACACAGAGAAACATACATGCACACACACTCACACACACAGAGAGAAACATGCACACACACACACACACAGAGAAACATGCACACACACACACAGGAACATGCACACGCACACACAGGAACATGCACACGCACACACACACAGAGAAACATGCATGCACACACACACAGAGAAACATGCACACACACACACACACACACACACACACACACACAGAAACATACACACACACACAGAAACATGCACACACAGAAACATGCACACACACACACACAGAAACATGCACACACACACACACACACACAGAGAAAAACACAGAGAAACATGCACACACACACACACACAGAAACATGCACACACACACAGAAACACACATACACACACACACCTTTCATTACTGTTTATTTTAAACAATCATCTTGTCATTCCGGAAAGATCTCATTTTGTGATGCGCAAACACACACACACACACCTTCTATTATTTTTTATGTTAATTAAACAAACAACTTGTCACATCGGAAAGATATGGTTTTGTGACGCGCATAATGTTTTCATGTCAATTCAGTATCGCTTTAAGAGCCATTATTATCTACCAAGCCCTCTCCCCCATCCCAATGCCTCTCTTTCACCCCCTACCTGCTCTCCCAACACTCTCACACCCTACACTGATTACTTCATTTTTTCAAGAGACATGTATAAGAGCCCAGGTGTTGAATTAGTCACGGAGCTGGTACATGATGTAGACATTTATTTATGAGATTTTACTGGCTGTTTCCCTGGTGTTCAGTTGATCTGGCGGAGTGTGAAGTAAGAGACTACAGAAGAAATACACTGCTGCTGGGGACGTAGACAGGCAATGTAAACTGTTGTTTCGTATATAATTTGACCGTGTGTGAGAAAAACCTGTATAATAGAATTTTTACACATTTTTGGATTTCATAGCTATATGATAGTAGTAGTAAGATGCAAAAAACAAAACAAAACACACAAAAAGCCAGCAGATTTTGAATATCTGTACTAGTTTTTATTTCACTGTCATTTTTACTTTAATTTTTAAATGGTGACCACTTTGCAGAAAGATGTCAAATTTTTATAGTTCTAAAGACTTTTCATGAAGTGGGTCGCAAGAAGAAATATTTGATGTCTAGATGTGCACTGAAAGTGATTGAATTTTCCACAGGTTCTTTGTTATAAAGGCTGAAAATGGTATAAACAGATTTTTTTTCAAGGGTTGGTGAAGATTTTTCACTGTAGCTCTGAAATGTTCTGTGCAAAATTGGTTTTTCCTGTGCACTGTCACAAAGTTTCATGTGGGACTGTGAGTGACATACAGTGGTGGTGGTTGGTTTATGGTGCAGTACCTAACTCAGATAATTTTTCTGAGACTCTAATATAACCAAGCCAAAGTATGTAAAATGTGTGTACTTAATTATTGTGCTTTTTCTTGGGATTTGTTGTTTTATTCAAAACAAATATTAATGTTGTTGTGCATCAGCTGATGTTCAATGTCTCTCTGTCTCCGTCTCTCTTTTTCTTTCTCCAGGTGCCTTCGTCTCTTTTTCTGTCTGTCTGTATGTGTTTATCAAATAATTTTATTTCATTTAATAAGGGGGTTTTCCCCAAATTGATGGTGTTGGATATTTGATGGGGTTAGATGGCATTGATTTTGAACTGAAGGTGAACGTTACCAGAGTTGCTGAAATTGATATAAGGGGACAGCCCTGGTGTGGCCTGTTTGGTCAGTGGGACTATAAACAACATGAAGTGAATTTGATTTTATAATCTCATTATCTGAAGCTTATTTTGAAATCCAATATATTTATAGTTTTCATGTTTCCAATTAAAAAACAACAACAAAAGGTTATTTAAGTGTTTACTTTCGCTTTCTCTTATCAGAAAAAAAAAGTTTGTCGTTGTATCTATTGTAGTCTAGTATCTTTTCAGGGCAATGGCTTGATTAATTGATAAAACCCAAAAGTATGTCAGTGCATATGTGTTTCCCTTTGAAACAAAAGATATTGTTTCTCTCTGCTCCTTTTCTGTCCTGTGTGTATGTATACGTGTGAGTGTGTGTGTGTGGTCATGAATGTAAGTGTGCACATGGTTTTACAAGTAGATACAGTGTGTGTATATATATATATATATATATATATATATATATATATATATATATATATATATATGTGTGTGTGTGTGTGTGTGTATATGTGTATGTATGTATGTGTATATATATATATATATATATATATATATATATATATATATATATATATATATATATATATATATGTGTGTGTGTGTATATGTGTATGTATGTGTATATATATATATATTATATATATATATATATATATATATATATATACATAATACATACATACATACATATATATATATATATATATATATATATATATATATATATATATATATATATATATATAATATATACATACATATTCCTCCCTTAGTATACAGAAATCTTTACGACATAGTTTGAAATGTTGCACTTTAAAAAAAAATTTGTTTTTTTTTGGTGGTAGATAAAATGCTTCAATGTCAACCTATTGCCATGTCTTGCAGATAAATGATGGACACTTGTACCCAGAGAGATGACGAGGATCTGCAATATGACCCTGAGAGGAAAAATGGCGTCATCATCAATGGGTTGACGTTGCCACCCAAACAAGCCAGTGGTGTCCCCTGGCGAGAACACATCGCTAACCTGCAATCACTGGAGCTGAGGAGTTCTGATGTCTTCATTTGTGCCTATCCCAAAGCAGGTTGGTTTTTAAAGTTGTTTACTACACCCCAGATGCCTGTTCGAGGGGAAATTTTCCCCTGGAGTTAACATCAGTACCAACTCCACTCCCCCAAAGTCCTTTGTATGAGACTATAAATTGAGGTCCCATGTGCGAACGCATGCAAAATATTTTGCGCCAATGTTAAAAATTAGTTCCGCCTTTTGGAAGAGTAGGCTTTTGTTTGGTGTTGGGAAATGGGTGACAAAATTTACACAGACACACTGGTGGTGTATTCAGATACCACCCTCAAAGTCGGAATGTGGCTACCTTAATAGTGGGTAAATACACTACATCTCACCATTGGTGAACCTTGGAGCTCTTTTAACACCTCACTCCTCAACAAGCACATGCATGGGTTATGGTGAATACCATTACCTTTTTATTACCAACATGCAGACATGCATGCATGCATGCACATGCACACCTACGACTTCAAAACCGACTCGGAACAAAAACCTCCGACGAAAACATGTTCACGATTGAGGACAACACTCCACCCCCCAGGCACTCACTGGCTGTGGGAGGTGACCCACATGCTGCTGAAGGGCAAGGTGGAGTACGAGGCCCGCACCAAGGAAAACCTGATGATAGACTTCATCACCAAGGACGCCATCGACAACATGCGCCCCCCGCGCGTCCTCAACACCCACCTCCACTTCTCCATGATGCCGGTGGGGGAGATGAAGCGGAAGGGGGTGAGGGTGCTGCACTTCTACCGCAACCCCAAAGACACGCTGGTGTCCATGTACTTTCACTTCAGGCAGGTGTTCCCCAACCTGAAGGACTACACCTTGCTGCAGTTCCTGGAGATGTACCTGCGCGAAGACAGTGAGTAGATGGTGGTGGGGTAACGGTGGTGGGCTGTGGAAAGTTGGGCTTGTTTTGTTTCTTTTTTGTGGGTTTTTTTTGTGTTCCTAGAGCTTTGAGGTTCTCCTATGGTGAGATTTTGCGTTTGTGACCGTTTTTACCCACCACCGTTAAGGTAGCTGCTTTCCAACTTCGGGGATTTTTGTTAGTGTTTGATTTTCTTGGAGAGGAAGAGTAGTTTTTACCCTGAAATGCCTACCATTTTAGAGGGACCGACAGTTTTTGTTCTAAGTGTTGTTGGGAAACTTATTTTTTGTTTAAATGTGCATCCAATTAAGTTAAAATCCTGGTATTGAGTTTCATTTGGAGCCAGGTGGATGGTAAGCTGAGTGGTTTAGACAGTTTTACTTCAATCCCATGTTAAAGCCAGTGGGGAGGGGGGGGGGGATTCTCTTGAAGTGACCGCTAGCTGTGGAGAGACTCAGGTCCGCATCCTTGGTTATCAGATTGTGAGTTCTGTGCTCTGACCACTAGGTTTTTGCATTCTGTGTAAAGAAACAGGCTACACTACAATGTTATTTTGGTATATGGACATTGGTGGGGTGGGGAGAGGTGGGAGTGTCATTATGAAGTTGATCTGTGGAGCATGCTGAATTTACTCTTTGTGTGTGTGTTTATCTTATGAGATATAAATGTAACATTTTATTGTGTTGGAAGATGCAGGTTCAGGGAAGGGGATGTTAGGACACTGGCACTCCACACTCAAAGGAATGATGTGAGGCCACGCAGGGGTGTTATGGTAACACTTTTTATTTGTATCTACCAAACAACACACACCTGAAACAAAGATAAATTCAGGTAACTACTCTATCCATATTTAACCAGGTACATGAAAGGCACACAACAGCAAATAGCAACTCTGTCGTGTAGCCAAATGTAAGAAAACCGAATTCCTTTCATCACTCATACCAAAATACCAAGTTAATCCTAGGGAACCAATAGAGAGTATACAGTTGTAAATCAGACAACCAAAGACTATAAAATAACTAGGAAAATCCTTTCCTCAATACTCTCAACTGACATTTCCTAAAAATGTCCACAGAACTTAGTCTATACTAAAATCTTTCACAACATTGGCCCCTATCATACCCCATGAATATTGTAGCACAAGAGAGAGAGAACTCAAAACTCAAACTCGAACTCGAAGGATTTATTCACAAAAAGGCCATTGGCCCATACATGAAGAGAGAGACAGAGGGAGAGAGAGAGAGAGAGAGAGAGGAGAGTACATGCACAATCTAGTGTGTCACAAAACCACATACAAATTAACCACTTTTGACACGCATGACTAATCATACACAAAGTCACACCTACATGTCAGACTGCCTACTTTAGAAGGGCAATTTCTACAGGGGCCCAGCTAGGCCTATCCTGTACTGCATTCCGATGAGACTATAAACCGAGGCCCTGTGTGCAAACGCATGCAGAACATCTTGCACACACGTTAAATCTTGTTCCGCTGTTCGGAAGAGTAGGCCATTGTGTGCCGGTGGGAACAGATGACAGAATTAAAAAAACACATACGCCCCCTCAAAAAAGAAGTCATCTGAGCGCTTTGATTTGTTGCTTTACAAGATTCAACGCTATATAAATTCCATACATTATTATTATTACATTATTATTTAAGTCTAACCTTCAAGTCTTCAACTCTTTTGGTTTGATCAGTGCAATTCACAAACTTCATCTCAACATGATACACACATCAAATGATTACTTACTCATGAAATCCCACTTTTAACATGAACATCCAATTATGGAATAAATCCAAGATCACACAATTAAACAGTAAAAGTCTCATGACTTTAGCCAACATTCATGTGTAAAGCAACTACACACACTTTCACTGTACCAGTCACAATATTCAATCATTAGCTAAATTCAGTTATTACACACAATTGGAATTCACTTATTAAATCAGCTCTTACATTAATAAATCTCTTTAACCAACAACTGCTATCAAAAAGAGAAATGTTTACTTACAGCTCAAGCAGGAGAACAAAACTGCTGTTTTCCTTCTAAGTCATTCTGTCAGGATTTACTGCACCACAGCCTAACTCAAGAAGAAAGTTGCCTCAGACACAGCCAGCAAGAGAAAGACTTTAAAATGCCCTGTACACCCTGTTATACTGGTTCAGTTGCAGGACTACTAATTCCAACTGACCAATGAATACATTTGGAAACTGAGACTAACAAATCCTAACCACACATCAAATCAGCTGACAAACAAATTTATTCACAAACTAAAATCAACCAATGTAGTCTTTACATGACAAATCTGCTGATTCAATAGAGGAGAGGTGAAACAGGAATGAATCAACAAGTCAGTCTTTACAGACAAATCTGCGATTCAATAGAGTCAGGTGGGGCGAGAGAAGGAAGGTGCATTTAAGAAAGAGGCCCACAAGCCTGTGAATAAGACCAAGCTGTAGCAAGACTCTAAGAGTTTATCACATGACTGTTCCACGGACTCCTACAAACATGCCTAAGGCAGGAAAAGGGAAGACTCCCATAGCTACAAAGGGGATGGTTAAAGACAAAGGGGTGAGTCAAACCTTAGTGGAACACTAGCTACACCATCACACTGAGTTACCAGTCTTCCTAGCTCAAAGACAGTTTGGACACTTAGTGAAGAAATTGACAGTAACCACAGCCTCAATGACTAAAGAGGGGTTGGGGTGAGAAAAGGGTTTTGTAGTTTCAAACTTTATAGTGTGCAATGTGCACTCTATAACTATAGTATATTTTCCCAGGTGTAAATTAAGTTTTAACTGTGTTATTTTCATTAACCTTGTTATATCTTCAGATTATAAAATTTACCTAGTTTATTGCGATGAATTTATCGTTATTGATTGTATACTATATTTTCAGATAATAATGTAAATGGGATTGTTTGATGTGTCATATATTCCTCAGATATTTCACCTTTGTAATTAACTGTGGGATATTTGAACCTTTTATTTTTCTAGAATATTTTTAAATATGTCAACCGATGGTTTAACTTTGTTATATACTTCCGATGTATAAAACTTAATAGTTACCTTTAGTTTTTGCATAATACTTTCAAATATGTCATCTGATGGTTTAGTAGGTTATATTCTTCACATGCATAAACTTAATAGTTAGCTGTAGGATTTGTTTGGCAGTGATCTGCGGGAACTACTTTGTCTTCCTGAAACAAATGGACACCTTTGTGCGAGAAAACCCTGATGTGCCTGTACTGCAGATGTCTTATGAAAACATGAAGAAGGTGGAGCAGAAAACTCTGCACCTTTCTCTGTCTTTCTCTCTGTGTGTGTGTGAGACTGTGGGTGTGTGTGAGAGAGAGAGACTGTGTGTGTGTGTGTGTGTGTGTGTGTGTTGAGAGAGAGAGAGAGAGAGAGAGAGAGAGAGAGAGAGAGAGAGAGAGAGAGAGGAGATCTGTGTGTATGTGTGTGTTCATTCTGTAATTCATTTCATATATCATTCTTTTAAAAAAAAAGAATGTTTTAATGATGATTTCCTTGAACTGGGTGGAACCCATCCCTGTCTTGGTACAGGATGCATGCTGGGTATGTTCATGTTCCTCTAGCCCACTGAGTGCTGACATGAATTACGGGGACCTTAAATCTACGTATTTGATCTTCTGGATGTACATGAAAAGAGGGGGACTGGGAGTTCTGAACTTAAATGAAGTTTATCTGGGAAATTAAAAATCCCCACCCTTAGTTCACAAGACACTGCTGCCAAGATTCAAACCTATGATGTCATGGACTCTTGGGATCTAAGTCCTCTGATCTGTAGCCTCTGTCTTATTTAAGCCATATCATGTAATGAGTTATAAGATAACCAGTCATTTAATAGAAAGGGGGTGTTTCCATAACCTATGCAGTTGTTGGGGAACAAAGTACCAGAGATCCCAGCTTCTCCAGGGGCTAGCATATTGAGGGTGGCACCCATCTCCTCTCCCTCGCTGCTTTACCTTCCCTGACCCTAAAGAGGGCAGTAGCCATTTACAGCTGGGGGACTACTGAAGCCAAGGCTTACAAATGGTCATTCATCTGCTAGGCAACCATGCTCAATGCTGCTCTACCTTAGCTAGGGGAGAGTGAGTGCTCTGACCACTGAGCTATCCCGTCTATGTTGCAGTTCTCAAAAGAATGATGTAAATCCCCGTTTGATCTTGACTAGTAATCTCTGTTTATTATTATGTTTCCCTACTAGAAATCCCTGTTTATTAATTTTCTGTATCCTTAATAGATCCTGTTTATCAACTTTATCCCAACAAGAAATCTCTGTTTATTAATCTGTTTCCCTAATAGAAATTTATTTTTTTTATTCTGTATCCCTACTGGAAACCCCTGTTCATCATTCTGTATCAGAGTCCACTGGAACACGTGCAACAGTTGGCACAGTTCTTGGGCACGGAGGCCTCAGAAGAGCTGTGTGAGAAAATCGTGGATGCCTGCGACTTTGAGAAAATGAAGAAAGTGGACCAGAGCAAGACCCTGCCCAACATCTCCAAACTCACCATGACCAAGGAGACACACTTGTATAGGAAAGGTCAGCGACACATTCTTTGGGTTTTTTTAGCGTAGTGTAGTGCTGTACTGGCAAGGTCTTGGCACAGCCTAGTTTTATTGACCATAAGGAATAAAACAGTTAAAGGGTATTTTCTCTTTTAGTTATTGTAATTTGAATTGATAGTGATAGATATTTGAAACGGTTTAGATGCTCTTGATTTTGAACTTGAAGCGAATGTTATTGGAGTTGCTGAAATTGACATAAGGAGACAGCCCTCATACGGCCTTCATGGTCGATGGAGCTATAAACAACATAAAACTTTTTGTTTTGGATCCTTGGCTGGAGCTTAAAGGCTCATCAAAGGTGAGATTTTGTGTGAGCGACTGTTTTTACCCACCATTAAGGTAGCCACATTTTCAACTTTGAGGAAGCAATATGAAATGAAGCATAATGAAATTTCTTCATGGCAAAGTGCAATACAAGTTTCCACTTGCTTTACAATCTAATGAGGTTGTCTTAGTTTTGTTTGTTTTATTACGGTTCCTCAGGCCAAGTGGGCGACTGGAAGAACTACGTGACGGTCGCCATGAACGAGATGTTGGATGCAGCCATCCAGGAAAACATGGCCGACTTGCCCTATGCTCTTCATTTCACATGATTTTAACACTCCTGCCTCATTGTGGAAATTGGATGGAATTGGTTACTATAACTCTGACAAAGGCAGAACCCGACCGATTTCCTTCACCTTCACCTATCCCGTAGTCTAGTAGACTTTTGGGGCACCACTGAAGATTTTGCAACCTGCTTCCTCCCTTCCATGATTTTCAGCTGTCTGTAGCAAGCCACTCTCTGACGTTGTCTTCCCATCGTTTTCTCTGTCTGCCTCTTCATCTCCCTCCTTGTACTGTTCCCTGTAGGACAGTCTTGGCCAGTTCCGGATGTTGGTAGACAAGTTTACAGAACTGAAAATTTTAAAAACAGTTGTAGGCGTTTCTTGTGTGAAACTGCTTTGTAAGTGGGAGTTGTTGTTTTTTTCATTCCTTATTTTAGAGCTCCATGGTTTACCAGTGGTAAGATTTGTTTATGTTACTGACAGCTTTTTCCCCCCACCATTAAGGTAGCTGTATTCCGACTTTGGGGCTTTCTTTTTGAATAGCTTTGGTAAGGTTTACGAATTTACTGCCCAACCAAACCAACACAAACTACAAGAATGAACATTTTAAAACAGTTGTTGCTTTTTTAATGTTCTCAGAGGGGGCCGGATAGTCTACTGCTTAGAGCTTAGTGCTTGTGAGCTGATGGCCCATTCTTTAAGATCATTGAATAATACTTTGTTATGCAAGATTATTTAACAATACTTTGTTGCTTAAGATCATTCAATAATACTTTGTTACTTAAGATCATTCATTAAAATACTTTGTTACTTAAGATCATTTAACAATACTTTGTTATGCAAAATTATTTAACAATACTTTGTTACTTAAGATCATTTAACAATACTTTGTTATGCAAAATTATTTAACAATACTTTGTTACTTAAGATCATTCAATACTACTTCATTACTTAAGATCATTTATCAAAATACTTGGTTACTTAAGATCATTCAATAATACTTCGTTGCTTAAGATCATTTATTAAAGTACTTTGTTACTTAAGATCATTCAATAATACTTTGTTACTTAAGATCATTTAATAATCCTTTGTAACTTAAGATCATTTAATAATACTTCATTACTTAAGATAATGTAATAATACTTTGTTACTTAAGATCATTCAATAATACTTCATTACTTAAGATCATTTATTAAAACACTTCGTTACTCAAGATCATTTATTAAAATACTTTGTTACTTAAGATCATTTAATAATACTTTGTTACCTAATATCATTCAATAATACTTCATCATGCAAGATCATTGAATAATACTTTGTTACTTAAGATCATTTAATAATACTTCATCATGCAAGATCATTGAATAGTGCTTGGTTACTTAACATCATTTAATAATATTTCCTTACTTAACATCATTTGATAAAGTGTTTTTGTTATTTTGTGACTGACCCTATCCATTCAGCTACACCTCAAGCCAAATGCCACCCAGCAGCAGGAGGCAGGCTGGCCCACACTCCCTACTATTTCTCTGTATTTCAGAAACCCATGCTTTCCGATCTGAGTGTCAACAGTTTTCTTTTACATAAAACCTACAAGAAAGTAAACCTATGAAATGCGAATGGTGGTCAGTGTTGCTTGAGATATGTGGATTAATCAAACTGGTGCCCCCTCCTCTCCCCCCCCCCCCCCCTCCTACAGGTAGGATTGAAGTCATTGAGTCAGTTCTTGCATTTCTGTTTATGTGCCTGATATACTTCCATTTTTTTCTGTTGTTGTTTTTATCAGGAGAATTTTAACACTGGAGGCTATTTCCATTTTGTTCTGGTTGATGGAAACTTTGTGATAATCAGTGGGACTGTTTTCAACCCCCCCTGTGAAACTTGCAATAATTATGGAGATTTTGTTTTTATGGGAAATGTACTTAGTACAGATTTTTTAATTATGGGCATTGCACTGAATGAAGATTTTGTTGATGTGAAATATACAGAACCAAAGACCTTGTTTTTAGCAACATGTACGTAGACATGCAATCAGTTCCGATTTAGCTTTATTTGCTATAGAAAAGTATATTGTTGATGTTGTTGAACATTATTTCATTTAAGCATTCCCGGGATGGGGGTTGTGTGTGTTGTAGTGGGGGGGGGGGGGGTTCGGGAAGAATCTTTGTCCGATTTTCAATCTGTTTTTTGTATTGAATAGCCTTTTTATTACAAATTAATAACATGTTAACATCTAAAACTATATAAATTCCATACAGTATTATTATTATTATTTTTTAAAATTGACCTGTGGTACAATGCCACTCATTATGTGGTGGAGCGTCACATTTAAGGTTGATATGTCTGTATGTAATATGGAATTTTGTTATGTGATAAGCATATCTCACAGAATTTGTTACTTGAATGATACACAGTAGAGATTTTCTTCATGTAAAATTTAGAGGAAATGATCTTTGTTACATGATATATGATATGATGCATGTGTGCTGTAATGCAGATATACATAATCATACACACTGTCAGTATTCAAATTATTTGAAAGTATAAATGGACATATCTGTTTGAGAATCAGGCATGTGCAGGGGCTGCATTATGTCATACCCAATTTGAAAGTAAAAAGATCTGTTTGTGTTGGGAATTGTTTTTTGATATTGACATCTGAATTATTCACAATTTTAATGGCTTTGAATTATCTTTCAACTACTTCTCTTTCAATTTACAATATTGGTTTTTTTGTGTTGATACTAAATCAGTTTTACTTCAAAACATTGAGACCCTAAAGTAAGAAATGTTGTTTAAAATCAAATTCCTTATGCATTCTCTTGCATTTAAAAGTATAAATTTTTGCATTGCAGTCTTTACTGGAATGAGTTGACAGTTTCCTTAGCAAAACACAGTGTCTCAGAATGTACAAGTGACATAATGATTAATAGTGCCTAAATTGATCATCATTTGAAATTATTACAGTTCTTGCAAATTCTTTTTGCTCTAAGTTTTTTTTAGACTTCATTTTCATCATCTATAGTGCCTAAATTGATCATTTGAAATTATTACAGTTCTTGCAAACTCTCTTTGTTCAAAGATTTTTTTTAGCCTTCATTTTGATCATCTGTGTTGACCCTGAAATATATAAACCATAATTCATAAACTACGTCTGAATGCTTAGAAAACTAAATATTCCAAAAATGCTCTCTGCACTTTATCTGCTGTTATAATTATCAGTCAGTCATATATTGTTTGATTGTCCCGTTAATATCAGTCAGTCATATATTGTTTGATTGTCCTGTGCCCAGTGCCTGGTATAAAAGCAAAGGCATAGATGTAAGTGATAGACATAGAACTATCCAAAGTGTTCTGTATGATTCCAAGTCACATGTCCTAGTATCAGTTGCAGAGAGTATTTGCCAGCCGCCATTAGGAGAGTTACTGTAAATTTAATCTTACCTCCCACTCATCCACCTTTTCCCCCTACATTCTTAACGTGAATGTAGAATTGTCTAAATCACCTTGTGTTATTGAATGGGCATTAAACTAATGAGAAAATACACACACATATATATATAATATATATATGTTTGTGTATGAATTATGTATACACACACATATTATATATATATATATATATATATATATATATATATATATATATATATATATATATATATATATATATATAGTAGCCACATTCCAACTTAGGGAATTGTGTCAAAACACAATATCTACGTGCATGCATTTAAAAAAATTTGTCATCCCTTCCTATGGGCAAAAAATGGCCTACTTATACAAAAGGTGGAGGAGATTTTTAAAGTGTGTGCAAAATGTTCTGTTTGCGTTTGCACACTGGGCCTTGGTTTTTAGTCTCATCTGAAGGACTTTTGGGAGAGTGAAGTCAGTGCTGATTTTAACTCCAGGGTAAAAATTCCCTTAAATTCCCTACTATGTGGTGGCTCGATCCCCAGTCGTCAGATCATGAGTGCTACGCTCTAACCGCTAGGCTATCTGGCCCCCATTTTTACAGGTTATATGTTGTTGTTGTACATTCCCCAGCTTTACACCCTGGGGGTCACCCAAAACATGCTCTCCGACTCATTCATCCCACCTAGGAATCACTGTGAGATAGGAAGTGCACAGGATGAGAAGTTCAGTGTTGATTCTAGGGTGCGCCTTTGTGGGATTCCCACATTTTTTTCAAAATTGCCACGAAATAATGTGGGCAGTGTGCCCAACGACGCCAAAAAAAAAGAAAAAGGATAGCACGTATTTGTACAAACAGTGCGCCATCGCAACTGCCGTTTGTATAATCTCTCATGCTTCTAGTTCGTCTTTGTCAGTTCAACTTTATCTCAGTTTCTGCTGCTGTCATTACATTGATACCCCAGGGACGGTTCTACTCTGTTTTCCTCTTCGCTTAGGTCATCTTCCAAGAGGCTTAATACTCCAGAAACAAGTGACAGAGATCGTTAAGTAGATAGAAGAGGCTTTGTCACAGCAGGTTCAGAGCTGGTAGATCTGAAGTAGCCCTGGCTTGAGAACAGTGATCATGGCGTGCGGTGGTAGGCTATCTATCAGGTCTGTGTATCAAACACGGAAAGAACAATGCCTTCACTAAAGGAGGATGCGCTAACTACAGAACATCACTTTGAGCGTCAGGCAGAAACACTGCCAATCACCAGGAGGCTGTACAAGATCTCTCTCTCTCAGTGTACGATCTGGAAGGGGGGTGGGGGGAAACAAGACTTAAATATTGGCTTTAACCTCGCATCTAAATGTACCTATCTAAATGTGGACATACAAATTTGACTCCCCTCCTCCCCTCTCTCTCAATGTACGAGTGGGGAAGAACCAAAACTTTGATATTGGCTTCCTCTCATCTAGATCTGTCTCTTTGAATGTGAAAATACGAATTCTGTCTGTCTGTCCGTCTGTCCGAATGTACCATCTGGGGGGGGGGGGGGGTGAGAGAAGACTTTGATATTGGCATTCATCTCTCTCCTCATCTAAATTTATTTCTCCAACTCAGTGGAAATACAAATTTGACTTTGACCTCTCTCTCTCTCTCTCTCTCTGGGGGAATAAAAGACTTTGATATTGGCTTTCACTTCTCTCCTCACCTACATCTATTTCTCCAACTCAGTGGAAATACAAATTTGATTTTGACCTCTCTCTCTCCCCATTGAATGTGGAAATAAAAAATTGCATTTGACCCTCTTCCCCCCACCTCTCTGTCTCCCCTCCACCCACTCTCTCTCCCTCTTGTCTCTCTCTCTCTCTCTCTCTCTCTCTCTCTTCTGTCTCTCTCTCTCCTGTGTCACCAGTGCTTTCTACAGATGAACTGCACCACTTAGGTGAATTTAACTGCACCACTTACGGTGAAATTTTAATCCTTTCTGCCTACGTAACCACCTGGCTTTTTTTCTCTTCCTTGAAAAATAGCAGAAACTTAAGAGTACTAGGGGTACTATTAAGCAAATACTACTTGCCCCCATTTTTTTTCATTTTAGGGTGCCCTTGGGGCCCCTTTTTTTAAAACATCCTAGAATCAACGCTGAAGTTTGGGTGTATGACTCTCTTCAAGTACCTCGCCATATAGGCAGCCATACTCCAACTCCAGAGGGCGTTTTCTCCTTTAACAAAGGAGAGTGCAGGTTGTTATGTTAAGAGCTGGTCATGGCTGAAGACGATCTCAACATAACATGTTACAACATAACAACATATTAGTGTGGGCCTTGGCAATTAGCTGACATCAATAACTGACACAGCTTTTGGCCCGGGCCATCAGGTTATATGAAATCATTGTTTGATCTTATAATTCTGACAGGGTACACGTTTTTGTCATGAAAGGGGCTTCTTTTTTTGAGGGGGAGGGAGGGTAAGTTTTCAACAACAAGTAATATTTGTTACTGAATATACTTTGTGAAAAGATAATGTTTTTCCTTTTAACACTGCTGAGAATGGTATTCATACCTGACTTTTGGGGTGCTGTTTTGTTTTGTTGCTGCCTCATCATGTGTTGATGTTCCTGCCTTGCCGTTCGTTCCCACTCAGTTCATCTGCCCCAACAAGACTAGGCTTGGTATGCCTCGTCCTCAGAGACAGAAGTCCACAGGGAGCTTATCAGTATCGGGCTGCTGCAAGGCCACCAGTCAGAGTGGCCCTGCCTGACTCTTGGTCCCCTGGCACTTACCATGTGTCTGAGAATAACAGTTGTACTTCATGCTTTGTTCATCATTACTGCCATGTGATGGAGAATGAAAACAACAACAACAACAATCTCCCCCCCCTCCCCTCCCCAAGCCAAGCATATCTGTTTGTTGATGCAGTTTATTGTTTACTGATAATTGTTTACTGGTAACTGTTACAACAGCTGAGGTCACAACCAATGAAAGTAAGGCATAGATTTATGCTTGATTAATTAATGCCTTAATTGTTTTTCCGTGGTTGATGAATTTGAAGTTGTAATATTTTGATAAATTTAAAACAAAACTGTGTTTTTTCGATTGCAGAAAAGTCGATGTTTATTTGATAAGATATGTGTGATAAATGAATTATTTTTGAAAATTTTTTTTGGAAAGTGCAAGAATGGATTTGGTTTTAGTTTTTTTCATAGCAAATTGTACATGATTTTATCCTCCATGAAACATGCTGTTTATGATTTTTAAAGTTTTTTTCTTTGTGATTCTTGTTGAATTAAAAAAATTGTTTTATTGACTCTGTGCCAAAATTGCAGTATTACTTAGGAAAAGTGCAAAGTAGATAAGTGCAGTATTACTTGGGAAAAGTGCAAAGTAGATTTTTTAAAGAAAACCTATACATTATTTGTTATAGTCTACATAATATTGCAGATCTGTGTACAAAAATGTTTTTGGTGAAAAATGTGTTAGCTAGTCGGAATTTGAGTTGCATATCTAGAAGAACAATCATTGTTGTAATTTCTTGTTTTGATTTGCTTTCTGTGTGTGTGTGTGTGTGTGTGTGTGTGTGTATGTGTGTATGTGTGTGTGTGTGGTATGTGTGTGTGTGTGTGTGTTTGTGTGTTGTGTGTGTGTGGTACATGTGTGTGTGTGTGGGTACATGTGTGTGTGTGTGTGTGTGTGTGTGTGTGTAAAATCACAGACAGACTGACTCAACATAATTGAAGCATGGTTCAAGAGACTAACGTTTTATTTGTTATTATTTTTCAACTCAGTGACTGTTAATTATGTTGATATGAACAAATGATGAAGACCAACAGACCAAATACCCAAAAGCTACTTAGTAAATGTAACCATCCATAAACAAACACATTCTATGATTATCAAAGTTGTACAATTCTGAGTATGTATATTCACACAATGAAATATAAATGAGTGTAAAGTTTAATCATAATGAAATTGAAAAAAAAACCCAAAAGAGAAGAAGAAAGATACTTGAACCTAAATGAAAATCAAACATTGCTTTCAAATCAATATTTAAGTTTGCTATACACACGTACACTCATTTACACAATGCATGTTGAATCAAGATAAGAACATACCCATGTTTGCGACACAAGGCATAGAGAGGGGGAAAAAAAGAAAACGTTAAGAAAATGGAAAAGTTTTTAAAAAAATTATCACAAAAAAGAAGAAATAGAGAAACTTTTATGGCTTAAACTTGACTAAAAAGACTCATGAAATGCAACACATCTGATTTTGAGAAAAAAAGTTAAACTTTTAAGGCTTAATCTTGACTCGCTCATAAAATGCAACTAAATTTTACACACTCTGTGACTTAGAAGAAAATTGTAACTTAAGACCACAAATTCACAGCATGCCACTCTCACACACATGTAAAATCTCAGTTTTCCTCTTTCTTTTTGTTCTTTTTTAACATCGATTATCACAATTTTGTGTTTGCTTTTACAAGTCTTTTTTTTTTCGGAGGCAGGATGAAAAATAAGTCATGTAAACTGAATCTTTTACCTTCAACAAAGAACATTTTGATTTGACTTGACACAAAGAGGTTAAGCTTCCACTTTAACACACTTGGTCTTTAGCATGCACTACACACACAAACACACACACGGCACACAAACACACGCGCGCATGCACGCACGCACGCACACACACACACACAACACAGAGTTTGAGAAACTTATATAAAGGAAGACGTCAATCCAGCTGTAGCGTTGGACCACAACACACTTCAGCCTCAGTCGTACTGAAAATGAAACAGATCCAAGTCCTTGCATTCTTCAGCCACATGCTTGTCCAGCTCCTCGCTCTGTGCCACTGTCAGATGATTCCTCCAGTCCCCCACCTCCCCTGCCAACAATCACAAACAAAACACGGTATTAGCTCGACATTCTGTCTTTTTTCTTTCTTTCTCCTCTTTGTTTTTGTTCCTTAACTCTCCCTGTGGGGATGCTGGGGGGCCTGTCAGTAGGAATAGCATCCCCACCTTCTGGAAATTCTGTGCTTGGAATCCCTTTTTTTTTTATCCCTCTCTTTGTCTCTGCCTTGTTCCTTTTCTTCCTGTCACCTCCTTCTCATCTATTTTCTGCCTTCTTGGTCCATTCTCCTGCCTTTTTTCCAGAAATACTATAAAAGGGGATTCCTCCCTTCCTCCCCAAAAAAATGAAAGAAAAGAAAAACAGGAATAAAGTTTAACTGAAAGAGAATATCAACAACAAAACCCCAACAGAGTGTGGGTTTTTTTGGGGGGTGGGAGATGGAGTGGGGGGTCCAATTTTCTTCTTTTTTTATTTACATCCACTTCACTTTTTTGCCCTCATCATGGGTTTGACAAATAATTTTTCCGGTTGAAAAATCGAAAGAAATTTTTTTGGTTTCCATCAGAATGACTCGTATGTTCAACTAGGGGACCGTTCTGACTAAGTTGGGGCAGAAATATACTTATATGCATGTAATTTG
>CM054156.1:13810369-13812869 GCA_028751875.1 Rapana venosa | reverse complement strand
TTTCTACCGGCACGAAATGGCCTACTCTTCCAAAAAGTGGAAGGGGTGGTTTTTGTTGTTGTTGGGTTGTTGTTGTTGGGGTTTTTTTTGGGGGGGATGTCTTTTGGGGTTTTTTGTGGGTTTTTTTCTTGTACGCAAGATGTTCTGCGTGCAATCACGTACACGGGACCTCGGTTTATATAGTCTCATCTGAAGGACTCTTGGGGGACTGGAGTCGGCACTGATGTTAACTCCAGGGGAAAATATCCCCTAAACCGAGTTTCTCGGCGGTGGTTCAAATCCCAGGCCCTCAGATTACGAGCGCAAGGCTCTAACCACTAGGCTATCCCGCCCCCTTACGGCATTGGTTTGTTCCCACCTAACAGCTTATCCCTTTTCCTGGGGAGAAAGGGGGGTTGGGGCGCAGAACATCTTGCGCGAACGTTACAAGCACTTTCTGCCTTTCGGAAGAGTAGGCCATTTCGTGCCAGTTAGAACGGATAGCAAAGACTATCACACACGCACACACGCGCGCACGCACACACACACATACATACACACACACACGCGCGCGCGCGCAGCACACAACGCACACACACACACATACACACACGCAAACACACACACACACACACACACACACACACACACACACACACACACACACACACACACACACACACACACACACACAAATGCATACACACTGATGTCGTGTTTCAGACATGATCCCCGAAGTCGGAATGCGGCTACCTTCATGGTGCCCCAAACAGCGGCAATTGCAAAAATCTTACCAACAGATGAACCTAGCAGATGTAGCGGAGAAAAAACAAAATAACACGCTTTTCTGAAAGAAGAAAAAATTGAGAACACAGGCAAAGACACAAGTTACTACGCGTAAAATTCGGCCTGCTCGATCGATCGCTTGTCTTCGCCACAAGAGCAGCGCCACCCGTTCATGAAAAAAGCTTTATTCATTCATTGAAAAAGAAATTTCTTTTAAAAAAAAATTTAATAAAAAAAAAAAAGAAATAGATTTTTTTAAAAATCTCTGCGAGAGTAACATTTTACCTCAGAAGTTTGTCAAGGGAGAACCCTTTCTTGTTACCGTAGCTTCTTTTACGTGTGCTAAACATGTACGTTATTGCATACGAGACTTCAGTTCATCGTCTTATCCAAAAGACTAGCATCCAGACCACCTGGCATCCGTGATCATGTGGATGATACAAAAATAGGTCACAGGCAGGAATCAAACCCGCGCACTCCAACTTTGCAGACGAAAACTACAAATTCGAAGCCACCACCAACGAAAGCAATAAAGTAATGGAAAGGATGAAAAACAGAAAAGAAACAACTTAGGAAACGAGGATAAAAACAATAGGAGATAGGGAAAGGAGGGAGAGAGAGGGGGGGAGAGAGTGGGGGAGAGGGAGGGGAGGGGAAGAGAGAGAGAGAGAGAGAGAGAGAGAGAGAGAGAGAGAAGAGAGAGAGAGAGAGAGGAAACAACCGAGAAAGAGAGAGAGAGAGGAAACAGAGGAAAGGAGAGAGAGAGAGAGGAAACAACAGAGAAAAGGAGATAGAGAGGAAAGGAGAGAGAGGAAACAACAGAGGAAAGGAGAGAGAGGAAACAACAGAGAAAAGGAGAGAGAGAGGAAAGGAGAGAGAGGAAACAACAGAGGAAAGGAGAGAGAGGAAACAACAGAGAAAAGGAAGAGAGAGAGAGAGAGAGAGAGAGAGAGAGAGAGAGAGGGGAGAGAGAGAGAGAGAGAGAGAGAGAGAGATGAAACAACAGAGGAAAGGAGAGAGAGGAAACAACAGAGAAAAGGAGAGAGAGAGAGGAAACAACAGAGGAAAGGAGAGAGAGGAAACAACAGAGGAAAGGAGAGAGAGAGAGGAAACAACAGAGGAAAGGAGAGAGAGAGAGGAAACAACAGAGGAAAGGAGATAGAGAGAGGAAACAACAGAAAGGGAAAGGAGAGAGAGGAAACAACAGAGGAAAGGAGAGAGAGAGAGGAAACAACAGAGGAAAGGAGAGATGAGAGAGAGAGAGGAAACAACAGAGGAAAGGAGATAGAGAGAGAAAGGAAACAACAGAGGAAAGGAGAGAGAGAGAGAGAGGAAACAACAGAGGAAAGGAGAGAGGAGAGAGAAAGGGAAAAAAACAGAGGAAAGGAGATAGAGAGAGAAAGGAAACAACAGAGGAAAGGAGAGAGAGAGAGAGAGGAAACAACAGAGGAAAGGAGAGAGAGAGAGAGAGGAAACAACAGAGGAAAGAAGAGAGAGAGAAAGGAAACAACAGAGGAAAGGAGATTTGAGAGAGAGAGGAATACAACAGAGGAAAGGAGAGAGAGAGAGAGAGGAAACAACAGAGGAAAGGAGAGAGAGAGAGAGAGGAAACAACAGAGGAAAGGAGGTAGAGAGAGAAAGGAAACAACAGAGGAAAGGAGAGAGAGAGAGAGAGAGGGAAAAAACAGAGGAAAGGAGAGAGAGAGAGAGAGAGGAAACAACAGAGAAAAGGAGA
>CM054156.1:13802869-13805369 GCA_028751875.1 Rapana venosa | reverse complement strand
CACAGTGTTTGCTGAAAAATTCCAAAAATTTCAAACCTACCAAATTTGTTCAAAATCACATGAGTTTTGAGTCAGAGACTAGTCTTTCACAAAAAGTGTGTGTTTTTAAAATGTTATTTCTGTGGATGCCTTAGTACGTGCGGTATGAATATAAGTCACATAGAAAAAAATAGAAAAACAGTGATTTTTTTAAAAATTGCGGAGTGGGGCCTTTACATTCTATAAACTCGACAAGCATGTCTGCTCGACACTCGATTTTGGGCTGTTTGAGATTAGACACTACATCGACAACTATCAGTTATCTGTCATATGAACGGAAATGTGTCGCGCTGCCGTTAAGCGCCTGACAAGTCAGGCCCAGCGCATGCGACTTCGGCGTGGGAGAGAACTGTTATCTTTTAAGTCTTTCTCAGAGGGGGGGGGGGGGGGGGGGGGGGGCAGGAGTATGGACCAAGAAGGTAGAAAATAGACGAGAAGAAGGTGATAGGGGGAAAAAAGGAACAAGGCAGGAACAAAGAGAAGGATAGAAAAGAGGGACTTCTTAGCACAGAATTTCCATACTGTTCAGATACTGACAGGCCCCGGAATCCCCACTGTGTTAGTTTATAACAGTGCGGGGCTAAATTTTCGAAAAATGACTAAACAGAAAGATTTTATGACATATTTCTAGGAACATAATTATCAAATCAAAATATGTGATAGAATCAAAAACAACTGTTGCAACTATCTTAGAATGAATATGAAGTAAAACTTTTGATTTTATAATATTTTACTATATACTACACAATAACAAAAAATGGAAACAATAATAAAAGGTAATTTTTTTCAGTTCCTCGATTAGAGCTCCGAGGTTCACCTTTAGTTAGATTTTGCATATAGCATACCTTGCCCATCATTAAGGTAGCCGCATTCCGACTTCAGGGATAAAAAAAAAGTTAATAAAAATCAGTGAAGTGAATCAACATTTCTTGCAGGTGGAGTATGTCAAATTTATTGTTGGCATAATTTCTTCCCAATGCATTTTGAGTTTCGTGTTTTGAACCAAATATATCATCAAAGTGATCCCTTTTCATTTTCAGTTTTTAGCCTACATTTTTACCATCAAATCTGTAGCTGAGGCGAAAATGTGAAAGACGTAAGTATCTACTTATAATAACACATGGACACAATAAATCACAAAACACAAAGGAGCAACAAGATAAATTTGTAGAAAAGAAGTCTTAAGAAAAATACACAGAACGACCACTGAGAGAAAGGACCAACTAAGACGAAAAGAAAGATGAAAAGAACAAAAAAATGAAGGAGAATTTGAAGAAGGAGGGTTGGAAGAAGAACTGAAAGAAGAGAAATTTGACCATTTTGAAGAAGAATTTGAAGATGAAAACATTTTATATGGCCATTTTGAAGAAAATTTGAAGAAGAAAAAACTTAAAGGATTTGAAGAAGAAGAACTTTAAAGAGAAGAACCGGAAAACAAAGAGTTTTAAGAAAACCTTGAAGAAGAAGAAGGAGGAGGAGGAAAAAGAAGAAGAAGAAGAAGAAGAAGAGAAGAAGAAGAAGAGAAAGAATTTGAACAATTTGAACAAGATGGAAAAGAAAGAAGATGGATTTGGACAGAATGAGGAATTTGAAAAAGAAGGAGAATTTGAAGAAGAAAAATAGGTAAAGGAAGAAGAAAAAGAAGAATTTGAAGAAGAAGAAGAAGAGGAAGAAGAAGAAGCAGAAGAAAAAGAAACGGAAGAATTAAACCAAGAATTTAAAGAAGAACCTAAAGAAGAAATTTTAAAAGAGAAACAATTCGAAGAAGAATAATTTTAAGAAGAAGAAGAATATGAAGAAAATGAAAAAAAAATATAAAAGAAGAAAAAGAACAAAGACAACAACCAAACCAAACCAAAACAAAACAAACAAAACCAAGAAGAACAAGAAACAAGACGTAGAAAACTTTCTTTTCTTTCATCTACCGCTGGTGCCTTTCGGCGTCGACCTAGAAAACGACGAAGAAAAATCCTTGCAGGCAATTTCGTAGTTTGAAAAATATCTGCAAGCCTGAACAATATTTTTTTTTAAAAAAGAAACGTCACCTTGTCTTCTTCATATTTTTTTCTCGCTTACAGCTGTTGGGTACTTGTATCTTATTTTTTCTCGTTACACTGTGGTTGACATGTCTGTAAACTATAAAAAAATAAAATAATAATAATATAAAATACAAAAAAACTTTGATAAATCATTTCCCCTCAAGTATAGATATACTGACCCCCTCGCTCCCCCTCTCTCTGTGGGCGAGGTGTGTGTGTGTTGTTTTTTTGTTGTGTTTGTGTGTGTGTGTGTGTGTTTTGTGTGTGTGTGTGTGTGTGTGTGTGTGTGTGTGTGTGTGTGTGTGTGTGTTTTGTGTAAGTGTGTGTGTGTTTGTGTGTGTGTGTGTGTTTTGTGTGTGTGTGGTGTGTGTTGTGTGTGTGTGTGTGTGTGTGTGTGTGTGTGTGTGTGTGTGTTTTGTGTG
>CM054156.1:13797869-13800369 GCA_028751875.1 Rapana venosa | reverse complement strand
GTCAGATTTTCAATCTCAGCTTAAAACTGCGCAACAATATTCAGATTTAAACAGGGCATAAAAACCAAGTCTACTGCTGTTCCTTGTATCAACGCCCTGGCCAACCGTAAGGGTCAACCCAGGACAGTCAACGCATTGTGGGAGAAACCACATCAACTTCACATAAACTAAGATACAACCAAAAACCACATTCCTTAAAACCAACCTTGTTCTTAGTGAATACGACATCTTCCCTCATATTAAACAGAAATTATCAAGAATTTAAACACGTTGTCCAGTGGAGCATCATGGGAAAGGATCTTCAGGGAGTCTGCAGTAAAATGCTTGTGCCTAAGGAAGGTGGCAGGATGGTTAAGACGTTCGCCTGCCAACAAGCAAACCGTGAGGTTCTGGGTTCGATTCCCAGCCTCGCCCTTTTTTCCCAGCTTGACAAAAAAATCGAACTGAATGTCAATGTCCTTCGGATGAGACTACAAACCGAGGCCCCGTGTGCGAACGCATGCAGAACATCTTGCGCACAGGTTAAATCCTGTTCCGCTTTTCGAAAGAGTAGGCCATTGTGTGCGGGTGGGAACATGACAACATTTACAAAACCGCATACACACGGGGACTGGATGTAAAAAAAAGCACATGTGTGCTTATTCCATTATCCTCGAAAAAAAAAAGAGCGCTTTGATTTGTTGCTCTACAAGATTCAGCGCTATATAAATTCCATACATTATTATTATTATTATTATTATTAAGGTTAGCATCCTGGACATCTGGACACTCCAGAAGCCAATGCTTGACGGTTCTTCGCACATCCCAAGTCACACACCATGGGGATGATGATGATGATGGTAAAATGCGACCTGACAGCCCGAACGAAGATTCTCCTTTGAGCAAAAGTACGTGAGTAATGTGAGAATGGTTCGTGTCAAAGCGTAAACGTAAACTCGAAGACAACAACAACAACAACAACTGCAACAACCCAATCCAATCCTGCTGTTTACAGCCACGCCGACCACAAAGGCCACATCAGGAGCTGTCCCCTCGTCGAATTTTCAATCTCCAGATTAAAACTGTGCATCTATATACATCTTAGAACAGAGTGGGAACAAGATGACAGAATGTACAAAACCGCATACACACGGGGACTGGATGTAAAAAAAAAAGCACATGAGTGCTTATGCCATTATCCTCGATATAAAAGAATATAAAAAAGAAAGAGTAAAAAAAACCACAACTCTACTGCTGTCGTTCCGTGTATCAACAACAACAACAGCAGCACAACAACAGCACTACTACTGCTCACCTTGACCTTCTTGTCCTTCAGGGCGGCGACAGGCAGCATGGAGAAGGGGAGGTGGGTGTTGAAGACGCGCGGGGAGGGGGCGGAGTTGAGGTGCTCCATGGCCACGAACTCCAGCATCAGGTTCTCCTTGGTTCGCGCCTCGTAGTCCGCTCTGCCGCTGAGCAGCATGTGACACATCTCCCACACCCAGTGCGTGCCTGCAAAGGAGAGGGGGATGGGGGGGGGGGGGGGGGGGTTGTGTTATTGTTGTTGTGGTTGTTATCATCATCATCATCACTATCATCATCGTCGTCGTCATCGTCGTCATTATCATCATCATCATCATGGAATTTATATAGCGCTGAATCTGGTAAAAACAGACAAATCGAAGCGAATCATCATCATCATCATCATCATCATCATCATCATTCTTCTTTTATTTCTTCTTCTTCTTCTTCTTCTTCTATTTCTTCTTCTTCTATTTCGAGGATAATGGAATAAACGCTCATGGGCTTTTTTTTTTACATCCAGTCCCCGTGTGTATGCAGTTTTTTGGGGGTACATTTTGTAGTCTGTTCCCACCCAGCACAGAATGGCCTACTGTTCGTAAAGCGAAACGGGTTTTAGCGTGTGTGCGAGATGTTTTGCATGCGTTTGCACACGGGGCCTCGGTTTATAGTCTCATCCGAAGGACTTTTGGTGTGTGTGTGTAAGGGGGGGGGGGGGGGGGGGGGAGAGAGAAGAGTCGGCACTGATGTTAACTCTAGAGGAAAAATCCTCTTGAACGGGATTCGAACCCGGGTAAGCAGATCACGAACGCACCACTCTGACCACCAGGATATCCGTCCCCCTTGTGTTGTGTTAATAATTGTCTTGCGTTTGGAGTACACATTAATACAACTCATTACCTTGATTCAGACAGAGCGGCGTGTGGGAGGGGTGTGTGTGTGGAGGACGAGAGAGGATGGGGAAGGGGGAGGGGGTGTGGACGGGAGGGATGGAGGAGGAGAGGGATGGGGGAGGTGGAGGAGGAGGGAAGGGAGGGGGAGGGAGAGAATACGAATACGAAATTTTTTATTGAGGGTAAATGGATAAGCTTACAGCTTCTTTACACCATGCCCTCAGCCCCACCCACCCATTCCCTTTCCCCCAAAGAAAAACGCAAAGGAAAAAGCCCAAAACATTTCAAATGTAAATAATTGCATAAAAAATTTCAAGTAAATAAAG
>CM054156.1:13787869-13792869 GCA_028751875.1 Rapana venosa | reverse complement strand
CCCTGACCCTCAAGAGGCAGGTACCCATTTACCGCTGGGTGAACCGGGGGACTGTACTGAAGCCAAGGCCCGTAAACCTTGGTTGGGGGAAAGCGAGTTCTCCGACCACTGAGCTCTCCCGTCCCCAATTTTTCCATGATCCTCAAAATGCAGAACTGTGCCATCTTTTCCCAGCCTGACCACTCTCGCCATCTCTCTCTCTCTCTCTCTCGTCTCTCTCTCTCTCTCTCTCTCTCTCTCTCTCTCTCTCTCTCTGTCTCTCTCTCTCTCTCTCTCTGTCTCTGCGACTCTCACCCGCCTTCAGGAAAGCGCAGATGATGACATCGTCTTGGCGAAGACTCATGCTCCTCAGGTCGCGGATGTGCTCGTCCATGGGACGTCCGTAAGGATGGGGGAAGATCCACATCCCCTCCACACACACTGGCAGCGTCCATGGCACGGCTGGCGAGGAGGAGGAGGAAGAGGAGGAGGAGGAGGAGGAGGAGGAGGAAGAGGAGGAGGAAGAGGAGGAGGAGCAGGCGGGTGACGATGACGCGTTGCTGCCGTTGTTCATCTGTGTACCAAAGAAAAACGTTGGTATAGGGTGAGGATGCTGAGGTACTGAGAGGAAGAGGAGGAGGAAGAAGAGGAGTAAGCACAGGAGGAATAGGAGGAGAAAGGGAAGGAGGAAGAGGAGGAGGAGGAGAAGGAAGAAGAGGAGGTGGTGGGTGACGGTGATGCCTTGATTATCTGTGTACCAAAGAAAAACGTTGGTATTGGGCGAGGATGCTGAAGTACTGAGAGGAAGAGGAGGAGGAAGAAGAGGAGTAAGCACAGGAGGAATAGGAGGAGGAAGGGAAGGAGGAAGAGGAGGAGGAGGAGAAGGAAGAAGAGGAGGTGGTGGGTGACGGTGATGCCTTGATTATCTGTGTACCAAAGAAAAACGTTGGTATTGGGTGAGGATGCTGAAGTACTGAGAGGAAGAGGAGGAGGAAGAAGAGGAGTAAGCAGAGATGGAATAGGAGGAGGAAGGGAAGGAGGAAGAGGAGGAGTAGGAGGAGAAGGAAGAAGAGGAGGTGGTGGGTGACGGTGATGCCTTGATTATCTGTGTACCAAAGAAAAACGTTGGTATTTGGTGAGGATGCTGAAGTACTGAGAGGAAGAGGAGGAGGAAGAGGAGTAAGCAGAGGAGGAATAGGAGGAGGAAGGGAAGGAGGAAGAGGAGGAGGAGGAGGAGAAGAAGGAAGAAGAGGAGGTGGTGGGTGACGGTGATGCCTTTATTATCTGCATACCAAAGAAAACGTGGGATGCTGAAGACTGGGAGGAAGAGGAGGAAGAAGAGGAGGAGGAGGAGGAATAGGAAGAGGTGAAGAGGAGGAGGAAGAAGAAGAGGAGGAGGCGGCGGGTGAAGGTGAGGCGTTGCTACCGTTGTTCATCTGTGTACTAAAGAAAACATTGGGAATGGGTGAGGATGCTGAAGTACTGGGAAGAAAAGGAAGAGGAAGAGGAGGATGAGGAGGAAGAGGAGGAAGAGGAGGATGAGGAAGAGAAGGGGGAGGAAGAGGAAGATGAGACGAGTGATGGTTATGCCTTGATGCTGTTGTTCATTCATGTACCAAAGAAAAATGTTGAGGATTGTGATACTACCACGTTAAAGCGAGCAGTGTATCGGCCATTCGTGGTTTTTTTTAAATTTCTTGTCCATCCCTGATGTTGTTGGGGTGTCTAGCTGCTTTGTGAAATGATAAATGGTTTTTTTAAATATGAAAATATATTGAGAAATAAGCACAGTCAATTTTATAAAACAAGCACAGTAATACATAAAATAAATAGAAATATACAAAAAAATTAATATCACAAATCGAGCATATAAATAAATGAATTAACACCTACAAATAAATAAACTGTCATACGAATATTGAAATAAAAAGAAAGTAAATGAAAAACAAACCAAGAAATAGACAAAAGAAGAGGGTAAGAGAAATAAGCAAATAGATATATATGAATCACAGATAAAGACACAATTAATGAAGAGATAGAAGAAATAAGAAAGACAGTCACAAAACAAAATCAATGATTGATACAAAGAATGTACACAAAAAACCCGACCATGCCAAACGAAACCTGGAAAAAAAACCTAAGCAAAAATGTACAAAAAAAAAGTTGCCCCCACTTTGAACCATAAATCATTCACATGGAAAACTCCTGTCACTTCTTGATCTAAATAGGCTCTAAGATAGAAGTACAATTTAGTAAAGGTAAAGACAAAAGTAAGTGTTAGCGAAGCTAAATATAGAAGTAAGTGTTAGCGAAGATAAAGATAGAAGTAAGTGTTAGCGAAGATAGGGATAGAAGTGTTAGCGAAGATAAAGATTGAAGCAAGTGTTAGCGAAGATAAAGACAAAGGTGTTAGCGAAGATAAAGATAGAAGTAAGTGTTAGCGAAGATAAAGATAGAAGTTTTAGCGAAGATAATGACAGAAGGGTTAGCGAAGATAAAGATAGAAGCAAGTGTTAGCGAAGATAATGATAGAAGCAAGTGTTAGCGAGGATAAAGATAGAAGCAAGTGTTATCGAAGAAAAAGATAGAAGTAAGTGTTAGCGAAGATAAAGATAGAAGTAAGTGTTAGCGAAGATAAAGATAGAAGCAAGTGATATCGAAGATAAAGATAGAAGTAAGTTTTAGCGAAGATAATGACAGAAGGGTTAGCGAAGATAAAGATAGAAGTAAGTGTTAGCGAAGATAAAGAAAGAAGCAAGTGTTAGCGAAGATAAAGATAGAAGTAAGTGTTAGCAAAGATAATGACAGAAGTAAGGGTTAGCGAATATAATGATAGAAGCAAGTGTTAGCGAAGATAACCAAAGTAATATGCACCACATTATCTTTTCTTCTAACCCAGACAAGAAAACAGAAATTCAGGGGAATAAAACACAAAATTTTCTTAATAACAACAAAACAAATAAAACATACAAACCTCTCTGCACAATACTGTATTCAGACTTCCAAAAAGAAAAAAAGAAAGAAAAAAAAAGCCCCAACAAAACCTCTGTGTGCTAGGAAGATAAGGACACGCACACACCTACATACACTGACAGCAGTAATGTAAGTAGTGGTACAATGGTTGATCTGACCACATGCGACAAAGTGAACATTAAGAGAGAGTAGGGACAGGTGCTCAGTGCTTTCGTTCTCTCTAATGTGCACTTAGTTTTATAATGGCTCCACAGATGAACAGTTTAAAAAGGACTTGGGGGGGGGGGGGGGGGGGTGAGGACGGTATGAGGAAAGATAGGAGGGTTGAAGATGAGGAGGAGAGAGAGGTAAGGTGATGTGAGGTGGGGGGGGGGGGGGGGGGTGGTGGTAAGGGAAGAGTGCTGGGAAACATGTATGAGAGTGTGTGTGTTTTAGGAGGTGTGTGTGTGTGTGTGTGTGTGTGTGTGTGTGTGTGTGTGCGCGCGGCGCGCGAGAACATATGCCAGCCCATACGGGGGCATGTGCATGCTTGATCGGATAATGCGTGCGTGCACTAGTACGCATGTGTTGCTATGTAGGGGACGGGATAGCCTGGTGGTTAGAGTGATGTATTCGTGATATGTTGAACCGGGTTCGATTCTCGTTCAAGAGGATTTTCCCTCTGGAGTTAACACCAGTACCGACTCCACTCTCCCCAAAATCCTTCGGATGAGACTATAAACCGAGGTCCCGTGTGCAAACTCACGCAGAACATCTTGCGCACATGTTAAAACCCATTCCGCTCTTCGGAAGAGTAGGCCATTGTGTGCCAGTGGGAGTGGATGACAAAATTAACAAAACTGCATATACACGGGGACTGGATGAAAAAAAGGCACGTGAGTGCTTATTCCATTGTTCTCGAAATAAAAAGAATAAAATAACTAAAAATAAAATGTAGGTATCTGTAATAGTTCTCTTTAAAGCCCAATCCTCCGCTCAAAGTATTTCAGAGGTTTTACCATGGAGGTTGAAAACCAAGCAGAAAGTTACCACTTAAACCCATACTGACGAGAAAAATTCACGGTTTCAACACAAAAAGTAATATTGAAAAGAAAAATGACAGCGTTTGTAATATTTTACTCAAATCTAGACAGGACTTTCAGCATTGACAATTAATGCTTTCACTATTTTCACCTTAAACCAACTAGAACTTTTACCACTGTAACTTAAAGGCATGAAAAACTTGTCACCACTTTAACACAAAGCCAAGAAATGCTTTCCACCAAATTGATGTGACACAAAGCCAGAAAATACTTTTCACCACTTTAACTCGAAACCCTGCAATTCTTTCACCCCTTTCAATCTAAACAAAGCAATTCTTTGACCACTTTTAACTCTAAACAAAGCAATTCTTTCACCGCTTTTAACTCTAAAAAAGCAATACTTTTACCTCTTTCATTCTAAACAAAACAATTCTTTACCATTTTAACTAGAAACAAAGTAATTCTCTTGCCACTTTAATTCTAAACAAAGCAATTCTTTTATCAATTTAACTTCAAACAGAACAATTCTCTTACCACTTTTAACTCTAAACAAAGGAATTAACTTGCCACTTTAACTCTAAACAAAGCAATTCTGTTCACAGCTTGAATTCTAAACAAAGCAATTCTTTCACCACTTTAACTATAAACAAAGCAATTCTGTTACCACTTTTAACTCTAAACAATGCAATACTTTTACCACTTTAACACTAAAAAAGCAATACTTTTACCACTTCAACACTAAAAAAGGCAACACTTACCAATTTAACACTAAAAAAGCAATACTTTTACCACTTTAACACTAAAAAAGCAACACTTTTACCACTTGAACACTAAAAAAGCAATACTTTTACCATCTTAACACTAAAAAAGCACTACTTTTACCACTTTAACACTAAAAAAGGAATACTTTTACCACTTTAACACTAAAAAAAAGCAATACTTTTACCCCTTTAAACCTAAAAAAGCACTACTTTTACCACTTTAACACTAAAAAAGGAATACTTTTACCACTTTAACACTAAAAAA
>CM054156.1:13720369-13782869 GCA_028751875.1 Rapana venosa | reverse complement strand
TTGCCAGAAGGGGCACCTCGCTCTGGGGAAGACTGGAGTGTTCCCGGCATGCGCCACAGTGCGTAGACCAGGCTGAGGACTCCCACAGCAGCGGCCAGCATGACAGGCTGCGTGTGGCTCTGACGTCGCCACTGACCAGCGACGAAGATGGCTAGGGCTGATCCCAGGACGTTCACAGACCTCCAGGATGCAGATCCTGAGCCCTCGCTGACGTCCTGGGCGAGAGACGTCAGCAGCGACACTGACTGTCGTCATCAGAAACGTTCCAAACCCGCCACCCTCACCTTCTAGAACAGCGCCGATGTAGATGAAGAAGACTTGAAGCGCCAGTGCCCAGGACAAGGAGAAAGACGATGGCGTGGAGCACAGCCCCTGGGATCGGCAATACAAAGCCCAGCCGTCTTCCCACCCGGCCCTGAGAAGAGGGTGGGAACCCCAGCCGTCATGGAGACAGAGAAGGCGCCGGTCATGGTCAGCTGCAGGGCCTCCTTCTCAACGTCCTCCGCTCTGACCGGTTGTGGCCGCAGGGGTGGAGACTGCTCGTGGAGGGGTCTCCGTGCATGTGGTCGAAGAAGTAGAAGCCTGTCAAGACGAGCGCCACAACCCCGAGTGAAGGCGTAGCCCAACAACAACATCTCGATGGGCCCGTAGTTGGTGGTGAGTGTGATGACTGACGTCAGTAAAGGACGCTGCTTGTCTGCGCCACTGGCGTGATTTGTCGCTGGCATTGTGAAGCTGGGGTGGGGTGGGGTAGGTCGGTGTGGTTAGGAGAAAACAGTTCCCTTAGCAGGGATAAGTGTTAGCTGCTCGTGACGCTCTGTAGACAGGCGATCTTTGGAGGCTTAAACAGAGTAGGATGAAACAGACAGTTGGTGAAAAGCTTTTGTCAACAGAAACATACAAACTCATCAGTGCCGGGGATAACAAAAAGGCTCACGTCTGACCAGAGCAAAGGATAGGGCAATGACAATGACACAGTCTTTTATTTCGAGGATAATGAATAGGCACCTATGTGCTGTTTTTACATCCAGTCCCGGCGAGTGTGTGTGTGTGTGTGTGTTTGTGTGTGTTTGTGTGTGTGTTTGTGTGTGTGTGTGTTTGTGTGTGTGTGTGTGTGTGTGTGTGTGTGTGTGTGTGTGTGTGTGTGTGTGTGTGTGTGTGTGTGAGTGTGTGTGTGTGTGTGTGTGTGTGTGTGTGTGTGTGTGTGTGTGTGTGTGTGTGGTGTGTGTGTGTGTGTGTGTGTGTGTGTGTGTGTGTGGTGTTGGTGTGTGTGTGTGTGTGTGTGTGTGAGTGTATGTGTGTGTGTGTGTGTGATGTGTGTGTGTGTGTGTGTGTGTGTGTGTGTGTGTGTGTGTGTGTGTGTGTGTGGTGTGTGTGTGTGTGTGTGTGAGTGTGGGTGTGTTCGATTTTACGTCTGTTCACTTAAAGTGATACTAGACGAAAGAGGAGGGGGAGGCGGGGCATGATGAGATGAGGGCTTTAAGAAAAAGAGATGCATGTTGGTATTTATGTACATTAAAAGACTGATTCCAAACCATATACACATTTGCTTCAAAAACATGGCAAAGCAACGCAAATAATAACAACACAGAATAATTGAAAACTACTGTAAAATTGGAAAATGAACAAATGCGAACTACGTGTAAAAGCGCAAAATGTATGTCGCGACAGTAAAGGTGTTATAATTTCACGGTCATACTTTACAAAATAATGAGAATACTGGAGATCGCACCAGAGACAATGCTATCTCAATGTGTGTATGGTGTGTGTGTGTGTGTGTGTGTGTGTGTGTGTGTGTGTGTGTGTGTGTGTGTGTGTGTGTGTGACACAGAGACAGAGAGAGAATGACAAGATGAAAATGTTTTGTTATGCAAGCTATTACCTCATTCACAAAGATAAAGGTAAAGGTGTCCCCAAAACCTATGAAGTCGTAGGGGAGCGAGGCGTCAGAGACCTCAGCTTCTCCAGTGGCCAGCAAATTGAGGGCGGTGCCCATCTCCTCTCCCTCGCTGCTTTACCTTCCCTGACCCTAAAGAGGGCTGGTACCCATTTACAGCTGGGTGAACTGGGGGATTGTACTGAAACCAAGGCGACAAGGAAAACATACCGCGGTAATAATATGACACATGTGCAAAAGCAAATTAAACAATGTCTTGATTACGCTGTCATCATCGGAAGAGTTCGTTTTCACTGCACTAATCATGAGAGTCCAGATTTAATAATAACAATAATAATAAATGGAACTTATATAGCGCTATATCTTGCAAAGAAAAATCAAAGCGCATGCATTCAACCTAATCTTACACAGCCATGCACCCAATGACAAACAATCAATAGTTTAAACAAACATATGACAAACATGGTACGCTGCAGACCAAAATCTATGAAATAAAATTTCAAAAAGTCAAATGTTTTACAAAAAGCACACATACACACACACAGGTCATATTATACTTTAGCAGGGTGATAGGACATGGGTTAGTGAAGGTGGGATAGTTCTAATATGAAACAGGAGGGGGGAAATCCTAGGTTTGAAATAGATTTCCTTCTTTGCCAGACGTACAGCTGTGACAGCCAACCTCAGGTTTTGAGGCGTCAGGTCTCCTCACGTCCTTTGCCATCCTTTTCAAAGAGATGTTTATGATCTGATCAATCCTTTCATTCAGACTAGTATCCATATCCCTGTGATGCTTCACGCTTTTCGTCACCACTGTCTAAGTCTGATAATTATACCACTGCTTTCACATTGACAAGCCTCTTCGCTGATAATTTCTGCCAGTGGCAGCAGTGGTGTGTTAAAACGATCACCAACAATCCGACTGAGGCGTTGTAGTCACTGGCGCATCGCTACTCACATCAACAGTATTGTCTGTCTGTTGCTTTGAATAAGGTTTATTCATTCAACAAGCATGGAACAATCATAACGTGATGATCATAATCAGCCTAGCAACAACAAGTAAGCACCTTATATTGTGCTCAGGTACAACATCCACATTCAGTTTTGTCTGTCTGTTCCTCTGGCTCAGTCATACACTCTTCCTGATCACGAATGCGGCCTCCTCCACAAGGACTGTCACTTCTGTTTAAAGCGTCAAAAGCTGTATAGCGCTGTCTGTAGCACTGTAAAACAGACTGAGAGGTGGGATGGGAGGAGGAAAGACAGCACAGGGGGACAGGATGAACTCGCCTGGTCATTCTACAGTCACCCTGTGGGCCTCCCCTCTGTCTCTGATATGCCTGTGATGGAGACTTGCCGGCGATACGTTTCGTTATCTCTGATGCCGTTATGTTATCCCTATGGACGTTACGTTATCTCTTGAGGCCGTTACGTCATCTTTGGGGACTTTACGCTATCTCCGAGGGCGTTAGGTTGTCTCTGGGGACGTTACGTTATCTCTGCAGACGTTACGTTATCTCTGCAGACGTTACGCTATCTCTGAGGACGTTACGCTATATCTGAAGATGTGACGTTATTTCTGCGGACGTTACGCTATCTCTTCAGACATTACGTTATCTCTGAAGACGTTACGTTATCTCTTCATACATTACGTTATCTCTGAAGACGTTACGCTATCTCTGCAGACGTTACGCTATCTCTGAGGATGTTACGTTATCTCTGAAGATGTGACGTTATTTCGGCGGACGTTACGCTATCTCTGATGACGTTACACTATCTCTGGACATCAGACTGGCTCGTCGCAAGGGTGTTAGGCCAAGTACAACAAGGGTTTGATTTTTTTTCTTTCCGTCAATTTTGAAGGAAGACAGGACACATTTCCTGCATCAGCGTATTCAAAATGCTTTCTAGACAAGAGGTTCCAGAAGGAAGGGGAGTGGGGGGGACGCTAATTATACTGACAGGCCCCTGGCCTCCCAACAGGGGGGGGGGCGCAAGGTGGGGGGTGGTGGTGGGAAACAGGCTTGTACTACCACCACCACCACCACAAACAGCAATGACAACAACAACAAATCCACCTCACACACCCGGTCATGTCGTCATCTATACAACACTGCTCACCTCAACAAGTTGAACACGGGTCTCGCACTTCAAAAAGTCGAGGGTTCCATTCCCCGTGGCTCCACGCGGAAACTGCCGGTTTGTTTGCCCGTCCTGGTGTGGGTGATGGCGATGGTCAGCTATTCGGGACGTTAACATGTTGGTAGAGGTGGTGTAACGTGTGAACATTAATCCAGGCCACTGAGGCTCCTCGGGCAAAACTGAAAGCTGAAAAACTCCAGTGCAGTGTTAAAAAAACGACCCCACCCCCCATTGTTTTGTGAAAGTTTTTTTGGTGTAATGCAGTGATTTAAAAAAAAGGTAAGAGTGTTCCCATAACTTCGTTGTGGAGTGAAGTGTCAGAGACCTCAGCTTCTCCAAGGGACAGCATTGTAAGGCCGGTGCCTAACTCCTTTCCTGTCCCTGGTGAGGACAAGTACCCATTTACAGCTGGGTGAACTGGGGGACTGTACTGACGCCAAAGTTCCCTAATGGTCACCTATCCAAGAGGTAACCACGCTCAACGACTGCTTAACCTTGGCTTGGGGAGAGCGAGTGCTCTGACCACTGAACTATCCCGTCCCTAATGTAGTACGAGGATAGAGATAAATGGCATATAAACCAGGAATCTAAGAACCAGAGAAAAGAAGATTTAGCCGCCAAGGCGGACTTAGCATGCCATCTTCTGAGCACGTGCTTTCTTCCTCCAATCTGTGTAACATGGGTTGTGTTGCTGGAATACAACCCAGATCGCAACTGTATCTTATGACGGGTGTTCTTTGTAACCAGTGTGAAGAGATATAGAGCAAGAAGAACAAAGAATATGAAAAAGAATTCGAAGTGGACCATCCGCCTTGGCACAGTAGTTAACGCCTTTGGTTATGGGCTGCAAGGTCGTGGGTTCGAATCCTGGGGATTTTACGGACTCCGGCCGGCTCCTGCACAGAGTGAGTTTGCTACTGGGTTCATTGGAAAGACTGGGACCACTCAGTCGGGCTTCATCCACTTTACGGATGCGATTTTGAGAGAGTTGACTCCAGCTGTTATGGACTCGGGGTGACCACAGTTTCGGTTTCCCTTTATGCTTCTGTGCTTGTGGTAAGTTTGTATCAAAGCCTTCGGGGTTGGAGGTTCAAGGGATGAGGTCGTTGGATTCAAGATTTTATTTCAAGAAAACCCCCCAAGGGGTACATGAAATTTAACAAAACCACAACTTGCGGATGTGGGCGTGGAGGGATGTGGTGGTGGTCGCCACCCCAGTTGAGCGTCTCACTCAGTCTGACCCCGCGACTGAGCTAATACTGTCATTAGCAGTAGGCCTAGTAGGTGGTGTCCTGCGTTTGTTAGCTCTGAACAGGCACCACTGAACACCACCAAAGTGATCCATCAGCAGTGCAGGGCCCTTCTGGCTTGTAGCCCTAGTGGCCTGACATTGATAGGCTCTCTGTGGACTTCCGACCCGCGAATGCGACATAACGAATGTGGGTATGGCTGGGGAGGAGAGACTGAAATGAGCGGCACTTACACTGTCAGGCCCCCGGCATCTCCTCAGGGATGAGGATGAAATTGAAGAAGAATTTCAAAAAGGAAGAAGATTTTGAAAGTTTGATTAGAAGATGAAGAAGAATTTGAAGAATTAAAGAGGAAGATAAAAATGAATGATATTCAGCGCGTATACAGGGTGATCCTCAAAGAGACTTGGGAATATAAGCAGCAGCAGCAGCAGCAGCAGCAGCAGCAGCAGCAGCAGCAGCACTCCCACCACCACCAACAACAGTGGCAGCAGCAGCAGAAGCAAAAAGATAAAGCAGCACAATAAAATGAAACTAACAGACATGCAGAGGGAGCAAATCATCCAGTGATGAATGACGAAAGATTGTTATTTATGAATGAATCAATGTCTGTCCCTATTTCTGTCCTGCTTTCTATCTCGTGAAATATTCATTCATTCATTTCTCCTTTTATTCATTCATTCAGTCATTCAGTCAGTCTCTCTCGTTCTCCCCCTCTGCCTCTCGTTCTCCCCCTTCTCCCCTCTCCCTTTCGTTCTCCGTCTCTCCATCTCTCTCTTTCTCTCTCTCTCCCTGCATCCCTCCTCCCCTCTCTCCCTCCTCTCTCTCTCTCTCTCTCTCTCTCTCTCTCTCTCTCTCTCTCTCTCTCTCTCTCTCTCTCTCTCTCCCTCTCTCTCTCTCTCCTGGCTTGAAACATTTACGTCAATATGCTCCCTTTTAACCCACAGAGTAAGGCATAAAATACGGCCTGAATGGATAACAACTGACATTATATCTGAAGCAAAACATCATGATAACTTATTAAAAACAGGAAAATTTGATGAATACAAAGCACAAAGTAACAAAGTTAATTCATTAAAACGAGCAAGTAAACTAAAGTATTTCCAAAATCTTACTTCATCCAAACAAAATTCGAGGTCTATGTGGAAACTATCAATCAGCTAAACAATAAACCGTCATCACTTTCCACTATTCAACCAGCAGGTGGACAAAAAACTCGAACAGTCTTAGGTTCAATTCCACCCCAACACACACACACACACTCTCTCTGTCTCTCTCTTTCTCTTACACATCCCTAAGGGCGGGGACTGATTGTAAAAAAGCACATGGGTGCTTATTCATTATCCTCGAAATAAAAGAATTTGTAATTGTCAAAACATTTCTCCTGACTACCTAAATACCTTTTTTACTACCATGACAGATTCATTAATAAAACAAAATGATGCTGATCTAAATTCCCTTGAAAAACTTAAAACATTCTGTAGATCCAAAAATATAAATTCAAACATGAAAATACCACCATTGAACATAATTGAGGTTTATCAATCTTTTCAACGCTTAAAATAAACTGGTAGTTGTGGTCCAGATGGTGTGGATGGAAAAAAATTTAAAATCGCAGATCCTATAACTGAAACACTCACTTACGTCTATAACTTAAGTATTGCAAGTTGCTACTTCCCATCAATATTCAAACTGGACAAAGTTATTCCATTTTATACGTCTGGAGACTCTTCAAGCCCATGTAACTATAGACCAATATCAGTATTATCAATTATATCCAAACCTCTTGAAAAACAGGTGCACAAACATCTTAGCCATCATCTAGACACTACAGTCTTTTAATAGATAACCAGTCAGGATTCAGGAAAAACCATTCTTGTCACACAGCTCTTATCAACATTGTAGATACTTGGCATAATAATATAAATGAAAATAAATACTGTGGAGCCCTCTTTGTAGACTTTGCCAAAGCATTTGATGTAATTGACCACAAACTGCTATGCCCCAAAACTATCGTTATATGGTATATCTGATAACAGTCTGAAGTTAATTAGATCAAGTCTTCATAATAGACAACAATATATCATGATCAATAGCACAAAATCGAGTACACTTCCCGTAAAATATGTGGTACCACAAGGGTCTGTTTTAGGCCCACTTTTATTCTCTATATATGTTAATGACCATCCCCTCTTCATCAATGAATCGTGTGAACTTTTTTGTGATGACACTACAATTCATACTAGTCACACCAGTCTTGACAGAATATCTACCTCACTACAAAGTAGCAATGATTCTCTAAGCAAATGGTGCAGTTATAACCACATGTCACTTAACCCTCAAAAGATCAAAGTCATGCTTATTACAACAAGACAAAAGAGACAAAACATGACAACTAGACTTCCACCAATATTCATGAATAATGAATCTATTGGGGAATTTGGAAACCATAAACTTCTAGGTATTGTGATTGACAACAATCTGTCATGGATGGCTCACATAAATAAAATGTGCAAAACAGTCTCCAAACACGTATATCAACTATGCAAAATCAAACACTTTATCAACACACATGCCAGAAAACTATTTCTACATGCTTACATTTTATCTTCAATCAACTATTGCTCTACCCTTTTTGACACAGCCAGTGTCAATATTCTAAAACCTCTCAATAGCACTTACAAACGAGCACTCAAAGCAGTTCTTTTAAAATCTTCTACTTTAACCGTAGCAGACTATGCAAAACTTGAGATTCTTCTGTTAAAAGATATGTTTACCCTGAATGAAGGAATATTCATGCATAAAGTTATGGAGGGTCAAGCTCCACTAACGATCCAATCTAAATTCCAATTGACTTCCCGATATCTTACCAACATTCAATTACCAATACCTAGAATTGAACTCTATAAATCAAGCCTCACATACTCAGGCAGCCTACTCTGGAACATGCTACCAACATACGTGAAAACATCCCAAAGTAAAGAAGCTTTCAAGAAAGCTATGTATACCCACTTCAAAAGTACTAACTTGATTTGCTAACACAACAGTTCTCTTGCCACATGTACGCCAGTAAATGTCTGTTCAAGGAATGGTCACAGCATGCCACCTTGATCATATAATCAATGAATTAACCTTTGTGTTATGGCTTTGAAATGTATACCATTGGTTAATAACACAAAAAAATATCAGTAAGAATTATTTAGTAGCTATGTTAAGTTGTGTAATTTTGTGTTTATTATGAACTATCGTTTTTCTTTGTCATAAATAAAGAGCCTACTACGTTAGACTGTATTGATATAATTTTTGATAGACTTTATATATGTCCCTTGTATGTTATATTTTGTTTTATCAATATCACTTTTACTATATACTAAGGTAGCAATATTTTATGATGAGATTGCTTGTGTAGGTGTTGTCAAAGATAACATATTATCCAGATAATCATACAATTCAAAAATGTACTCTCTGGCTCTGCCTATCTGTCTGTCGCTCTCCCCCATCTCCCCCTCCCCTCCATTCTTCTTAAAACTTAAACCGCTACAAATGCAGTAATTCTGTTATGAAATTTGGAAAATTTCTTGACTGTTATTGTTATAACTCATGCAGTTATTATTTTCTATATACAAGTATGTATTTTACTCAAGTGGAATTGTTAAATTGTTTTGTCTTAATTGTTAGACATATTTTTGTATGCGGATGTTCTTTGCAGGCTACATTTTGGCTTGTTTATTATTGATAGCTGTATCTTAAGGTGAGAGAGGTTTGTGTGGGCGTTTTGTTACATGCCATTTATCTAGATGATCACGCAACCTGGAAATGTACTCTCTCTCTCTCTCTCTCTCTCTCTCTCTCTCTCTCTCTCTCTCTCATTCCTCTTATATATGAAATGTGTCATTTTTATATAAATGTTTGGTTATACATTTTATAGTGATTTATTTTATCATCGTCCAAAAAGCATACAACATTGTTCTCCATCTTCAATCAATATACCATGCCTCTTGGAAATGTACTGAGTGAGTTTAAACTGATTTGCCTAACTTCGAATTGTTGTACTGATGCTGTTGTTGGCGGGGCTGTTAAAACTGTTTATATCAGGCTCTTCGACATTTTGTAACTTAGCTTGATATCTTTATTGATAGTATATATATTTTTAAAGGGTTTTAGTGAGGATGCTTTAACAGAATTGATATCTGGTTTATTTTGATGTTGATGTAACCTGAAAATGCTCTCTCTCTCTCTCTCTCTCTCTCTCTCTCTTGCTTCTTGCTGTCTCCCCTCTATTTTACTTTATCCATATTACCTAATTATAATCAGGGTATCAGTTTTCATGTTAATGTTTGATTTATTTGCGAATTATATGTTTATTAACGTATATCTCTTTTCTCCCCCCCAAAAATCTATGTATCTCTTGAAATTAATGCTCAAGTCAGTTAGGGACTTATGTATTGTTAAATATATAATTTTAAAAAAAGTCATGTTGTCGTTGTTGTAGTTAACAGTTTTACCTTTGTTTTGTTGATAGTCCCTAATCAGGGCAAGGGCCGGATGAAAAAAAGTATGCGCATGCTTATTCTGTTACCCTTGAAAAATAAAGATTCATTTATTCATTCATTCATTCTCTCCTTCCCCTCTCTCTCTGTCTCCCCAAAGGTGACTCTCTGGTCTTTCTTCATTCTTTTTTCTTTGTTGTTGCTTGTAGTTGCTTCTCTCTCTCTGTCATTTCTTACCTTCTTTCTATTCTCTTTCTTTTTCTTTTCCTCCTCCTCCTTCTTCTTTTTCTTTTCCATCTTCTTCTTCTTCTTTCTGTTCAGGAATGATCTGACTTCAATCTGCTCCATGGAAGAAACAAAAAAGCCTATTCAGGTATGTTTTAACGGGATCTGTGTGTGTGTGTGTGTGTGTGTGTGTGTGTGTGTGTGTGTGTGTGTGTGTGTGTGTGTGTGAGAGAGAGAGAGAGAGAGAGAGAGAGAGAGAGAAAGAGAGAGAGAGAGAGAGAGAGAGAGACAGAGACAGAGACAGAGAGAGATAAAGAGTCTCAAAGACGGTGGGACAGACAGAGACTCACAGAGATAGAGAGACAGAGAGCGAGAGCGAAAGACAGACAGACAGAGCACGACCAATAAATTCATACATTACCTAAAAAAGATTCGACTGTATAAAAACACTATCACGAGATACCATACCACACATTTCCACTGTTCCATTTTTAAAAAAGCCACAGAACCAAACCCCCCCCGCCCCCTTCCCCCAAAAAACCCCCCCACCAAAATGGTAAGAAAAAATTCGCCCCCCCAAAAAACCCACCCCAACAGCAACCAACAACAACATAAAAAAACAACAACAACAAAACGCAAACAACAAACCCTCACCAAACAAAACTCAAAACACCAGCAACATCACAACAATAACAACACACCAAAAACAACAAGAAAACCCCAAATAGTATGATAATTGAGTGTGATACAATAAACAGTCTCACTGCCTACACGGAATATATAACTCAACCATAGTCATTCTCAAAATGCATAAAACGTTTGGCTCTTTTATGAAGACCCACCTCCCACCCCTTACCTCACCTGTCACATAGTTGGGGCACTACTGAAGATTTTGCAACCAGCTTCCTCCACTCCTCGCGGTCCTCATCTTCCTGTTAGTATGTCGTTCCACTCAAGGCCAGTCCTCCACTCTCTGATGTTGTCTTCCTATCGTTTTCCTCTGTCTGCCTCTTCTTCGTCTCCCTCCTTGTACTGTTTGTTCCCTGTGGGACAGTCTTGGCCAGCCCAGATATTCGTGTGACGTGCCCGTACCACTTCAGTTTGCGTCTTTTCACTGAAGTTAGGAGCAAAGCAACCTCCTCATTTATCTTCGCAAATGGGCAGTTTGATATTTCGACAACCATGATCTTCAAGCGTTAACGATTGGTAAAGAGGGTAAGTGATGCTGGGGGTGGTCGTGGGTAGGGGAGGGGGGTAGTGACCTAGTGGTTAGGAGTCTTGTGCTCGAGATCTGACGGCTCGGGATCAAGTCACCACGGAGGCGCCCGTTTTAGGGGATTTTTCCCCTGGAGTTAACATCAGTACTGACTCCACTCCTTCAAAAGTTCTTCGGATGAGACAATCAGCCGAGGCCCCGTGTGCGAACTCACGCAGAACATCTTGCGCACACGTCAAAACCCGTTCCGCCTTTCGGAGGAGTAAGCCATTGCCTGCCGATAGGAACGGTTGACAAATTTTAAAAAACAAAAACAAAAAATAACCCGAAGCATGCGCACAGTTTTCGTGTTTAGACTCCATCCCCAAAGTCGGAATGTGGGTACCTTAATGATGGTTAAATACGGTTGCATACGCAAAATCTCACCATTGGATACGCAAAATCTTACCATTGGTGAACCTCGGAGATCTTAACGAGGAACGAAAAAAAAAAGTTATAAACCGTTTGTGTTTTATATAATGCAAAAAACCGCTTGGCTCTTTAATGAAGATCCCTTTACCATTCCCTCAACCCTCTCAAAACAACATTTTCATTCATTTTAGAAAAAAATTAATGGGCTGTTTGATATTCAACAAGCTTGACCTTCGAGCGTTGATGAGCATTTAGCGGACTTGTTAAACAGTTTTCAATCGTTGCCGCTATTGTTGCTGATGATATATGACACACACAGTGTTCAGCGAGTTTCTTTGTTTCTCATCTCTTTTTCCTCGTCCCAGCTGCTACCAACGTCCACGACATTAATTACAATTTCATTATCTCTAGACGAATCTACGCATTCATTCTAAGCGTCCCCCTCCCTCCCTCCCTCGGTGTCAGGAATAAAGCTAAGTGGCCCATTTGATGAAAAAAGGGATTAACTAAATTGTGTTTTGTATATCGGCTAGAGCAGACCACCACATCATAAAAAGAGCAATGAACTTCGTAGTGGATGGAAAGAGACCAAAGGGAAGACCTAGCTAGGCCTGGGCTGCCTGTATTGCAGATGATCTTAGAGAAAGGGGTATAACTAAGGAGGAAGCTCAAAACAGAGAGAGATGGAGAAGGCTCGTCAATGTCAAACCTCCCCCGGGAGAAACATGACAAAAAAGGAAGAAGAAGAAGTATATGGCTAGAGTTCCGAGGTTCACCAATGGTGAGAGTTTTGCGTGTGTTTTGCCCACAGTTACGCAAAGAGATGTACTGTGTCTGACAGTGGTAAGCCGAATGTGACCTACCTGAGACACTGCATGCTTGTGTAGAGTAGGGGTAGCGGGTACAGAAGGAAAAGTAATATCCACATCCGTAATTTTGCCAATGCTGGTTTCTGTAGAAGAGGCAGTTTCAGAGATATTAGCAACGTTAAAGATTTATGTAAGCAAGCATGCGGGCGCGCACACACACACAAATGTATATATTTGAGAAAATATAGTGAGGAAAAACAACTGCAGGTAGCCAGTTACAACTTCATTCCCATCATAAAAAATGATTTTTGTCCAAGATTCGGGGGGAAAAAAATTCACTATAAGATAAATCTTTGAAGTCAGCTTTTGGGCAATAATTGAATAAGGAAGGACCACACACACACACACACACATATATATATATATGAGAAAATAAAGTGAGGAAAAAACAAGTGCAGGTAACCAGTTACAACTTCATTCCCATCATAAAAACGACTTTTGTCCAAGATTCAAAAAAGAAAGACAAGTTCACTATAAGATAAATCTTTGAAGGCAGCATTTGGGGAATAATTAAGTAAAGATCACGCCTTTGGCCTGACTCGAGTTTCGGCTCCTGGTTGAGTACTCTTCGGAGGTCACGGCAACGTTTGTAACCTCACTTATCCTTTGTGGTACCTAACAGCAAGACACTTTCCATAACTTCAAAGTGTTTATTGCAGCCCTAAGAATAAAAATAATAGATATTCTTGTGGCCTACCACCACTGCCAGCAAAAGATGGAAAATAAAAAGAGAAGGAAAATATGTGAAAGTAAAAGTGGTAAAAAAATGTATTAAAAAAATAAGTGGCTAACGAATCTTTGTGCCTTATGTTCTTTGTGGACCCTTTTTCATATCAAAAGGATGCAGGGAGATAATAAAGTCTGTATCCAGCCAATGGGTCTGTTTTAGCTGGAAAGCAATGTTAACCCCGAACATTGTCAGCCATGTTACCCGAACATTGTCAGACACTTTTGAGTGTTGACACAGGCAGAAGAAGTTGAAAATAAATGGCCTTTACTTGGATATCAGAAGAGATGCTATTCCCCACTTGACCAATCATATAATTGAGAAAATATAGTGAGGAAACACAAGTGCAGGTAACCAGTTACAACTTCATTCCCATCATAAAAATGATTTCTGTCTAAGATTCGAAAAAGAAAAACCCCCCAGAAAAGTTCACTTCAGGATATCGGAGGAAATAAAAGTATGCTTTCCCCAATCGCTTTTCTCATTAACTTTTACGCAGCGTTTGTGGATATATACGCGTATTTATTTGCATGTGTAAAAATTCGTCTTGGACTCCTTTTGTGTACAAAAAAAAGAAAACTGGAAAAAACACAAAACAAGAAAGAAATACACTCACTTTGTTTAATTAAAGGAGTAACAGTCTTTAACAGTTCAAGCTAATTAAACCTCCCTCACCCTTCACTCGCCCTCCCCAAACAAAACAGCATACAAACAGCATAAATGGACAAAAATAAAACACACAAAAAACCAGCCAACACACTAAACAAACCCTCAGCCAGCCAACCAATCAGTCAACCAGTCAACTAACCAGCCAATAATCGGACAAACCAACCAACCAACAAGCAAATAAAATGGAAAGAAAATAAAAAACAGAAAGTTTAGCCCCCAAAAAATCATGAACCTAATCAACGTTTACCCTACACTACTCTACTCTTTTCCTCACAAAAAGATATTGAACAAAAATAATGATACTACTACTACTACTACTACTACTACTATACTACTAACAATATATGGAATTTATATAGCGCTGAATTTTTTAAAAGAAACAAATCGAAGCGTTTGCACTCATTTACACGCATGCAACTTTCCTCACATAACATAAGATATTTAAGTTTATGCACACACACACACACACACACACACACACACACACACACACACACACACACACACACACACACACACACACACACACACACACACACTTAGTGGTGATGAAGAAGGTGAAGGATGCTGTTGATAAAGTAGGAACAGATATGAAGGGAAAGTGTCAGGTAGGAAATAAGTGCGTTTTGAGGCTGGATTTGAATGTATCAAGTGAAGGCCTTTGGCGAAGTGAAAGAGGAAGTTCATTCCAGGTGGATGGACCAGAAACAGAGAAAGAGCGACGGCCAACAGAGGTTTGTTTGAATCTGGGTGTTCGAAAGCACAAAGAACAACCACCACAATCCTAGGTCTTACAGAGAAAAAGATAAAGTGTCGTGTTGTTAACAGCCCTATGGACCCCGAAGGCCATATCAGGACTGTCAACGATTCAATTTCAGCGACTCCAATAACATCCACTTCAAAGTTCACCATCAACACTATCCAATCCCTTCAAACATCCAACATCGTCAATTTGAGAAAAACAACCCATTAATGACTAACACACCTGAATAATCGTTTTGTTCCTTCAGATCAATCAAACCAAGCCGTGCTGAGGACGCCAGCCATTCCGCTAATTTATCCTCCCCAGGTTACAAAAAAGCGTATAAAAAACTCCCCATAATGAACACTTCAAAGTACAAAAACAATACATAAAAAAATGCCACATGGGCAAATCAAACTGCAGAATGGATATTCTGTTCCCATCCCAGTACCTAAGACATCAGTCACTACCTGGTCACCAGAACTTAATAATACAGGCAAAATGTTGACAGACTGGCTTGAAAAAAAGGAAGATGCATGGATTAAGCAAGGTAAAGGTGTCCCATAACCTATAAGGTCGTAAGGGAGCGAGGCGTCAGAGACCTCACTTCTCTAGGGGCCAGCATATTGAGGGCGGCGCCCATCTCCTCTCCCTCGCTGCTTTACCTTCCCTGACCCTAAAAGAGGGCAGGGACCCATTTACAGCTGGGTGAACTGGGGGACTGTACAGAAGCCAAGACGCGCAAACGGTCACCCATTCAAGTGGTAACCACGCTCGATGCTGCTTAACCTTGGCTGGGGGAAAGCGAGTGCTCTGACCACTGAGCTATCCCGTCCCATGTGAATGGGCTAGGAAGGCAGAAAAGAGCAGAGATGATATAAAGGTCAGTAAAAAAAAAAAAAAAAAGACAAAAAAGACAGAAACATAGGGAGTGATAGAAAAAGAGGTATTTATTTAGCCTAGCACAGAATTTTCAGAGGGTGGGGATGCTATTTATACTGAAAACGCCTCCTGCATTCCCACTGGGGCGAGAAATGATGATGATGATGATGATGATGATGATAAAGAGAGCATCCACAACTATAACAAACGTACCAGTAACAAAAGATCCACTTCTCACAGGTCCCGAAAAGCATGCTTCATATAACCCATTGTCCAATCCTGGCGGAAAGAAAATAAAAACAAGCAAAAGATGAATTACAAACTAAAAGAAACAGCTGTCGTTTCTTCCCAACATTAAATAACCCCCACACAAAACCCTAACGCATTGCTTTTACTACCAGCCATTAGTTGTCTTAGATGTGAATGGCCAGTGCAGACTATGAAGGCTCTCATTTAGCTGAGTACATGCGCGCGCATGGTTTTTGAAATCTGTTGTTCATTATGTTTAAGGAGAGTTGCATGCCTGTAAATGATTGAGTGCAAGCGCTTCGATTTTTTTTTTTTTTTTACAAGATTCAGCGCTATATACATTCCATATATTATTATTATTATTATTATCCTGCGTCTCTTGACAATAATCATAGTTCATATTTTGCTGGCCTGCCTTCTCAAAAAACTGCTAGCCTTTTTTTAAAACACTGCTACTCGATTTTTTTTCGTTCCTCGGCTAGAGCTCCGAGGTTAACCATAGTGAATGTTTGTGTCTACGAGCACTGTTACCCACCATTAAGGCAGCCGCACTGCGACTTCGCGGATGGTGTCTAAACACGACTGTGCTGTGTGCACAGGTGAATTTTAATTTTTGTTTTAAATTTTGTCACCCGTTCCTACCGGCACGAAATGGCCTACTCTTCCAACAGGCGGAACAGGTTTTTAACGTTAGCGCAGGATGTTCTGTGTGCATTCGCACAAGGGACCTCGGTTTGTAGTCTCATCCGAGGGACGTGTAGGGCAGTGGAGTCAGTACTGATATTAGCTCCTGGGGAAAATGCCCTGTACAGGACGTAACCGTAGTGGTTCGATCCTGGGCCGTCAGATCACGAGCGCTAGACTCTAATCACCAGGCAACCACCCCCTCCCCGCTACCCGACTGATTTTCAAAAAATAATTTTAAAAACATGCCGACTTCAGTTTTGGGTTTAACCCCACAGGCTGTCAATCACGTCTTGAATCAAATTTAAAATATATGAGAGCTTTTGGAGCATTCCTCATCTCATAGTTTTTTGGGTTTTTTTCCCCTGCCTTCAACACCAAGGTCGTGGCCCTGCCGATAGTGGTGACGTGGGTGTGAAATGTGGTGTTTTGGATGTATGTCATGTGGTTTGTTTTTCAATTGTTGGCTTGATTGAACGATTGATTGGTTCAGGTTTATGACTGTACAGATGATGTGGGGCATAGCGCTTGATTTGTTCTCTGCAAGATATAGGCATAAATTCATTCATTTATTATTTATTCATTGACTTTCGAAAATCGCCGCAGCTCCCTTAGACTACCCTACGCTATTGGGGGGGGGAGTTTTGGCGGGTGGTGATTGGAGAACAACTGGACAAAGCCTCCGAATTTTGGCAAGAGTCAACTAGTCTAAGTGTTTTAGTTTTTCATTGTGGTCATGTGTAATCAGAGGATGGGCATTTCAGGACAACTGTACAGGGCTGTTTGTGGGGGCATTTTTGCGGCAGTATTTGCCTGTTTCATGTCGAAATGGGCAGAATTCAAATCTGCCATGTGTACCTCCATCCTGATACTGAAAAGCCGGCAAGATGGTGTCCTGTTAGGACTGACCCTCACCTATCTATTTTGGGGGGAACTTTTATTGCGGTGTGGTGACTTGGAGACCAACCCTGGACCCACCCACCCCTAAATCTACTGGCCAAGGATGCAAGCTGAGGCAAACGAGCTTGACAACGGGTGGTGGTTAAACTGTCGCAGGGAAGCCTTCTCGTAGGACCAAAACCAGTGCAGAGGTGGCTGCCAACACACCTATGACCATTCAACACAGACATGATTCCTCTCCTGCAGCAACTCCCAAGGAACTGACGATGAACACGATGACAGTCAAAATAGAAAAGCTGGAAAACCTATTGAGGTCTACAGTGGACAGTTTCAAAAGAGAGATTCAGGTGTTGACAGACATTGTTGGTGTTCTGAAAGAAGAAATGTGTAACCTTAGAAGAGACATGAACAATCTCAGAACTGAAAACATAGAACTACGACAGACAAATACAGAAATGTATATGAATTCCATACATTATTATTATTATTATTTAACTGACGAACAGAGTGGATAAGCTAGAAAAGAGGGCAGACAATGCAGAAGGACGGTCACGGAGAAACATTACTGTTCATGGCTTAGAGAAGAAAGCAAATGAGAGTGGTGCTGACTGTGAGATGGCTATGAAAAATCTTCTCTCTGAAAACATGAATGTTAAGGGTGTAAAGTTTGATAGAGTGGCCCGTATCAATTCTAAAGCTAACTCTCCTATTATTGCCAGATGCTGTTTTTATCAGGATAAGATTAGAATAATGAAGGCAAAATCTTGCCTGAAAGGCTCTAGCATTTTAGTAGATGAAGATTTTTCTCAGTCTGTTAGGGAAATTAGGCATAAATTGACCCCATATTTAAATAGTGCTAGAGCAGAGGGGAAACAAGAAAGAATGGTTTTTGACCATGTGATAATAAACGGAGAAAAGGTGACCCTCAATATCCAAAGAAAGGAATAGCTCTTTGGCCGGCCCATACACACATCTGTCCCTAGATGCAATTCACAGGGTAAGCCAGAAAGTAAACCTACACAGGTCATAAGTGGGCCAATCTCAGAACTGAAAACATAGAACTACGACAGACAAATACAGAAATGTATATGAATTCCATACATTATTATTATTATTATTTAACTGACGAACAGAGTGGATAAGCTAGAAAAGAGGGCAGACAATGCAGAAGGACGGTCACGGAGAAACATTACTGTTCATGGCTTAGAGAAGAAAGCAAATGAGAGTGGTGCTGACTGTGAGATGGCTATGAAAAATCTTCTCTCTGAAAACATGAATGTTAAGGGTGTAAAGTTTGATAGAGTGGCCCGTATCAATTCTAAAGCTAACTCTCCTATTATTGCCAGATGCTGTTTTTATCAGGATAAGATTAGAATAATGAAGGCAAAATCTTGCCTGAAAGGCTCTAGCATTTTAGTAGATGAAGATTTTTCTCAGTCTGTTAGGGAAATTAGGCATAAATTGACCCCATATTTAAATAGTGCTAGAGCAGAGGGGAAACAAGAAAGAATGGTTTTTGACCATGTGATAATAAACGGAGAAAAGGTGACCCTCAATATCCAAAGAAAGGAATAGCTCTTTGGCCGGCCCATACACACATCTGTCCCTAGATGCAATTCACAGGGTAAGCCAGAAAGTAAACCTACACAGGTCATAAGTGGGCCAGAGTCAGTCACACACAATAGGGCTTTGTGCTGTGGAGCTTGACAGAGACACAACTGGCTTTAAGAAGCAAGACAGACGGGTCTGACCAAGGTTTACTAGGCTTAGGCCTCACATCTGTTTTGTCTGGTTGTAGGCAGCCCTCCAATAAAGAGCCCTTATTAATAAATGATGATGGCAGTACTAATGATAGCATTAACTTGGTTTCTAGTCTCATCAATATAAATAGTGATAGTGTCAGTTTAGATCATGTAGACTCATAGGATAATAGCAATAAAAATGAAACAAATAAAACTTTTTCTTTTTTTAAATCTTGGAACATAAATGTGAATAAAAATGAAACTAATAAAACTTTTTCTTTTTTTAAATCTTGGAACATAAATGGGTTGCTTTCTAAACTCACTGACAGGGATTTTGTATCTTATGTGCGTAGCTTTGATTTTATTTGTCTGTCAGAAACGTTCCTGGAAAATATACAGCCAGATGTTTTTAGTGGCTATAAGGCCTCTGTAAGTCTACAATTAAAGTTAGTCATCAAAGGTTAGTTTCCGTGGGTTAGTTTGTTTAATACAGTATGAGTTAGCTGCCCTTGTGAAATGTTTGGATGTTCCTTGTTCTAACATTTGTGTGTTTCTCTTTGACAAATCTTTGTTGTGTACTTCAAGGAATGTGTTATTGGTATGTGTGTATATACCACCTGAAGGTTCACTTTTTTATAACATGTTTGACAATGATAATGGAATTGCTATGCAGGAAGAATGTTTAGTCAATTGTGTGGTGTCATTGGATGAAGTAGATATAATACTGTGCGGAAACTTAAACAGCAGGACATCAAACTTTTCTTCTTATCATGTAGCGAATGACTTTAATTCAGATTCCCATAGTGATAGCATGTCTCTCAGTAGTAATCGTAATTTTGAAGATTCTGGTATCAATAACTATGGTAAATATTATTGAATGTGTGCACTGCTTTTGGGTTACAAATTATAAATGGTGTATGCAATGGTGACCAGCTAGAACACTATACATTTATTTCTGATGGAAGATGCAGTGTCAATGATTATTTTTTAGTGTCAGATGATTTGTTCTCTCAGATTTTTGACTCATGTCATTTTGTTTGTTGCTGAGCATTCTGATTCTGATCACCTTCCTGTTGAATTACATATTAATCCAGTATATGATACATGTACCGTAACTGAGGAGCCAGCAGTTGTGGAAAAGTTTGTATGGGATGAAAGCAAACTCTCAGTTTATAAAGAAAATCTCGGTGAAGAGAACAATTTCTAAATACCTTCCAAATGATTGATGAGAACATTGATGAAGCTCTAGATATATTTAATGATCTTATAAAAACCAGTGCTGTTTGTATGAAGAAACTGGTTCATATCAATAAAAGTCTATCAAATGATACATGGTTTGATAATGAATGTAAAAGAATGAAACGTAGGGTCAGAAAACTTTTGAAGCCTTACCGTAAAACGTTAAAGAATGAAGACAAAAACTTGAAAGGGGTTTCACAAGAAGGGAATATAAATTTTACATGCTTGAAAGGAAAAAAGAAAAAGTATAACAAGACTTACTTGCATATGATGTCTTCCATCCCCTTTTCAAGTTCAGTTCTGGAAGAATATTAAGACGGCTTCATTTAGAAAGAGTCAGCCAAAGAATAATATATCTGTCAACAAATGGTTGCAGCACTTCAAAACCCTGCTACAGAAAGACTCAGTAGACAACTCCATGAACACTGATGGTGACTATGAAGAAACTGAGGAAGATTTTGATCGTCCCATATCTAAAAATGAAATATTATTAGCACTTAGAAACTTGAACATGATAAAGCAGCTGGTCCTGATCAAATCATTGGAGAATCACTAAAAAATGGTGGTGAAAATGTACTTTTTCTGCTAAAATTATTCAACAAAATCTTTGATAATGGTCTTTTTCCAGATAATTGGACTGAATATATCCTTCTAACATTACACAAAAAGGTGATGTTGACAACCCTAAACTAAAAGGGGAATCTCTCTAGTGATATAAAAGTAAGCTGTACAGTTTCCATCATCAATATAGGGTTTCAGGAATGGGTTAAAAAAAAACAACATTACAGGTGAACACCAAGCCGGTTTTAAGAGAGGGTACTCCACTAAGATCATATGTTTACCCCTACTTGCATTTATCCAGAAACATTTGCTCATAACCGTAAGCTCTATGTAGCATTTATTGACTTTGAAAAGGCCCTTTGAATCTTTAATAGAAACTTGTTAATGCCTATTCTCCTGAAAAATGGTGTGAAGGTAAACTATTACGTTGTCTGGAGCTATGAAACAGAATTCAAAAGCAAGTAAGTGTGGATCTAAGCTGACGGACATAATATACTGCAAACCCCTGGAGTCAAACAGGGTGATGTATGTAGCCATCTTTTTTTTTTTTTCTGTTTTCATTAATGAATTAGCCATAGAAGTCATTAATAAGGGTAAACATGGTGCTACTTTCCCCCCAAGATTTCACAGAATTGTTTATTCTTCTGCTTGCTGATGATGTCATCCTGCTATCTGAAACTGTTGTAGGCTTACAACAGCAGCTGAATAGCTTAAGCAGTGCTGCAACAGCACTTGATCTTAAGGTTAATCTGACTAAGAGTAATATTGTTATATTCAGAAAAGGTGGTTATTTAGCTGCTCACGAAAAATGGCTTTACAGTGGAAAAGTCATGCCCGTGATTATTGTATATAAATATCTAGGAATCTGTTTTTCTATAAAGCTTAGTTTCACAACTGTATGTAAAGATCTGGCAAGTCGAGGTAAAAGAAGCTTGTTTATTGTATTGAAAAAATTACGATTATTGAATAATAATGCTTTTGACTTGTTGATTAAGATATTTGATGCACAAATACAACCCACTGTTTATAAAGGCGCGGAAATTTGGGACTGGATGCAGCGGGAACACATTGCGAATCAGTACACCTCTTGCTTTAAAGCAGTTATTTTTAGGGTTAGATAGACGTACACCTAATTTATCTTGGTTTATATTTAAACCAATAGATTTTCCTCTCTCTGTTAATGCTGCTGTAAGATGCATTAGATATTTGGGTAAAGATTCGCATATTTGGGTGAGTGCAGGTTAAATTTTAAGTCTTACAAGATCTTTTATGATCTACTTGTCAAGGGAAAAGCACCTGGGCTTCACAAAAACGTACGTTTTTTTTATTGAACTTGACTTTGGGTTTGTTTGGCTCAATCAACGTGTCGGAAATTGTAGAGAGTTTTTCAAGGGTTTTCAAGGGCAAAGACTGATTGACTGCCGTTGGCAGCAGTGGAGTGGTCACATACAAAACAGTGAAAGATTTCAAATGTACAACAATTATAGGTTCACACGATTTTCAAACCTTATTAAAGCTTGATATGGACATACATTTGAAAAGAATTATGTCTAAGTTTAGACTTGGTGTATCAGACATAAATGTTCATAAATTTAGATATATAGAACATGATGATGATGACCTCAGGTTGCTATGCCCATTATGTAAGCAAACAGTGGAAGATGAAGTTCATTTTGTGCTGTGCTGTCCAGTATTAGAAGAAGTAAGACAGAATAACATTCCAAGAAAGTATAGTAGACAGCCTAATTTATTAAGATTCTGTCTACTCATGGCATCTAGTCACCCTGAGATTGTGCGCAGCCTTGTTTTATATTTGTGTAAAGCCTTTAGAATAAGAGATATCTTGGTTTCTTAAGTCATATTTTTTGGAACTGATTTTTATTGTGGTAGTGTGGGTATACAATAACATTTTGGTTTTTTGTGTTACTTTTTTCTCTCACTAAAATACTAAGAAGTTTGGCAACCCCCCTTCATGTATGGGCCAATGGCCTATTTGTGAATAAATCTTTCGAGCTCGAGTTCTCTCTCGCTCTTTCTCTCTCTCTTCAGTCTTTTTGCCCCATCAATCTAGTGTTGAAAAAAAAAACCTACCCTACTTTCCCGCTGTTAAGTCCCAATGACCTGGAACCCTCTCCCTTCCAAGATCAGAAGTATTCAAACGCTACACTCTTTTAAATCTTAAGATATCCCCACAGTCGGAATGGGGTGGTTATCTTAATTTAGGGGGGGGGGGGGGAGGTTTGGAGCAAAAACAGTCACATACACAAACATCTTACCATTGGTGAACCTCAGAACTCTAGCTCGGGCCAAAACCTTAAAGATTTAAGAATTGTGTGAATTCCTTACCTGTATTTTCTCACTCCCTGCCTTTACACCTCCATGGACTGCCCAGGGCCGCAGCGCCACAGCTGAAAACTCTCTGCAAACGAAACGAACTAAAGCCGCAGTTTCACAGATGCCATAAACAATAGCCCCCCCCAAAAAAAAGCAGTTAACAAAACTTGCTGGCAAAATTCACATGTAAAATTCATCTAATAACAGTTCTATAGGTGTTATATCTTGCTCTTATTTGTGCCTTTTTCATAAAAGAAATGGCATGGGTATAAACAAAGAAAACGGTTTAGCAGAAAGTGATAATATTCTACACTGCTTAACCTGCGAGATAACATAAAAAGATATGTGCCGTGAATAATGTGCAACAGCATCAACTTCTGCTTAAACAAATTAAAATAGACTTCACAAGGTTCTAAGTTTGCGATGAACCATGTTTTTCTGTCTTTATTTCCTTTTAAAGTAAGATTTTTTTCTCTCAAGAAAACGGCTAGAAAGGAAATTAGCACCAACCATATCCCACATACTGGAAAATGTGTACATTTGCTGGCAAAAAGGACATAACTTCCTGTTTCAGAACCACAAAAGGTTTTGGGGCAAATTTCAGGGAAATTACCTTTAAGTGTTTTCACATGCTGATTTAATGCTGAACGCAAAAAGACAAATATTTGAGAGATTTTTGTTTCATTTTGCCTCTGTAAAGACACAACCTTGGTTCTTTCAAAAATCAAATTTTTGTTTTCTTCAAACACGATTTTCCATCCTCTACTAAGCAGTGCTAACGGCAAACTAAAAAATCAATTCAGATTTTTTTTTAAATCCGGGAAACTTTATGATTATCAAAAGAAAATGGGAAAAACTAGCCAAAAGTTTGTAAAATGAAATATCTAGAGAAGCCTATAATTATGAAAATTTAGAAAAAAGGAAACACTAAAAAGAAAATCAAAATGAAGTATCTGAAAAACTTTTATAAGGTTTTTTTAAAGGAACGAAAAGATGACAGAATAAGAAATATGGAAAAGTTTATCACGGTTTCCAAGAAAAAAAAATTGATAAAAAATTCGACATAAAAAATGAAATAAAACATTTTTTAAAACCACGAAAGTGAAAACAGAACCACTTGGATAACGTATATCTGGAAGAGTTTACAATAATTTTCAACAAAAAGAAGAAAATCAGTAAAGTATTTCAAAAAGTTTATGATGACCAACAAAAACAAGGAAAACAACAAATGAGATAAACTATCTGGAAGGGTTTATGACATTTCTTTTGTTTTAAGGGGGGGGGGGGGTATGCAGGATAGCCTAGTGGTTAGAGCATTGTGCTCGCAATTTTACGGCCCGGGTTCGAGCCACCCCCGAGAAACCCATTCAAGAGGATTTTTCTCCTGGAGTTAACATCAGAACCAACTCCATCCCCTGTTCGGATGAAGAGTATAAACGAAAGTCCTGTGTGGAAAATCCACGCAGACCATCTTGCACACACGTTAAAAACACTTTCTGCCTTTCGGATGAGTAGGGCATTTTATGCAGTAGATGACACAATAAAATACAAAAACCCGCGCGCACAGGTGTCGAGCTTACACACCATCCCCAAAGTCGGAATTCGGCTAACCATGCTGGGTAAAAAACGGTCGCATACACAAAAATCTCACCACTGGTGAACTTCGGAGCTCTAGCCGAGGAACAAAACAACACAAAACAACAACAACAACAAAAAAGGATAAAGCAAACTTACTTCAGCTCCGTAACCAGCACAAGCCACTGCAGACCGCGTTCCATTATGATCTGTCCATGGAAGTTCAGGTAGATGTCCTCGTCTCCTCTCCTCATGTCTCAAGGTCCTGATACACGATGTCCTTTGCCATGCCTCTTCCCCTATCTCTCTCCCTCCTGGTGTCTTATGTGTGTGAAGGTCTGTCTGATAGTCTTGATGCATGAGTTTTTGTCATGAGTGACCGTACTGTTCCTTTCGGAAATGTTTTGTGGACCGATTTTCAGACAGCGCACTTTTGAAGTTGTTGATGATGGTTCATGAATCCATGATGGTTGCTGTAGACCTGAAACTCGATATTTGAAACATTACTACATGTAAAGCGATTGATGGGAATATCCTTTAGTTTATTCGGGCGAAAAGCTAGCCTGTTTTTGTCTAACTACCAAGGTGAGACTTTTAAACAGAAATCATGACTGAATCTGTGTGGCTATTTGAATTTGATCACAGTGGGATAACTAAAAAGAGAAATGAATAAAACCTGCATATTTACAATAATAAGAAAAATCAGAAGAAATCTTAGCAAAATTGTCCAGAATCATAGAATAAGAATTGTAAAATTTTGTCCAAAGCACTTCTAAGCGTTGGGGATATTAACCTGATCAAATGACATTAATTCACCCGTTTATTTCTGCAAATTGGGTCTATCCGACTCATAGTCAGTAGTTTAACTCCTGTCCCTACGTTAAGGGAGAGAATCCCCTCTTTCCCAGTGCACGTGTACTGTGTGCTTCCGTAACCCAGTCACGAGTGGGAGATACGGAGGGAAGGGTTAATATATGGTTGATAACGCTATAGCGGGTTACTCGTACTGCAAAGGTTAATTAAATATTACATGTTCTTTTGAGCACTTGTATCTTGTCCTTCGTAAAAGTATGGACATGTAAAACGTATGAGAATAAAAATATTTCTCTCAAAAGAACAGGAGCTAGGAGATTCATGGTGCAAAGTTTGGGGTTTCTAGTTGATTTACTTTTTAAGATTACAATCAAAAAGAAGTGAAACAACGAAAATTAATTATAATGAGAAAGTACAGTTTGGGGAACACCATATATCTACTGCTGTTTTTACGAAAATGAATTTAATTATTTTGGGTAAAAACCTATCACTAACAGCAAAAAATGCTCTCTTGCTCTCTCACTCACACACTTCTTTCAAACATCACCTACAATGAACAGAGCTGAAACTAACACACGCATACACTTACAGTTCAGGCCTTCCCACATAATCTCGAAGGGACCATACTTACGGTAAGCCCTCAGCTCATACAGAACCTTAGGCCATGGTGGCACTTCTCCATCCTGACTGTGCCCCGAGCTATCTCCACATCCCCAGGTCTGTCTCTCTGTCTCCACATCATTGCCTCGGGGTCTCCTGGCCAGGTGTTCTGGGGTCTGCTTCTTCCTCTCTCTCTCTCCTTGTGCAGTTTATATGAAGCCTGTCTAATAATGTCGCTGCATGAATTTATCATCAGACCCATCTACCGCCTTTTATTTTTCTGAAAGGAACCGTTTCTGGTTCAGTTCAGTTTTAAAGAAACAGTTGAGATGAATATGCCAGAATATGCTAGAAGGATTAACGGCAGTGCAACGCAATTTAGCTCATATGACAATACAACAATAGTTGCTGTTTTAAGCGTTCGACGAAACCAATATTTTTGTTTTATATCCGTGAGTTATTTCTGAAATGGAAGAGGGTAACAACCCTGTCAGTGGTCATTGCTGGTTGTTGCACCCTGGGGTGCCAACAGCCGAGACTCATTTCTGATTTTTATGAATGAAGCGGACTTTTGACTTCTCCCTGAACTTCTTGAGGAGTAGTTAAGGCACGTCACTTCACTTCTACTTGTGGCAAGTCTTGGGCACATTAAGCCTGGGGAAGGCCGTCCCTCTCCATGTAGTATACATGACATGTGTGACCATTGTGCTCCATAATCTACCCAGATGAACAGCCATCTTTCAACTGCCAAAACTGAGACTTGTTTTTACTGAACATGCAAAGACCAGGGACTGATGTCTTAACGCAATGATTAGAAAGATACCGTTTTGAGACAAGACAGAAAAACAGCAGAAGAAATTTTGGTAGGTTTTGACAGAATTTTCTATTATTAGTTGCTTTCAAGTTTTGGTTTTGATGCCTTAAACAAGAGCTGCAAGTATCAAGCTTCAACATGTCAATTTATATTCCAGTTTGTTCCTTGCTCATTGGTCTGTCAGGCCCGTTGTAACCAATTTACTGAACCAATAACATTTTCAGTGTTGAATATTTTCTTCAGTAAACTGTGGGTGTGTGAAACCCATATGGTCAGAAGAGAGAGAGTGTACAATTTTTTTTCTGTTAAGATTGTATTGCAGGGCGTGTAAGACCTATGAAGCAACGTTTACTTACGGATCTATATACAGACAAAATGAAGCTATGCAAAAGTTCTAATGAAATTAGGTTTATGGATTATATAATATTCAAAGGAATTCTGACGAAAGCAAAAATTATTGTATTTTATGATGAAAAAATGGGTAGCATGTTAAAGAAAATCCTAAGAACAATGACGAATTTTCTCTTTCTTTCAGAACACACACACACACACACACACACACACACACACACACACACACACACACACACACACACACGATGATGTAAAATAGCACACCAGTGCTTATCCATTATGCTCGAAAGAAAATAGTTTTTAAAAGATAATTAAACACACACACATACACACACACTTTCCCTGAGTTCACTGTAAGCGAACAGAGGCAAAAACGGACACACACACACACACACACACACACACACACACACACACACACACACTTACGTTTCAGGTTTTTCGGTATCACTGGAAACTGCCCTTTAGATAAGATCTCAGGAAAACATACTTACGTAAGCCATGAGCTCCTAAGGGAGCCTAAGCCACTGCTGACACTGATGGTCCTTCCCTGGGGCGGGCATTCTTCACAGTCTCAACTGTGTTCCTGCCTCCACTCCTTTGCCCTAGGGTGTCGTCGGAAGATGTTCTGCGGCTGTCTCTCCCTCCATGTGCATTTCTGTAATGGCTTTTTTGTGTTTAAAGATCAAAGTATGACTTAGATCAAATCAAGGTATGACCTATTTTTTTGTTCCTAAGGTATTTTTTAGGGCAATTTCTTCATTCAAAAATCCTGTCATGGATTCTTGTGACTTACCTTGCTGGACCCCCACAGATTTGGATTCCTGCAAAAACAGCTATAAAGGGTAAAAGTTGTATTATGCTGAAACTCACCATATAGTTTTTTGATTCAAATCTGGCATCAAATGTAAAAATAAAAAACAGAGCAAAAATGATTCTGGCCTGTAATGAAAAAGACCCATAATACATACAAGACACATGAGATGATTCTAGTTTCACGTGGTATGAGTAATAAAAAGGAAGAGATTTAAATGCAACTTATGCACAATCCTCATGGTTTTTTACCACTTCAAGATAACACTTTGCTAGAAATAATCTTTATTCAACTTTATTTCAAGATGGCTGTGACAAAAGTTTTAACTTTTGTTTTCGTGTGAATTTCAATGACTTCGCCATTTGTTTAACTTACTTGCCATTAGTCCTGTCATGTCAGGGAACCTTCCCCAAAAAGCAAATGCAATTCTTTTTCATCACCTGTTCTGATGAAATGTTCTCAGTCTGTGGCGTTTGACCAGATCAAATCAATTCCTTCTTGACCTCTTTGAACATGACCTTACGTCCACATTTGTTTAAAAATCGTGAACAGATCTTGAAATGCGAGCAGCCCTTTGTGATTTACAAAGAGGGTAAAAAAAAAGTTTCAGGTATCAGTGTCCCACAGAGGTTCACGAGCATTTGGAACCTTTCATATACACTTAAGTACATCTGTCAGAAAAAGCATCGCAAAGATCCTTGATCAACGCTTAACCCATTGCGCTGGTGAGACTTCAGGTGCATGCCCGTTACATTCCTGCATTTTACCAACGTTTCTGCATTTTACCAACGTTTCTGCACTTTGCCAAGGTTTCTGCATATTTAGTAACGTGGACTTTTTAGATTATGAGATATTTACCTGGCATGTCTGACCAACTGCATGCATGCATATGACAATGGGGACTAGGGCCGTGGCTGGTCTGGTACAAATTGACCTGGAAGGTAATGAAAATCCCCATTTTTTTAAAAATCCACAACTACAGCCACGACTTTTTCCAAGGATAACAGAATCATTCTAGTAAGAATTCAAAACACAACAAATCACTGCGACCAACTCACAAAGCCTGCAAGTCAAACCAGTCATTTCAGAACTTTTCAGACATTTTTTGCATTTAACTGAAGCAACCAGGTAAACAGATTTACGTGACTTTGTGATTTGACCACTCTGTGTGTGTGTGTTTGTCTGTGTGTGTCTGTGTGCGCGCGCGCGCGTGTTGTGTGTGTCTGTGTCTGTGTGTGCGCGCGCGCGTGTTGTGGTGTGTGTGTGTGTCGCTGTACCTCGGCATGTCATGGATAGAATCATAGCTCATTCACCTTTAGGGGCTCATCACCGTACGCCACAACCGAGACAAAACTGTTTCGAGCCCCATGGGGATTCCTTGTTCACATGTCTCATCAGTAACGAAACGGCGTCAACCCCCTCAAAGGCAAAACATACCTGTAACCTCCCCGACAGTGATGCTGAAAACTAGATGACATCGCTATGGTTTTGATGACCCCCACTGTCTTGTCTGTGCACTCTCTCCACATAGTTTATCGGGGGTTTGTACTTTGATCGCAAATTGCGTCAAAGTGAGTTGATGTTGTGCCGCAGTTTGTCCCAACGCTGCGATATATTGCAATATGTGGTTACGGTGCCACTTTCTTGTCAAAAGCTGTACTGCTCAGAATAATAGATGGCTTGTTTCCAGACACAAAAAAGATACAGAGAAGAGACAGAAAGAAAGAAAGAAAGACAGAAAAAGGAAAGGAAGAACTAAAGAAAGAAAGAGAAAGGGAAGAAAGAAACTAAGAAAAAACGAAACAAAGAAAAAGAAAGAAAGAAAGAAGAAGGAAAGAAAATAAGAAAAGAAAGAAAGAAAGAAAAAGGATAGGAAGAACTAAAGAAAGAAAGAACGAAAGAAAGAACGAACGAACGAACGAACGAAAAAACGAACGAACGAACCAACGAAAGAAAGAAAGAAAGAAAGAGAGTCTGTTCCATTTATTTGAATGTTTGCTCACAAATTGTGAGAATCAGAAAGTGTGTGTGTGTGTGTGTGTGTGTGTGTGTGTGTGTGTGTGTGTGTGTGTGTGTGTGACATAGAGAGAGAGAGAGGCAGAGCGATACTCAAACTCAAACTCAGATATATATATATATATATATATATATATATATATATATATATATATATATATATATATATATATGAATCTTGAAGGGGGAAAAGATGGAAAAAGAGATACTGCAAAAAAGGAGCTAAAATGTGAAAAGCCCAAAGTAAAATAAAAAGTGAAAAGCCCAAAGTAAGATAAAATGTGAAAAGCCCAAAGTAAGATAAAATGTGAAAAGCCCTAAGCTAAAGCAACAACATTAAAATACTACTTCTACAACAAATCCCCCCCCCCCCCCACCTTCTTCCACACAAAAGGAGAAAGAGAAGAGAGAGAACAAAACAAAGAAAGCTCTAGAAACAAAAAGAAAAAACGAACACCCATACATACGCGCGTGCATGTATGTTTGTGTGTGTGTGTGTGTGTGAGTAAAAAAACTGTGTCATTTATCTACTACCATTGGAAAGAAATTCTTTTACTAAGATCTTGTACACAATTACATACACACATGGATGCATGGGCTTTTGTTTCCTCTCTCTGGATATCTATCTATTAATCTATCTGTTTCCTCTCTCTGGATATCTATCTATTAATCTATCTACCTCTCCCTTCTTATTTCCCACATAAGCAAGAGCTTACGGGCGTGCTTGCATGCGTGCACACATACACACACACGAACACACATGAGCATCCTTTTAGAAACACACTCACGCATTTCACTTCTTACTTTCTGAAAATTCTTTTTAAAAAAAATGTCCTATCCTCTTTTAAAAAGAAAACCAGTAACAAACACAACTATTCATGATATAACAGTACAGCTTTTAACACCCTGCGGCGATATAAAAGCAAATTGCGATATATCGTGATGTTGTGTCAAACTGCCGCTCGACTTGAACACTTTGACGCAATTTGTGACCAAAGTATGAACACCCAACAAAATGTGGACAGTGCCTTGTACCTGATAAGATGGTGCAGACGATCAAAACCGTACTGATGCGATCGTATTTTGAATTGACGGTATCGGGGAGGTTTCAAAGTATGCAGTTTTGCGACAAACTGTGTAGCTTCCTCTGCATACCTTACACAGTTCGTTTGAATTGTGGCTTACTGTGTAAAAGCCTCAGAGGAAGCCAAGGGGTTCATCCCAAATTTACGACATACCAAGGTATTACGACACACCGTGGCTTAGGACCAATTTCTGGCTCCATTGTTTAAATGGTGTTAGACATAATCAAATATTAGATCTATCACGTCAATGCAAAAGAAGAACATTGTTTTAGATTCAGAGCTTAGTGGTTTGGATCTTTGTTTTTCTATGCATTCCCATGCTATGTTGCAATGAATCTACGTTCAAAGGTCTGAAGCGGTAATATTCCTAGCTTTCATTTGTCGCGAGCAGCAGTGTTTCCAAATGTCCACGAACCAAATCTCGATTCGGAATCGTTTTGTCGGGAAAAAAAGCATCGGACTCGGTCGCGGGAAAACGAACGCGCTGTGGTTGCTATTTTCCGAAAAAATTCGGAAAGAGAGACTTCGGACCCCCAAACGTAGTAGAACTGCAACGTTTGTGGCCAAATGCATAGTGATATTGAATAAAGATCCAACCAAACTCTCTTTAAGCCGTATCTGTATAGGTAAGATAACCTTCAGTGAAAACAATCTGATCACTGATTTCTTGTCATTAGTGATCAGAAAAAAAGATAACACTGAAAGTCATTTAAAATGTTTTTTGCTTCATGTTCATGATCACCATTATTCTTAAAATGTGCATTGGTAAAAAAAAAAATGCCTTTCTTTTGTTCAGAATTGCTCATTTGGAGAGAGAGAGAGAGAGAGAGAGAGAGAGAGAGAGAGAGAGAGAGAGAGAGAGAGAGAGAGAGAGAGGAGGCGGAGGAGGAGAAAAAGAAAAAGCAGAAGCAGCCATGCACGCAAAAAGTCAAAAGAAAGGACAAAAGCATCATACGGTTTTTTTTCAGAACAAATGACTTTATGAGAACCATCAATACAATTAAGGAAAAACGAAAATGAGGAACCACAAGACAACACTAATACCATCAAGCCTACTGTGTTAGATTGTCTGTCCATCTTTCTGTGTCTCTTGTTTCCAGGTTGTCCCTTTCGCACATTACCTTGGCTATAACATGGTCTCTGAAAATCCAACTAGTTCTGGTTTTACACAGCTACACCACTTCCAAGTTTTCTCTTGTTCACTTCGATCAGCAGGTCTTTACAGCGAGTCACATGTCCAGTGATGATCCTTTTCACTTCTCGTGATGTGCTCCGAGTTTAGGATGCCAAGCTTCGTTCCAGAAGCATCTCATTTCTGCTGCCTGAACGATCCGCTGCAGGTGTGCTGCTAGCGTCCAAGGTGAGCATGCATTTAGAAAGACGGTCCCAACGCATGCAGTAGTTTCAGGTCAGATGTGAGATCATCGATTGCATCTACATTATACATACTTTTTTTTCCTCAACAGATGATAGGTTTTTTTAAAGTCAACAGAACATATATCAGCTACTGAATCCATGTCCCTGTATATACTTGCATTATGGAACAGACTCAACGATTTATAACAATGTGATGTGATGATGATGATGGTGATGATAAACTACTATCCACAATAACAACACAGCGATGATGAATATGATGATGATGATGATGACTGATGATGATGATGACTGATGATGATAATGGTATAAAAGGCAATGACTCTCCGAAGTCTGATTTTTCATTGATGTCAGATCAGTTTGCTATTTCTACAATATTCAACGACAAATAATCTACTTCTACACAGGTTTCCAATGGTCTCGGTGTATGTCACATGAAAAATGACAACAATTATGAGAGTGAGGAGGATGATAATGTTCCATGTCTCTCAGATTCCACGGTGATATCACATGTATACACTACTTCTACTCTATTCTACACCTCTTTTGGTGAGTACTGATAAAGATCAATGAATGAAAGCAAGTATGATTTATAGAACACAAACAAAACTCTACCACAGCCATAGGTGTGACCTTGGACTTAACCATACAGTGTCCTATGGTGGTAACATCAATGTAGAAAAAAATGTCCTCTTAGTGTCAATGACTCTCTCCCAATTGTTCACTTGTTTCATATGTATCTTCCACATCTACAATGTCCTACTGGTTTGTCTCTGGTGATGATGATAACAACGATGATGATAATGATGATGATGATGATGATACGGGTAATTCTGTCTCTGTCAATGATTTCTCAGTTGTGTGATAAAGGCCTACATTTTCTACAATGTTTACATCTCTTTGGTACGTCTTTCAACGATGACAACAACGATAACGATGATAACGATGATAACAAAGAGGTAATGATGTGATATCTCCTTCTCCACAATTCTCCAATAATGGTACTTGTCTTCTATGTTTTCACAAAGACGTAGTCTCTTGGGTGCAACTTAACATAATTTTGTACGCAACTTTGTGTTTTTTCACGCACATTATGTTTTTTGAATAATCGCTTTCCATTTAAAATTGTGCCTTTCTAATAAAGCCTTAATTCTTGCCTGTTCATTTTTCTGACCTAACAAGCAACCCTCCTGCGTAAAACTGTTCTTATACAACTTTTTATTTCTTCAATACAAAAAAGGTATGGTCGGCACACTCAAAGTTTGTATTCCTTAAATTCAAAAAAGATTATAACAGCAAACGACCTGAAAAGATTCCCCCCCCTCAAAACTAAAAGGTTACACTAAAGCACTCAATAATCTTTGAGAAATGCAATGACCTTCTTCATGAAAGGATCAAATGCTTACGTTGAGTCAAACTACGAAAGGGCATTTGAAGGCTTACTTTTGTTATAAGACACCATGCAATCACAATAAGACAGGAAAAAAGTCCGAGTAGTCATGTCCGATCACAAGTAATTTCGTGATGAATATAATGCTCTAACTGGATTGTGTGTTTTCAGAACGGCAGTTTTTAGATACAATGTTATTTGTTTTGTGGTTTTAGACCCCTGCCAAAAATATTGAATACCATTTTCTCTAACTGTTAAAACCCACTGATCCTACAACTACCATTTGTACCTTCCATGGTGAATGTGAGGTTAGGGGACTGGCGGAGGAGGGTTGGTAAAGGATAGAGCATCGAACTTGTCATTGAACAATGATTGAGAAAGCGGGTTCGACTTTCCCCAGAGGCTTCATGCAAGGGGATTCTTCACTCTGAAGTTGATTGGTTCTGGTTTTACTCCAATGAAAGTCCTTTGGATGAGACTATCAACTAAGCTTCTGTGATCAAACGCACACAGAACATTAGCCACACACATGATAGACCCATCCATTTTTTTGTAAAGGAGTAAGCCAGTTACAACCAGTACAATTAATGACACAAATTTACCCAGCATGCATCCTGCTACCTGGAGAAGGATGGGCTCCACCAGGTTGAATTTGCTCATGACACACTCAATTTTGTTTCGTTCCCTGACTAGAGCTCCAAGGTTCACCAATGGTGAGGCTTTTGTGTATGCCACCGTTTTTGCCCACCATTAAGGTAGCTGCATTCTGACTTTGGGGATACTGTCTGAATGATTCAGTACAGTGCCCTAGGGACGTCTCGGGGAGTTAAAGGAGAAGTTAAGTCAAATCAAGAAGTACATGATAGACGTATAAGTGGTTGAATACATAGCCAACAGCATAAGTTTCAACTAGGCGTGTGTCTTAAAACCGATTTTCCCCCACTCTACATGTATCGAATTCTTCTAACCTCACATAGTAAGACAACAATTGGCAAGACACCAGTCTAAAATACAAAACAGCGCAGGGTCTGCAGATAAATGGGTCATATCAAACCGGAAGTGACCTCGTAATGCAACATGGCGGCCAGAAGTACCAAAAGAAGACCACTCTCTGAAATACACTCTTCTCCTACAACTAAATCTTCTTATTTCTTAGAAAAAAAGAAAATTGGTGTTGTCAGCTTTCTACTTTGTCTTATTTGACTAGTCTGTCTCTGAAATGCTTCACTGTTACTGCCTTACAGGGTTTTTGTGTCCTCTGCAGCTGTCTAGTTTTGGAAGGGGTACCAATCCAATCCCATTCAGTGCAATCTTGTTGCTTATTGCCACTTCTCTTCGCTTTGAGTTAAACAGACATTTCTGCTCTATGTCTGGTCCATAACTTTGGCTCTATTTCTGGTCCATACTTTAATTATTGGGACAAGCACTCGATAACCAATAGCATATGAAAGCAAACAGACAAAAAAAAACTTATCTAGCCTATCGGGATTTGTGTTGGCCCCTCATTTGCAGTTTGTACAATCCCTTTGTTTGATAGGCTTGATTAAAGAAGCATTTGGGAAGTTTTTTTGATTTCTGCATTACTCCTAATTTTGTAATATCATTTATGTTCTTGAATGATTCTGTGGCTGCACAGCGAAACAGGAAAGTGTTGACCTGACCAAAACAAATGATGTAATATGTAGGGTGTATAAGGCCTTCACATAAGTTTATTAATTCCTGAGATATCAGTGAATTGGTCAGTACGATCATTCATCAATGTCCTGATTTCTTTTTCTTGCTGGCCAGAAAGTGTAGATCCCAGTGTCCTGCAATGCAGTGATTCACTGGAGCTGAGTTCACAAGGAACTGCAAATTCATCAGTCATTTCAAGTATCTTCTATACTAAGATTGATTACTTTTCCCACAGAAGTCATTTTATCATCATTTATAGGGGCTGGCTGTCTTGGTTCAGCGGACTGTTTTTCAAGGTGATTGTTCATATTTGTAAAGTGCATCTTCAGTTTACGTTTTACTTAGATGTAGTAGTCATTCAATCCAGTAATCTTTAACATAGAAGGATCCATTGTTCCACTTAATGCACAAACAAATACTTGTCCATGTCTCCTTTTTTTTAACTTGCAGGGTTTTCTCTTGTAGTTGTATGACTGTTACAATGTTGAGCTTTGTCAAGTTGATTTCCAGTAAGTTGGCACTACTTATCAACCGAGGTTTTAGCGTTAATCTGCATGCCATATGCCAAAGAGGCTTCATCAAGATGATTTAAATAAGTGACATATAAGGTGATTTAAATCTTTAATTGGGGAAATTGGAGTGTAGGTAAACAATTCAATTTCTGCATTTCCTGGTATGCCCACCTATTTCTTGATAACTACACCCTGACATGTCTCCTTGTTAGCGAAGATGTACAGTTGGACACCTACCACTATGTCATACCACAGGAAAGACGATTTTTTTAAAGCTGCAATTTTATTCTTTATATAAAGGAATTTTTCATGAGAGTGGCCTCCTTCTGCTACAAAATCATATCTTTTTATGTTGCATTTAGTCTTTCAAAAAGAAGTCTTGAGTGATTTATCTTTTCTAGTTCTGGTTATGGGACCAACTTCCACGTCAGTTGCAAAAAATATGCACTGTTTCGTGTGATAGTCCTGCCAAAGATTGTCATTTTAACGAAATTTTACACCTGATGCCTTGAGCTAATTAGTATTGTACAGATTTAAAAAAAATGTTTTATATACTTATCACCAATGTTAAGATGTATAATAATAAAATCTAATCTTGTAAATGCTACAAAGAAGCGTTTTAGCTATTTCTTATTCAATACTTAAATAAGTGTGTATGCTGTATTTGGGATGTACTTATCATTTATTTTTTTGGGGGGAAGCTGGTTCATACTAAGCAGACATAAAGTGCCTCAATGAAAAAATACTTTGTGTACAAAAATAATTGAATATAGTTTTCCGGGTACGTTTATTCATGAAAAAGCTGCATTGAATGCAAATAATTTACAATGGAATACATTACAGAGAAACTGAAAAAATATTCCTCTTTTTTCATGTGACGTTTACTTCTATGAGCACACGCCCTCGCGCATGCACATGTGTGCGAGGCCAGTGCACATTCACTCAGACAATTAAACATTCTCAGTGAAGAGATGAGAAGCTAATTAACGAACACAATGCACACATTTGTATCTTATCCACTCACATTGTTTCCAAAATGATTCATTGTTTTCGTTTTTCTGTAGATCCTGGTGTTTTCCACCTATCAGTCTTCAAATCATGTATGACATAATCTGACAAATCCGTCCGTTGATCTTTGTGTCATAATCAGGATTCACTCTGTCTTCTCCAAAATCCATACATAGTGAGTATTCATCCAGAAATACTGATGATGTTACTATAGTTTGTTATGCAGGTTTACATATCAGCATGCCACATATTAGAATGAGGACACTCCCTGGTTTGCTGAATTTTTATCTTTACTGGTGTGTTCACATGGTCCGCTGTTTTCAGTCTGTGAATCTGAAATAAAGTGAGACGGAAAGAGAGAGGTGGTGGGGGAAGGAAGGAAGAACGGATGGATGGCGGGGAGAAAGAGGAAAAAAATGAGAGAAAGAAAGAAAAGAGAAAGGATACCAAAAGGTAATAACAAATTCTTAGCAAACAAGATCAACAACGACAGTTATCTTCATCATCATCGTATTTGTGGTCTTCATCTTTTGTCCGTGTTGTCATCATCATCATCTTCGTCAACAGCAACATCATTGTTCTCATCATCATTGCTGTCAGAAATATGTGGACGCGGGTGTGGAGATGCATAAACTATTTTGCAGTTACCTGCTTTGTGCACAAATGATTGATACGTTTTAAGTAGTCCGCAAAGGATTATAACATTTTACGTTGTGATGCATGGTACTGTGTTGCACTGCGTTGTCTTGCTGTGACAACTTGTGTGCCAATAAAAAAACAAGAGCAAAAACAGATTCTAAAAGTCACAGTGAACACCTGTAAAGATTTTTGGAGGCAAAAATGGCTGATCAGATTTCAGAAAGCAGACCACCTTCTTTAATAAAAATCATAATCAGAGCATTAAAGAAACTGTCACCAGTGGAAAGTCGCTGAGGGAACTTCAAGCAATGTAAAAACTACAGGATCATTGATCTAACCGGCCTCTCCAGCAAAAGGTCTGAGGGATCCTCACGCAACTGAAAGAAAAGACGAGTTACTTGCAAAATAGCAGGCAGGTTTAGAAAAGGACAGACTACTGTATAGCAAGTAACTGCTAAGTCCTCATGGAAAAGCCTCTACAACATTGAAGGAACCCATTTCATTGACTTCAAAAATGCCTTTGACAGAGTGCGGCAAAAGGGTTTGTGGCACATCCTTAGAGGCTACAATATTGGAGAAGGGCTTGTCCAAATCATCCAAACCCACTACAATCAAGCCAGCAGCATAGTTCTCTTGAACAATGAAATGAGAACAATATCAAATAGTTGGCTCTAGGTAAGGATGCATCATTTCCTTTGTAGTACTCCGCCTGTTCTTGAAGAAAATCATAGAAAAGACCCTCCTTGACCACCACACACAAATCTCCATTAGTTGCAGGCCACTTTGTAACCTTAGTTTGAAAATGACATCAACCTTATTAGAGCCACACAGCAATCAGCTCTCAGACTTAGAAGATTAAAGACGGCAACTATAAAACATACATCTGCATTAGAATCACTATAGCTTCATCAGCACAAGCTGAACTAAACAGTGTGGTATAGTGGCATCAACTTCCAAACCAAATACGAGCTCCTTACGTAACAAATATTTTTCATCCTGATACATGGATGTGAGACATGGGAAACTAGAAGCTAATAATGAAAGAAGTATCAGGCTTTTGATCCCAAACACCTGAGGAAACTGTCCCACATCTCGCACAGACAGCCTGCTACCAATGGCCATGTATGAAGCCTGGTTATCAATGCTGTGAGCTTTCAAGAACCTCTCCTGACAACTGTTCGTATATAAAAAAAAAACACTGGCCTAGCTTGGCCCAGAATGACTCGCTCCAAGATCATCCAGCAAGGAACTGTTGCAATGGGACGTAAACGTGGGAGATAATGCAAGAACTGGTTTAGCAATGTGGAAGACTGGCTGCACTTCACAGATCTGCAGACAGCCATGCCAGCAATAGAAGAAAAGAGCCCAGGGAAGAATCCACACATTTGCCCTAAGGTCCCTCCAATGACTATTAGAGTCAAGGGCACCATGTAAATAATGAACAAAACGCGATAATAACGAACTGACAACAGAATGACTTCCAAACTTTTTCTCCATATTTTCAAGAAACATGACTAATACCAGTCAGACTTTGCTGCCATCCCAGCAATCTGATTCTGTCATGGAGTTGGCAAACTATTCTTTCACAGAGACCACATGCCCATCAAAAAAGCTACAGGTAGCATCAAAGTAGTGACTAGAACTCAAGATGACTTTGCTTTTGTCATAGGTAAGGAAACTGCACACAGGAGAAAAAAGTTCAGATTCACTACTAAAGATTCTCCTATTTGGCTTGGGCGCTAAACTTGCAGTTGATTTCATTTCTCTTTTGTGTGATATGGGCGTTGATCGATAAGTGTAAGTCTGGCTGGTTGTTACAGGATACCTCAAAGCATCATCTCCTAAGAACATTGACATAGAGGTTGTAGCTGAAGCACTGATGAATACGCTCTACAGATAGCCTCCTAAGAAATCAGGAATGACTTCAGTACCCAGTTTGTATCAATGACAAGATTAGTCAATATTTAGTGTGTGTGAATGTGTCTGCTCATCATCTGATGTAAAGCAAACGGGAGATGCACTTGCACTCTTTCAAAGTAAGGCTGACACTAAACTATTAACAAGAGGTGGGTGCCATCAGTTAACACTACTTGGGTGGGGGAGCGGGGTAGTCTTGTGGTCAGAACCTCGGCTCCTGATCTGAAGGCCCGGGATCAAACCGCCACGGAGGTGCCGGTTTTTAGGAAATTTTCCTCTGGAGTTACCATCAGTGCCGACACCGCTCCCCCAAGTCCTTCAGGTGAGACTATAAACCGAGGCTCTATACGCCAACGCATGCAGAACATCTTTTGCACACGTTAATAACCTGTTCCACCTTTAGGATGAGTAGGCCATTTCGTGCCAGTAGGAACGGATGACGATTCTTTTACCAACCTCTTGCACACAGGTGTCCTGTTTTGACACCATCCCCAAAGTGCTATTGTTGGTGTTGTGGTTGCATTTACTTCCCAGCGGAGATTTCTGATCTAAGGACTGTGGTCCCCGAAGCCGGAATGCAGCTATCTTGATGGTGGGCAAAAACGGTAGCATACGCAAAATTTCACCATTGGCGAACCACGGAGCCCTAGCCGAAGAACGAAAATAAACTTTATAATTGAAATGATATTGTCTTTGATAACCAGTAAAGTGTTAAGAAAATATGTCGGGGAAACGTGCACCTTTTGATACAGGATTATATAATACTGTAATTATTTTAAACTTATGCTGCTTTATGTTAATTTTGTTCAAGTGTATATTCTCTCTCTCTCTCTCTCTCTCTCTCTCTCTCTCTCTCTCTCTCTCTCTCTCTCTCTCTGAATCATAGGTTACCAAAAAAAGCATATCATATGTTATATAATTTAGATGAAAGTGGGAAAATAAATTGGATATAAAAACTGAGGTTCAAATTATGTGAGTTAGGATTTGCTTATATATGGTTCAATCAAGGAGTAGAGGATATAAATGGGTTTATACGAGTACTGCGCACTAGACTGATAGATTGTAGGTGGCAGGAGTTTTCCAGTCATATTCAGGAGAGTGATCGTTTTAATTTGTATAGGCAGTTTAGTTTATTAGGTAAAATTCCTGTATATTTGTCAATAAACATGGATAGACATCTTAAACATATGACAAAATTTAGATTTGGAGTGGCTGAATTGTTTGTGCACAATCTTTGCTATAGACAATACTGTGATGCAGATATTCTTTGTCCATTATGTAAGGGGTCTGTCGATAACGACGTTCATTTTGTATTATGTTGTCCTATGTTAGATGATCTTAGAACTCAGTTGATACCGCAAAAATATGTGAGCTGTCCTTCCATGTTTAGACTTTGTATACTTATGTCATCTACTAACGAACGCATTAATAAGCGACTAGCAATTTATTTGTATAAAGCTTTTAAAATTAGAAATACTGTCTGTACTTGAGGTATTATTCTTTTGTTCATAAATGTTTCCTATGTAACATGTTTGGGAATGTTGTTTATATACACACAACCCCTTCATGAGGGGCCAAGGACTATAATGAATAAAACTTTCGCATTCTCTCTCTCTCTCTCTTCCTCGGAGAGAGAGAGAGTGAGAGAGAGAGTGAGAGAGAGAGAGTTGCTGAAGTGTTTCGTCACCTGTTGATATCAACTGACGTTGATTTTTCAGTTTCCTCTCAGCATCATTTTCAGGAAATGTACATCTATTTCTGGGCTGAGATACCATCTCTAGAAACAGGGTCGGCCATTTTGCTTATTTGTTTGTTTTACTCTAAACTTTCCTCCTTATAATATACAAAATAAAAAAACAACCCCAAAACCCCAATTGCCCGTCTATCTACTCCTTCTTAAAGTTTGTTTAAAAATTCAATAGTAAGGCCTTCGCGGTTAACTTGGCTGTAAACTTCAAAAACTGCATGGTTACAAAGAGTGGCAATTTGTCTGAAATCATTTATTCTAAAACCACCAGTTTCTCGGTTTTTTAACGGGGTGGGGGTAGACGGTTGGAGGGGTGGCTTGTTCTCTCATCTTGCGTCTGGAACTGAATTTTTATTTTCGTTTCTCGGCTAAAGCTCCGAGGTCCGCCAATGGTGAGATGTTTGCGTATGCGACCGTTTGTGCCCGCCATTAAGTTAGCCGCATTCCCACCTCTGGGGTAGTCTGGAATCTTAAATGTGTTTCTTTCTATCTTTCCCCTCTGACGTGAGCTGTCTACTGGCATTTGTTTGGGCGTGCTTTGTAACCTGGGGGCGTGAACATGAAATGTCGACAACCAAGCAAGCCAGCTAACAAGTTAGCCAATTAACCAAGCAACCGAGCAAGCAAGAAAGCGTGCAACCAACCAGCCAAACAACCAGCCCGCTGTCAGCCAACCGTTCAACCAACCAACCGGGTAGCCAGCAAGCCAGCCAACCAACCGACCAATCATTCAAACACTCTACCACCCAACCAACTAACCATCCATCCAACCAACCAACCTACCAACCAACCAACTCTGAATTTGGCCATTTTTTTCACTTGTGACCCATATGATCAATGATCCAATCAACAAATGATTGAATAAATAAATAAAGGAATGGATCAACCAGTCACACACAAACACACACACGCACACACACGCACGCACGCACGCACACACACCGCACGCACGCACACACACTCCATAACACCTCCGCCCCATATGACTCTTACAGGATGCACATATACATGCACGTATATGCGCGCACTCACGCACGCACGCAGACATATTCCATATCACTGACCGCGTGTGGTGGTAGAAGTGGTCTTCGAAGTAATGGAGGTAGTGGAAGAATGGTCAAGACACTGCCGACCCATGATGGCGGAGGACGCTAAACGGTCACCATCAGGGCAGGAAAAGGAGGAGAAATCCTCCGAATCCTCTTCCTCCCCCTCCTTACTAACCTCCTCTTCGCTGGCAGAACGGCTGAGGCAGCAGGTGATCTCCAGACAGGTGTGGGCTGGGGAGTGGTGCTCCGAGGCGCCTGCTTTCAAAAACACGCTGTCTCGACCCAGCACCTGTGTGCACACACGCACGCGCAGACATAGAAGGCGTACACATTGGCACGCACGCACACGCACAAAGTCATGAGTACAAGTGTGCAAGTTATGAGGCATGCGAGAGCGAAAGCCTGGGCAGATATGCACACACGACAACTCGCAACACACACACACACACACGCACACACACACGCACACACACACACGCGCACACACGCGCGCACGCATACACACACGCACGCACGCACACACACACACTTCCTGCTCAGCATTAACTCTGCACAAAAATACTGTTTGATTAGGCTACATTCCTCTTATCTCCCTATGATTTCTAACATCAAAAATGCTTCCTCTTTTGTAATGTTTCTTTTTTTTCATTGCTTCTTTCTTTCTATCCCAATTATTCCTTGGACCCTACTTCTCTTCTGCTTTTTTTTTTTTAGCTCTGTCTAAATTTTGGAAAGTAATAAACGCAAAAATCATTGCCATCGAAACTAAGTAAACTTCAATCAACCAAGAATCAAAACGTTAGCGCTGTCCAAAATCAAAGAACAAAACTTCAAGCCAATGCTGCTAAACAAAGCCTATCCATATCTACGTACACGTAGCCTACACTAACCACACCACGAAGGGAAGAAAACCACGACAAAGAGACATACCTGAAAACAATCCATTTTTGGTTACATACCTTTCATCCAACATGTTTACACTGCAACAAAACGAGAAGATAAAAAGCAGAGAGAAGTTATAGCCAAAAATAAAAAATAAAAATAAAAGCCAAACAGTGCCATCCCATCCCATCCCGCCCCAGCCATTTTAGAAAGAAGAAGCAGCAAAACTACCGGTTAAATACAATCCCGTTACTGCCCCATTTCAAACCTTAACCCCACCTTTCTTATGAAGGCCGTCCGTTTACATCGCTGATCATAGGAGGCCAAATTTTCATAGTAGGTGGAGAAATTGGTGGCAATGATAGCGATAGGCATAGCCAGGAGCAGAAGCCCCGTGATAGCACATGCCGACCCGATGAAGTAGCCGGGCACAGAGGTTGGGTAAAAGTCGCCGTAGCCCACCGTAGTGAGAGTGACAAGAGCCCACCACACAGCGGTGGGCACATTCTTGAAGACGTGGGTTTCCGCGAGGAACTCCGCGACGTAGACGAGGTTGCCGTAGATGAGCACAGCCATGAAGAGGACGGTCATGAGCAGGCCCAGCTCCTGGCTGCTCGCTTTCATGGACAGCATCATCACCTGTCACAAGGTTCTTCAGGTCAATTCTTATGGCTGATGTTGTTTCTTGTTTGTTTAGGCAAGTAAGGTAAGGTGGTTGGTTGGTGGATGGTACAGTCCCTAAAGTTGGATAGTTCTGCTTGGACTCTAATAAAATCAAATCAACCAATCTTGTTTGTTTAGCTGCTTCAGATATCTTTGCCAGTCTTGTTGTGACTTGTCTTTTAAGCCCAACGAGGAACTGCACTGAAACTTTCAGGCAGTGTAGCATAGGCAAGCTGAAACTGCCATGGGGGAACCCATCCCTCGCTAGGTCGCAGAGTGCTTGTTGAGTATGTCTGTGTCATCGACACCATAGGTTTTAAGTGGCCTACTCTTCTATAAAAGAAGGGTGGGTTTTTAACATGAGCACAAGCTGTTGTAAGTGCTCTTGCACACATGACTGTGCATGGTTTATAGTCTCATCCAAAGGATTTTCAAGGGAAAGGAATCTGAACCAATGCTGACTTCAGAGATCCCATAGCCCCTGCCAATCAAGCATACGACAATGACGTAACTTAAACCTGTAAACTCAGTCTACCCTTATGCCACATGTCCAGCGCTCTAACAAGTAGGCTTTCTAAACACCACCTGTCAAATATGGGCTAATGATTTAGTACCAATGATGGTTTTATGTTTAACATACAAAAACTTTCTGAACTTTCAAAGAAATCTTACAGCAGTATCCAAAAGAGCAATGGAACTGAGCCAACTTGCCAATACAGATTCAACCTTCTTGCACACGCGCACACACACATACACACACACACCTCTAGGTATATGGCCAGGTATATACATCCCTCATCATTCATGAATATGTTTGGGCATTTTAATCTAATCAGCAAGAGAGGTTTCTTTTGGTTATCTGACAAAAGAGGAGCGCACCTATATTGGGATTGATATATCCATGATAGACGCCCAATTCTTCATTTAAAAAACCCTCTTTGCAGACACGCACATCACCAACAATAAAAAGTCTTACCCAGAACAAGAAACTGTCAAGAGAGGTGTACGAGCAGGTGAAATTCATCAAGGACTATGATCTAAAACGGATAAGCACAGGTGAACTTCATCATCTGACAAAATATCAAAGAGGTGAACAATAGATAAGACTCATTATTTGTACAGGAAGAACAGGTGTGTACATTTCTAGACATATCCACAGAGATTTTAAAAAATCATTTACACGTTGGCAAACACGATTCAAACCTTTCTCAGAGAAAAGCAAATTCAGAAGAAAAACAACAACCCACACCGTAAAATATTACCATGCAGAAAGGCGTGCCCTTATGGAAACAGAAAATCGTCCCAATAGGCCTTTATCTTACAGGTGCATTACCTAAAAGCATTACCTTGTACAGGTGTTTATACAGTTAAACATTCAGAATCTAAAGAGTATTTTTCCAAAGGAGTTGCACACAGACAAAAACGGATCATAATTCCAGTATAGAAGAACTAAGTTGCAGAGATAGACACTATTACCTGGAATCATTATTACCATTTTTTTCAAACAAGTATGTAAAAAAAGTGTATTGTTTCAAAGGCAAATGCAGTTCTTACCCAGATACGAAGAAAATTACAAAAGTTAATAAAGAATGAAAAAAATGAAGGTAAATAATTTGAAAGGAATAAAAGAAAGGAAGAGATAATGAAGAGAATAAAGAAAGAAAAAGAAGCAATTGGGTAAAATTCAAAGGCTATAAACAATTTTGAATCAAGCCGAATGTTATTAAGTACAAGACAAGATCCAGTTTAAAATAAAAGAACCTTGGCTCCACTTCAAAAGTTTGGTTAGCAATACCACTCGTTCAGATACAGGCATGGTGTGGCGTCCTATCAGTTCCACTATATTTACTGCCAACAGAAAATGGAGGCTGAAAGATAAGCCAGTTCATCACTCTTAGCTGAAGTAGAGCCAAGAAAATATGGATGTGATATGCACGTACGCGTTCTGAAAGTTTGATGAATCTATGTGTGTATATGTGCTTAACAGTAACTATGGAGTAAGCAGACCTGAATGGTTTATGTCTGGAGACTTTTTAAAAAGTCCTTTTTACTTCTATGTGAAAAGTTTTAACAATGCAAAGGAGTTCTAAGATTCACTAATCATTAGTCCTTATAGTGTCTTCACCAAGATTAGAAACGTTGGTCCCCCAAATTACACTTACTTATGAATTTGATGATAAGATGTTTAGTATAAATCCTGAATTTCTATATGAACCTGTAACATAACATGATGTTAGAAATACCACAAAAGGTTTAAAAATAAAAAACTCCCTAGGATTAGCTGTAAGATTTGGAAATATATGATGTTATTATTGTACATTTTGGGGTTTAAATATTTTATTTCTACTTTTTATGGCAGTCTACTTCTGGTGAAGAGTCTTTAGCTGTTTCACATCTTATTACTAGAAAGGTAATACGAATGTATTAGAAAAATCCAAATTAGAAAGAAGTGTCTCCTCTGATTACCAGCAGCAAATTAATCAGCTTTTCTATGGCATAGATTCTCACTAGATGGATGAAGACGCGCCAAACAGTTGAAAAAGAAAACCTTGAATTTAGGAAATGAACACTGTCTCGCCAACTGTCACTTCATCTTTCTCGCAGCAATTAAAAAATAGCTTGAAAGACATGTAATTTTCCCTTCTTTACAAAATTTTTATTGTTGATAATATTCTGTATCTTAATGAATTGCCCTTAGCTATTCTGCCTCTTATTTTACAAGAAAAGTAACATAAATGTATCAGATGAAAGTTCTAATTACAGGAGAATACCTTTGCTCATTATCTGCAGGAATTTCTCCAAATGTATGTTAAATAGAATAATCACTAAAGGTATCAAGGTGAGCAAAACATAACCAAATATGGAGGAAAAGCAAAAGCCCAATCAACAGAAGCCTTTTCATGACAATGAAGTGTCAAAGGGGGAGGAAGAGCTGGTGGTTAAAGCGTTGTATTCATGAGCTGCTGGTATGTAAGGCTGAGTGCCTACGTCTCTTCACAGATATTCATTCAAGAAGACTTTCCAATGCAGCTGATATTGGCACTGACTCCCTTCCCCTAGAAGTTTTTCTGATGAGACAACAAACTGAGCTCCCACGTATATATGCATGCAGAACATCTTGTGCACACATTAAAATCCTATCTGCCTTGTGTTGGGGAATCGCCAGTTCTGGCCAGTGGGAAAAACGACACTGACGTACCCCGCATGCACCCTACTTCTATCTGGAGAGGGATGGGACCCACCAAGTTCAACTTGCTCTCGACATACTGCCTAGAAACTGAGTGCAGCACCCCAATAACTCCACAAGGAGTTAAAGGGAGAAGTCAATTATTTAGCAAGATTGAGCATATTCACCAGTTCTCTTTCTTCCATCAGCCATTCATTGACAAAAAGATAGCAACAGTTGAGGGTGATGGAAAATCCAGTTTTCTACATATTTGATATAATGACTTTGCTAATTTCTGATCATAACATTGATCTTTTCTTTGGTACTGTATTCTGCTTGTAAACACATGATATTTCTGATAATTTACACTTACATGATGTTTTTGAGAGGTTTAGGTTTAGGATGAGCGATATACTGGGGATTTAAAAACGTATTATTCAGAAATTTCCATAGTGATTCCTAAATTTTGTTGTACCCAAAAGTTAGCATACTGCTCTACAGTCCAATACGTTTTACATTGTTTATGTTCATCAGAACCATTTATTGGTTTCTTTCCCATACTAGTATTTAATCAAAATAATTCTTTCTAGAAAATTCTTTGCTATCTCAAGATTCAAGATATTTTCCATAGATTCAGTACAAACTGGAGGACTTATCATTTGTACCCCCCCCCCCCCCCCCCCAGGCGTGCATGATTGAAAAATTTACCACCAAGACTGAGTGAAACCCTCAGATAAGACACACAAGTATTATTTTGCAGGTAGCCTGTTTGTTTTCATAGGAAAAAAACATGGAAGAGAGCTGGGGGAGGCGAACATCAGGCATTTGCATACATGGCGAAAAGAATTACCAGGTACACGTGCATGTGCAATTAAAATATCAGAATGGGGAAAGCCCTATTCGAGAGAATGTGTACAGACCAGAATCAAGACTTAATGACAGTACTGAATGTGCAAGTCAAACAGATAGATGCTTTCGCTTGAAATCACCCGTATCAACCTTTCATCCCCAAAATTTAGATATTCGAAAGTGTTTCTACTTAAAACAGATTGATAACTGCATTTATCACCCAGATATGGCTGTACAGCGTAAATTAATCAAAGAAATACAGAAAAAGAAGAGACTAGAAAGACTGAACTGAGAAAAAACAAAGGTTTTAAAGGAGAAAGAGAGAACTGATAAATATGCAGAGATTATGAAAACATTTTTGCATCAAGTGTAATTAAACAACATATTACAATACCAGCTAAGATCCAGTTCAAGAAAGAACCTTGGCACCCCTTCAAAAGTTGGTTAGCAATTATCATGGTTGTGATACAGGCATGACGTAGCTTCCCATCCTTTCCAGCATATTTACACTACCAGGAAATGGGTGTACAACAGATAAGCAAATTCATCCTACACAGCTGGAGTGAAGGTAAGGAAAATACGGGCGTGATGCGCGATGTGTGTTTTTCAAAGTCTTATGCATGTATGAACTTATCAGTGTATGCAGAGCATTAGACTTGGGTGGGTCAAATTTGTGGTGGATTTTTAAAATATTCCCTTCGCTTTTCTGTGAACAGTTAAAACAATCCAAATTAAGTCTGACATACAGTCCAGACTATTGGAACCAAATCTGGCACACAGACAGTGAACATTGCAGAAGGGTCTTTTGGGTACAACTATTTTCACAGGTTCCCCCCCCCCCCCCCCCCCCAGCTTTATCATAAACATTCTTTAAACGTACGTCCAAGATCGATGTTGACGAATTTGATGGGAAGAGTATTTCTGACACTGAAATTAATACTGAATTACGAAACAGACCTAGAATACAAGATAGAGTTAAACAAAGCTTTAAAAGCTTTGAAATTAGAAGGCTTTCGGACACAATGACATGATTTATGAATTGTGTTTAAAATAATGGTGAGGCTACTTTCTCTTTTTAAAATGAAAAACATTTTTCAAGAAATAAAAAGTAATTTTGATAGTAGTCTGTGCCCTTATGAATATAGCTTGTGCGTTCTTCACCTTATTTACAAATAAGATATTGTAAATATCCTTTTTGATCATCTACAGCATTCTTTTTTTTATCTGTGGCACACTGAAAATAAAGCAGTTTCACAGCCAAACAAAAGAAGAAAATAGATCTGCTTAATAAAGTGTTATCTTCCTTCACCCCCAAATCCCTTAATATGGCAGAAAAGGTAGTAGAGGAAATAGTGTGTATTTTTTCCTTCTAATTTGTGTTCCTTAAGATGTGGTGCCTAGAGAAGCACAGACAGCATAAATTATGGAACACCTTCACTCTCGCCTTTTTCCTCTTTCATTTTGATGTCTGCAGTTTCGCATATTATTACATGATTTACTGCACACAAATAACTTTATCATAAAAAGCCGTTTGTTTCATATATATTTTGATAAATACCAGTATACTCCTGCTTGTTTAAAAATGTGAATGACTTTGTTGTTCTTAAGTGTACAACTTTTGGTGAGATTTATTTCATGTCAAATTATACTGTATTATGCTGTGTTGTATCATACTGCAATGTAAACAAGTGGACTGCATTACCTTACATTGTATAACATTGTGATGCATCTTATTACGCTGTCCCATATTGTGTTATGTTGCATGTATATAATATCACATTTTTTCAAGAATCCTCTGCCAATGCGTTTGGTTTTAATCTGTTATATGATCTCACATTCAACAGCTTGAGCAGTTTCACCAGAGATGCCTACGAAAGATCCTCGGAATAAAGTGGCAAGACAGGGTCTCCAACCTCCAGGTCCTAGAGAAGAGCAGCCTGCTCAGCATCGAAAGCCTACTGATCAAGTACCAGCTACGTTGGAAAGGACACGTTGTCCGAATGACAGACAGCAGGATCCCAAGGATGCTATTGTATGGCCAGCTGAAGGAAGGCCTCCGAAAACTTGGAAGACCCTACAAGCACTTCAAGGACACCTTGAAGACAAACCTTAAAGCCTGTGACATAGACATCGCTACCTGGGAAACTGATGCCCTTGATCGTTCTCGCTGGAGGATGCTGTGCTCCAGTGGCATAAAGACGTTTGAAAACAAGAGAACGCTGGCCATTAAGGAGAAGCGTGAGCGAAGGAAGCAGGGCTCAACTTCTGGAGACGTTTTCCCTTGCAACACCTGTGGGAAGTGCTGTGCATCCAGAACCGGCCTCTTCTCCCATATGAGGATACATTCTGACAGATAAGCCTGCCTGCCTACTCATCCGTCGATCCTACGGGAGACTCCATCACATCATCACATGATCTCTTCACTTTTCTATATAAAAAAATAATTCAACCAGCTGGTGGAAACCTGAATTTTTCTTGAAAAGAGGTACGGAAAAAGGAAAGAAAGCAATACATTAGAAAATGTGGGGAAAAAAGAAGAAAAAAAGCACAAAGCTAAAGAATGAAAGAAAAAATAAAGAAAAGAAAGAAGGAAAGAAAGAAACATGGAAATGTAATGAATAGTTGGTTGCTGTGCAGTACGTAAGTCTCTATCAAAAACTTACCCTCTTTTGAAAAAATGTTATTCAACATACAAAAAAACACCACCCCATCAATTGTCCCCTTCCTTTGTCCTTCTCTCTTCCTCAGACTTTAAGGGTCACACATTGCCTTAGAAGTCTGAAACCCATAAAAGCCAGATTTCTCTGCAATGCACAAGACCACAAAATGTAATTGGAATGCCAATCTTTCAAATGAGACGATACATGATATGTGCAGACAGTTTTAAAAAAAAAGTATCACACTTTGGCAAAGTGCTCTTCTGGGAGAGCAACTTCTTCAATTTCCACACAGAAATGTACCACGACAATAAAAGCTTCGCAATACAGTACCTCACTCCATCCATACCTCTTTTTTGTCCCACAAAAAAAAGCATACTTACCATTCAAAAGCCTACTGACTGACCTTCATAGACTGGAACCTCTTGGTGAGATGAAGAACGCGCAGCACGCGGAGAGCCAGCACAGTGCGCAAGATGAGCAGGAGATACACGTGCCCCTCTGACGCCTGGCGAATGCCCGGAACGATGAAGTCTTCAAGCACCAGCCCTACCCACATACTGCCCTCGGCGAGAGTGGAACACACGCACAAAAACACAGGGATATCACCATCTCGCATGAGCACATTGCTACATGCATGCTGGTGACATGTATTGTCCGACACACATACCTAACAAGGTATATATCGTGACGATGATGAGCATGATACTATGATAATGATAATGGTGGTGATGAAGGTGATAATGGCCAATGATGTGGAGTTTGCATGCAACTAACATCCAGGGGAGTATTCGGTGGCAGCCCCCATTTGTGACTGAATGTGAATGGTTCTCGAACTGAACAGTTTATTGCAGACTGGGCAGAGGCGACTCGGAAGCAGCAGCAACCTCTTTCCAGTGTCATCAGGTCTCTTGGCCTTCCCCACGCTGGATCGTCCCACAAACCAAATCCTCTCTCGGCGATGCTGTCCAATTTTACCTGCAGACATCTTAAAACTGATGTTCACAGATGAAAAATGTATCTCCAGTTTACCAGGTATTTGCAGACATCCTCTTATCAACTTTGGATGCTTTAGTCACAAGTTATATGAGTTGAGGTTGATCACTGTTTTACCACTCAAAGAAAAAGACGATTTATGTAACTGCTATATGCCTGAATGGTTTTATCTTGTAAGGGATTATTCCATATATTTCAATTTACAAAACACATATAAGAAAAAAAAAATGTCTTACTTCACAGCCAGTTTATTATTTTTTGTTCCACGTAAACAAGAAACACCCCAATACTTCATCCGTCAAAATTAGCAATCTTTCCAAAGTCTTAAGCTTTTGGTTTATATGCAACCATGAATACTTCTTTACAACAGTTTTGTTTCTATCCGTGTTACATGAATTTCATCTTTTCTCTGTATGCCAAAAGGAGCGATAGAGGTACGCACTGTCCATTAGTCACTGACGCTTTCTGTAGGCCCTCATCAGCATCCTAAAAGGTTCCAGCGGGGAATAACTAATGACAGTATTAAGGCCATCGTACCTTTTTATTTGATGTCGTTGTCCACAGGTAAAGGTCAAGACAATATTCTTCAATTGCCTTTTTAGGGTTTTCCGAGTGTTTTTAGTTGAAAGTCTAAGAAGAGTTTAGGAGAGTCTCTTAATGCTGACAGATCTCCCAAGCTGACCATATCCATCTCATCAAACACAGGCACTCCCTGGCTTATGCTGTAGAGCCAGCAGTTCATAAAGAGCCACTAATGTTGGGCCACTGTCAGGCAACCAACCAGAAATGGACCTGCACTGCTGCTGAGTCACTTAGGTGAAGTTCAGTGGAGGTTGCTTTGATCCAACATATGCATGGCACAACCTACTAAGCCCCCAGATGGGGCCAATTTGATCTACTAATAGAATGATATCTATGAAAAACACATGTGGTCTGGAAAAAAATATTCGAATATATTCAGTCCATGATCAACAGTTCACCAGAGATCTGAAAACATCGTGCTATGTCTCCTGCTAGAGACTAACTCTCTGAGAAACGGTGGCTTTCCTTTTGAGATGGTAAAGAAAGCAGGACTGAAGGGTTCAAAAGGGCTTGGCATGGAGATTCTACAAGAAATATGCTCAAGCTGGGATCCCACAAGGAACTAAAGTTTGGATATAGACATAAGCCAAGCTTTTGACCATATTCAAAAGTAAACACTTATTAGAGAAAATATCATTTACAAAGATAAGGCTATGTCAAAGATAAAACTGGATACTGCAAAGTGATATGATCTAGGGAACATTCAGGCATGACTTCACTACAACAGGCCAAAATGGCAGGTGATAGGTTATGGGCACTCGCAAAACTTCATACCTGGGCATGCAAGATACGGCCTGCCTAAACATAACAGCCTTTAGTTCCCAAAGCTTCACCTTCTAGTTGGTCAACTTAACAGTGCACAGGCCCTGGTTACAAATGGTTTATAATTATGCGAAAGATAAGTTCACCCAAAATATGTGCCCCCCTAATTGGCTGTTTACACATCTGCATGGTTAAGCGTTTGACTCTCGTGTGTGTGTGTGTGTGTGTGTGTGTGTGTGTGTGTGTGTGTGTGTGTGTGTGTGTGTGAGTGTGTGTGTGTGTGTGTGTGTGTTTGTGTGTGTGTGTGTGTGTGTGAGAGAGAGAGAGAGAGAGAGAGAGAGAGAAGAGACAGAGACAGAGACAGAGACAGACAGACACATAGAAACTCTTCACGCTTGATCTTGAAAGAAAGAATGAGTATCTAATTTACGAGACGGGGGAGCCATAAATATTTGAAATCTGTCTTCCATTGGATCACACTATATCTATTGTAAATGGTATACGTGAGTGACTCCTAAAACATGTCCTACATATACGCGGGATACATACATCCCTAAACTCACACGTGCATTGGAACCTGCACGTCATATACACGATAACCCATTTCGAGTACGTGGGACACCTTCCCCACCCCCACCCCCTCGGCTTTATCAATGGTGAAGATTCTGCGTAGCCGCTTTCCGACTTCGGGGAGCTTGAATCTGAATTTTTTCTCTCACATTCTCTCCTACATTGCCCCCCCTCTCTCTCTCTCTCTCTCTCTCTCTTCTCTCTCTCTCTCTCTCTGTCTCTCTCTCTCTCTCTCTCTCTCTCTCTCTCTCTCTCCTCTCTCTCTCTCTCTCTCTCTCTCTCTCTCACCTGACGATGAGCACCAGGTCGATAATGTTAAGGGGCTCGGTAAGGAAGATGAGCTTGCTCGGGCAGGTGGCCAGACGCACTAAGGGCTCCAGGGTGAAGAAGATGTTGCAGGCGATGTCCAGGTAGTGCAGGATCTTCATGGGCTCGAAGAACAGCCGGTGCTCCTCAGGAGTCAGGCAGGAGGCATTGGAGACGGAATGGGAAGTCCCTTGGAACGAGTCCACTGTCTCCAGGGCAAAGATGGTGATGGACAGCATCATGAACATGACGTAAGTCAGGTTCCAGACCTAGACAAATAAACAGCAACATCCATCTGCTTGAAAAGTGTACGGGGGAAGGGGGGGGGGAACAACCAGTGAGGGATGTTCATAAAAGATTGAGACAGTTTGTGAAAATGAAATTAGCGGAGAAGGGAAAAAGAAGAGAAGGGGAGGAAGAAGAAGAAGAAGAAGAAGAAGAAAGAAGAAGAATCTCTTTTCATTCTGCTCTCTTTGCTCTTTTTTTTTTCTCCTTTTTTGTTATATCTTTCTTCTTCCTTTGCTTCGTTGGAAAGAAGAAACTGCCCCAAAGCGGATATCTGTTTTGTGTTGTGATGGAGCTGGTCGCACAGAATGACATCTCGACAGGGAGAATATTCCAGAAATACACAGATAAACATCAAGATGTCATTTCCCTTCCTCTTAGTCTGTCACGTCTCCAACAAGATTCAACGCACTGTGTTACGAGCACATGAAACGCACAACTGCTCTTCTGGATTTTTTGAAAAAAAAAAGACTTAAGAAGCAAAAGATTTTTCTGTGTGTACATCTGTTTGTTTTAGAAACATATTTTTCATTCAACTCGGAGGTGTTCTCTTATGAGTTTTTACAGAATTTGAACAATTTACGATTTGAAAAATCGGTTGTGTTTCACTCATATCTCTCTCTCTCTCTCTCTCTCTCTCTCTCCTCTCTCTCTCTCTCTCCCCTCCACATACATAAAACTGATCAAATATTGATAGAAAGCAGCTTTAAGACAAGGCCATTGGCCTTTATATCATGCTTTTATATGAAAGACATTCGTTGATACCTATAATATAAAAAAATGAAAACTGTTTAGCGCTTTCGCTGATTTTACAAAGGCTTTTGATTCCGTTTGGGGACAAGTGTTATGATACACATTATTATTATTATTATTATTACAGGGAATTCGTGGTATTTTTTTTCGAGTCATAATTAACATTATGATAGAATTTTAGTCTTGTGTTGTTCTAAATGGTGAAAAGTCTGACTTCTTCCACTGTTGTATAGGCGTCAGACAGGGATAACATTTATCTCCTATTCTCTTCTCATTATATCTTAATAACTTGACAGATATCTCAAAAGATTTTTAAACCTGGGAGTAAAGATAAGAAACGTTTCATCAAAGTGAACCTTTGGTCTGGCTGAGTGTGTTTTTTTTATGAGAGGCTAGTGAGAACCAGCTCTGGGTAGAGCATAAGTCGGATTTCGGAGTATTTAAAAATACAGGCATTCACTCTCTCATCCCCATCCTTTCACGCGCACCCCCCCCCCCCCCCCCCCCGCCAACACACACACACCTTACATCAAAACAGCCTACTCTAGTGGTTAACCTTTCTGGAATTAACGCAGCGACTGTTAAGATATAAGTAGACCTTCCCCCCAGTCTCTCTGGTAGAGCCTGTTTCAATGTATGCATCACGAAGAAATAAATACTTGTATTATGCGATTAGCTGCAATCAAATCTAAATTACAGATCTATTTAAATGTTTCACGCATGATGAATTCATTTTCCCTCTTCATGAGAAAATGGCACCGCACTGAATTTTTCAGGTCGTGTCTCTTGGGCAAGCTGACTGTTGAAGAGCCCATCCCTCTCCATTTTACAGATCTTCTAAATTAGCTTTTCTTGTGAGGGTTAGAGGGAGTGGTGTACAACTCAGCAGAGATAGAGAAAGAAGGCCAAACTCTGTGGCGTTATATGGAGCTCCTACCGACGACAGCGACGATGGAGACAGATGATGACAGTGATGATGCTTGTCAGATCTCTCAATATTTCAATAAATCCGTATTTTAAATTTGACTGCAGCTAATGACAAGAACAAAAAAAAAACTTTTGTGAAATATACAATGAAACAGGTTCTACTAGACAAGACAGTCGCTGCGTTTATTCTAAGAAAGCAAAAGATTCGTTATAATTATTGAGGACGGGGATCTACAATGGCAAGATACATCTCAAATCTTCTTTTCACGATTCCGTTCACACAAGGTAGCCAGCTAAGCTAGCTGCGCTTTACCTTGGCTCTAAAAGAGTGCTGCGGTCGCTCCAGGGACAGCCATATGCGCGTGGCCAGCGAGTGTCGCTTGGTGTCCGAACTCTGGGCGAGGCCGAAGGGGTCGCTGAGACTGTTGTCGATGTGGTCAATGATCCGCTTGGAGGTCTTGCTGGCCTGGTAGGTCTTCCAGCAGCACTCCGAGATCAGCTCCTCCGCTACCTCCCAAAACTCCAGTTCCTGGGACAGGCAGGAGAAAGGGATGAGTAAGTGGAAGAGAAAGATTCTGATAAGAGGACGGTGGTAGGATGATAATAATGAAGGAGAAAAAAGAAGAGAAACAAGAGGAGCAGCAGGAGGAGAATAGCAACATGAAGTAAAAGGAAGAGGAGGAGGAAGAGGAGGAGGAGGAGGAGGAGGAAGAAGAAGAAGAAGAAGAAGAAGAAGAAGAAGAAGAAGAAGAAGAAGAAGAAAGAAAGAAAGAAAGAAAGAAAGAAAGAATGAAAGAAGGAAAGAAAGAAAGAAAGAAAAGAAAAGAACAGAAAATAAAGAAAGAAAGAAAAGAACAGAAAATAAAGAAAGAAAGAAAGAAAAGTGGAATTTTCTCAGAGACGAAACATAAAGGAAGAAAGGTGGAAGAAAGAAAGCCGCCTCCGCCCCCCCCCCCCCACCCCCCCCCACCAAAAAAAAAGACAGGAGAAAAAGAAAAAGGAAAACAAAAAAGACAGGCATGCATGCACGCAGGCAGACAGACAAGACAAGCAGACAGACAGGCGGGCAGACAGATATATAGCCCGGAAATACCAAATCTGTATGCATTATATGCAAGTTGAAGCAAAAAGAGGCGGGTTGAATTATTTTCGCTGAATATCTGCCACACGCACCCACACAACCCATGCTGTAAATAGACAACGACCACTCGAAAAGACCCGCATATCAAAATCTAGTGCACACTACAGGTGAATGCATGTACGCATTCCTATAAACACGCAAGTTCACTTGGAGAGAGAAAGAGAGAGAGACAGAGAGAGAGAGAGAGAGAGAGAGAGAGAGAGAGAGAGAGAAGAGAGAGAGAGAGAGAGAGAGAGAGAGAACTCGAACTGGAATGTTTTAATGAGGGTAATTGGATAAGCCTTCTTTACACCAGTTCCTCAAGGAAAAAAATTAACAAAGACAAAAGGCAAAAGGCAAACAAACATGAAGAAATGCATAGCATATACACAATGCAGCTGCATGAGAGAGAGAGAGAGCGACAGCGAGAGAGAGAGAGAGAGAGAGAGACAGAGACAGCGAGAGAGAGACAGTCAGACAGAGAGAGACAGTCAGACAGAGAGACAGAGAGAGAGACAGAGACAGAGACAGAGAGAGAGAGAGAGAGAGAGAGAGAGAGAGAGAGAGAGAACTCTGAACAGGTTTGATCGGTAAACAGGTTCAATTGTATACTGGCCTTAGGCCTCAATACACGGTTTGGTTGGGGGAAGGAGGGAACCAATATATTGGTATCAAGCGAAAATGCAAGGTAAGAAGAACACTAAAACCAGCAACCAATTCCTTGTGGATCATAATTGCAATGGCCACGCCACGTCTTCAAACAAGACTGGGTCTTCATAAACATTTATATCGTACAGCATCAGTATTGTTGTCAACAGACATCAAAATCGGTATGAGTCAAAATGAGAGAGAGTCAGAGAGAGAGAGAGAGAGAGAGAGAGAGAGAGAGAGAGAGAGAGAGAGAGAGAGAGAGAGAGACAGAGAGACAGACAGACAGATAGACTGACACACAGAGAGAGACAGAGAGAGAGAGAGGAGGGGGGGGGGGGACGAACCACGCTTGTGCTGTGATCTGTCTACCTCCCAAACCCCCTACCCTCTATTCCCACCCCCAACCCCACCCTAAAATGGGAAAAAGAAATGAAAAACAAAACCAATTAAACAAAAATCTGATAGGGTAACTGTAACAAGAAACGTGGGACCTTAAACAACAAACTGTTCTGCGCATCACTTGAGTAAAGTGCGTGTTCTAGAGTGCAAGCACTGATGTGCACATGCAAGCCTCCAAAAGTGTGTGTGTGTGTTGTGTGTGTGTGTGTGTGTGTGTGTGTGGTTTGTGACATAAACCAAGTCAAAAATGTATTTATTGTGGGTAACAGAAGTTTTTAACATTTTTATTTTCGTACTACCCTCCTCCCACCCCCCAAAAATCAAGAAAATTGACATATAAAAGCAAACGAAAGACAGTGTTGATATATGCTGAAAAGAAGTAAAATTGACAATTAGTGTGTATGTGTGTCTGCGCGCGAACGCACGCGTGAGTTTGTGTGTGTGTGTGTGTGTGTGCACGCGCGTGCGTGCATAAGTACGTGCGCAAGCATCCATGTATTACATTATTTTCTTTATCTTGAATATTGCATATCACTTTCAGTCAAATCAGATTTCTGCTCGAAATTTGAGCTGATCTCCCCAGGGAGACCACGTCGCCACAGAGCATCGCCACCAAATAAAAAGATTATTGGATGTAGTTTCGTTTTCCCTATGAGAGTGGCTTTTTTCTATTTATTTACTTTTTTTGCCTAGGGCAACTTTCTTGCTGCCTTGGTTTCTTTTACATTTAAGGTAGGTTGTAAATGGTACCTCGGTTTATCGTCTCATCTGAAAGACTAGCACCCAGACCACCACTCAAGGTCTAGTGGATGGAGTGTGGGGGATGGGAGGAAAGTTTGAGTTCAAACAGGTGTGTGTGTGTGTGTGTGTGTGTGTGTGTGTGTGTGTGTGTGTGTGTGTGTGTGTGTGTGTGAGTGGTGTGTGCGTATTTGTGCGAGTGTGTGTGTGTGTATGTGAATGAATGTTTGAGTGTGTGTGTGTGTGTGTGTGTGTGTGTGTGTGTGTGTGTGTGTGTGTGTGTGTGTGTGTGAATGAGTGTTTTGAGTGTGTGTGTGTGTGTGTGTGTGTGTGAATGTTTGAGTGTGTGTGCACGCGCGCGCTCGCGTGCGTGTGTGCGTGTGTGTGTGTGCGCGCACGCGCGCGCATATGGTTGCACACATACAAGACAGCCTAGCCTCTATGAAGAATGTTGATGGAGGATATCTCCACGTTTCAGTGAAGGCTCACTCACGCGGTGGTTTCTTTTTCAAGGGCAGATTTGTACCAGTTTACGTCACACTGCACCCAATACAACGCTGTAATGCAAGTATACAATTTCTTACACAGCAACCTCCTTATGGCGGTATCAGCTGCTGTTGAGAGAGAGAGAGAGGGAGAGAGAGAGAGGGGGGGAGGAGAGGGAGGAGAGAGAGAGAGAGAGTGTGTGTTGTGTGTGTGTGTGAGTGTGTGTGTGTGTGTGTGTGTGTGTGTGTGTGTGAGTGTGTGTGTGTGTGTGTGTGTGTGTGTGTGTGTGTGTGTGAGAGAGAGAGAGAGAGAGAGAGAGAGAGAGAGAGAGAGAGAGAGAGAGAGAGAAGAGAGTGTGTGTGTGTTGTGGTTGTGTGAGTATGTGTGAGTGTGTGTGTGAGAGTGTGTGAGTGTGAGAGAGAGAGAGAGAGAGAGAGAGAGAGAGAGAGAGAGAGAGAGAGAGAGAGAGAGAGAGAGAGAGAGAGAGAGAGAGAAAAGAAGAGGAAAAAGAAAACGACGAAGGTGGAGTAGAACGAGGAGGAGAAGTTGGAGAATGAGGAAGAGACGGAGGAATAGGAGGAGAAGAAGGAAGAGATGAAGAACGAAGAAGAAGAAGAGGAGGAGGAGCATTAGCAGCAGCATGAATAGCACCAACATCAGAGGGAAAAGGAAGAAAAGAAAAGATGAGGAGGAGAGGGAAAAGAAGAATAAAGACAGAGGAGGAGGAGAAGAAGAATAAAGAAGGAGGAGGAGGATGAAGAAGGAAGAGGAAGATGAGGAGAAGGATGAGCATTAGCAGCAGCATGAATAGCACCAACATCAGAGGAAAAGGAAGAAAAGAAAAGATGAGGAGGAGAGGGAAAAGAAGAATAAAGACAGAGGAGGAGGAGAAGAAGAATAAAGAAGGAGGAGGAGGATGAAGAAGGAAGAGGAAGATGAGGAGAAGGATGAGCATTAGCAGCAGCATGAATAGCACCAACATCAGAGGAAAAGGAATAAAAGAAAAGATGTTGAGGAGAGGGAAAAGAAGAATAAAGAAAGAGGAGAGGAGGAGGAGAAGAAGAATCAAGAAGAAGGAGGAGGGTGAAGAGGAAGATGAGAAGCAGAAGAAGAAGGAAGAGGAGGAGATGGAGGAGTAGAAGGAATAGGAGGAGAAGGAGAAAGACAAGAAGGAGGAGGGGGAAAATGAAAATGTAGAAGAGCAGCAGCAGCAGAAGAAGAGGAAGAGGAGGAGGAGGAGGAGAAGGAAGAGGAGAAGGAAGAGGAAGAAGAAGAAGAAGAAGAAGAAGAAGGACAACAACAACAACAACAGCAGCAGCAGCAGCAGCAAGAAGAAGATAGAAACGGTCGCATACGGAAAATCTCACAATTAGTGAATTTCGGAGCTCTAGTCTAACCGAGGAGCGAAAAAAATACAAAAACAAAAGAAAACAAACAAACAAAATTTTTTGGTGAAAGAAAATACTGCTTCCACTTTTCTCAGCACTGTCATTCTGACATATCAATGCTTTCTGAAAAACATTACAGTCAACATTTATCATGTTCTTAAGCTAAGAGATCTACATATTTAGAAATACAGTTTTAAAGTTAAGTGCGCAAGAAAACAAACTCTAGATCTATCGCTTTTAGTAATTAAAAAAAAAAGTATTCGTAAATAAAGTCGTCGTATTTCTTACTTTGCATTAGGAAAAAAAAACTTATTCATAGCCGCAACATCTAGATCTACAGATCTAGACAAAATGTGGTGACGGCCCGCGGATGACCCTTATGGATGACCAGGGCATTGGAAGGGCAAGGAACGACAGTAGCGCTGGTTTTAAACCCTGTTTTAATCTGTATACGTTGCACAGTTTTAATCTGCATTTTTCATCATTGGATGAGCACTGACATGCTTTTTACCGCAAACCGTTCAGCATTAACATGTCACAATGACTCAACCCTTTCAGGGCTTGGAGCTTTCTTTGTAATATTCTGCTATCATGTGTAGACTCTTATGTTTTCTACATGTTTACAGAAAAACCAGCGCACACAAGAGTGAGCCGTTACAGAGACGCTCTTGTCTTTTAAAATATACTAGATTTCAGTCTGGATAATTCCAATGCAGTCTGCTACCCTGGTGATGAGTTATAGTCTGGCCATGGCCATACTGGATAAAATGCAAAGTGCCTGGTCTTCAGCGCTTGTAACTCTGCAGGGGGGGGGGCTGTCACCTGACCTCAGCCGACACATTCCGACTTCAGGGCTGTTCATTACGAAGTTTATATGAACAAACCTTTCAGATTTGCTTGAACACAGGCAGGAGAATGGGATGGGTAGAATTTTCAGAAAATGGGGATGCTACCACCCAGCACCCCCACGGGAGAGGGGTGGGAGGTGGGGGTGGGTTTAGTTTGAATCCCTCACTGCGTATGACAAATCTCCGGTAAGTGAACTGCTGAAAAGCTCGACCTTCTGTCAGTAGTGATGGTGAAGCTGTGGCTGGTAAATGAGTTGGTCTTCCCTGCACCGATTTCCATGCCTGTCTTTAATTGATGTTTCATCCAGTCTACTTTCAAACAAAGTTAATGACTTCTTGTTCAAAATTTACCTGGCTGTCAATATAATTTCCAAATTAAAGGTTTCAGATAGTCTTCCTTTGAAGCGAAATGATCTGGTTTACCCTATGTTTTTTCATTTATACTTCTAAAGGCAATTTTTTAACGCTAAGTTCCTCTCTATTAATTGCAAGAAATTCCTATTCTATCCTATTCCTATCCTATGCGTTGAAGATATCAGGTTTTGCCAGGCCCATGCAGAATAATGGCTTCAAAACAGCAGATCGAAATGTAAAAATCCTTGCTTCACAACACTGCTAGTCTCCCCCAGTCAGTTGTCTATCACTGAGACATCATTCTGAACGATTAAGGGGTCATTATTTAAAAACATCATAGCACAAATCACACGGCTGCAGTTAACGTGACAGCAATGTTCCTAGCTTTCAAGTCTTCCACCATCAAATCCACTCAACTGACTGTCCATCACTTTCCCAACTCAAAACAAAATTGGCTGGAAGGCTTTTTGGAGTGTATAGACACTGTGAATGATAACTGCTTCTA
>CM054156.1:13705369-13715369 GCA_028751875.1 Rapana venosa | reverse complement strand
TCAAAGATCTACTCTCTAGAAGCATCTGTGACGTCACACTCAAAAGTTCTGCGCCATCCTTTTTCGCAGGAAACATGCAATAATCTTTGGTGAATCTATCTCTGCACTTTCCTCGATTGGTGATACTATTCTGAAGAACGTTTTGTACCAGCAAAAACTAAAAGTGCATGAGGAAATAGATGATGGAAATTTCGCCATTTAATGGTTCTGAATCTGTAAATCAGCAGACCCACACATTTATAAAGTAGTGAATAGATAGGGGTGGAGATACACATGCAGCTTTTTTGTACATATAGATATACACACACATACACGCGTACGTGCGCGCGAACACACACACACACACACACGCACGCACGCACACACAAAAACATGCGTGCACACATGAGCAAACGAGAGAGAGGAGAGGAGGAGAGGAGAGAGAGACAGAGACACACAGAGAAAGAGAGACAGACATTCAGAGAGAGGGACAACAGAGACAGAGGGGGAAACAGTCCCAGGTCTGAAATGTTTTATAGGATCAGCTTTACATCTGTCTATAACAAATGGTATTAAAAAAACCCAACAACATTAAACTTAAAGACATTAACATAAAAGTAACAACAACAACTACAACAACAACAGTATTTACATTAAAAAATACTGTCTAGCTAGGGATTTATTTTGACCACCCAAAATAGAATGATTGATGTTTATTTGCAGCTGTTGCTGTTACCTTGATTTCAAGCAAAACATATAAACATTCATTATATTCTCTCTCGCACGCGCATTTGTGTGTATGTGTGTGTGTTTGTGTGTATGTGTGAGAGAGAGATACAGACAGACAGACAGACAAAGAGCAGAAGGCAGAGTCGAGAGATAAATAGAGAAGAGAGAGAGAGAGAGAGAGAGAGAGAGAGAGAGAGAGAGAGAGAGAGAGAGAGAGAGAGAGAGAGAGAGAGAGAGAGAGAGAGAGAGAGAGAGGTAAAGGATGAGGTGTTCCATTACCTCTGTGGTCGTTCAGGAGCGAGGCATCAGAGACCTCAGCTTCTCTAGGGCCAGCATATTGAGGGCGGCGCCCATCTCCTCTCCCTCGCTGCTTTACCTTCCCTGTCCCTAAAGAGGGCAGGTACCCATTTACAGCTGGGTGAACTGGGGGACTGTACTGAAGCCAAGACGCGCGAACGGTCACCCATCCAAGTGGTATCCAAGCTGAAAGATGCTTAACCTCAGTTTGGGGAGAGCGAGTGCTCTGACCACTGAGCTGTCCTGCTGCCAAGTACTCCACTCTTAAACAGTAGCTATTTAAGATTATAATAAAGGAGATCTGGAACGTTTTGAATAATTATGACTACCTTTGTAGGGGACGGAATAGCTCAGTAGTCAGAGCACTTGTCTTCTCCAAGGTAAGGTTACGCAGTGTTGAGCGTGCTTGCCTCGCGGATGGGTGACCGTTCGCACGCCTTGGCTTCAGTACAGTCCTCCAGTTCACTCAGCTGTAAATGAGTACCTGCGCTCTCTATGAATAGGGAAGGTAAAGCAGCGAGGGAGAGGAGATGGGCGCCGCCCTCAAGATGCTGGCCCCTAGAGAAGCTGAGGTTTGTTGTTACCCTGTTCCCGAACTACCGCAGATATGATATATCTATACCTTTGCCTTGGTAGAAGGCCTGAGATCGTTAGTGCCAAAGAATAATGGTCAAAGGCATGATCATGGTAGATAAAACAATGACTGTATGTCATAATCATAGCAAGCACACTCGACACCTTTTGTACGAGTGTTTACACTATGATAGCTAGAAATGCAAAAAGTGTCTGGGAGGCAGATGTAAAACTTGAAAAACATGACTCAGAACCACAGGCAAATAAAGTTGTCGCCAAAATCCATCTGCATCAATTTGCAACAGATCCAACCAACTTTCCTGGACAAGATGTCACTCTAGATAAGATATATGTTCGGTGATCTACACCCAAGATAAAGCGGCAGTCAAAGCGGCGGAAAACTCTTGATTCACTACCTTCACAAGAAAGCAAGGACAATCTTGTTTACTGGTAAAATAACTGCCAGTCTTTGGGAATGCAGACAATACTCTGCTTGTGGATTTTTTGTTTAGAAAGTGTCATACAGTGAACGGGAAAATACTGGACAAAACTGCTACACCAGCTGTTAGACAGTTTCATTTCTTAGGGCTAAGGAAAGATAGCTAGAGTGATTGTTCTGACCAGATAATGCCCCTGCATGCTAATCTCTTGTCGCCATAGCTACACTTTGTCAGTGTGCCTTTGAAATTGCTGATTATCCCCTTTGTTCTATTCGGTTGGGTCCCCCTAAGACTTACATCTGTTTCCAAACTTCGAGACATACTTGGCTTGCACACCACCCTCGGTTTATCGTCTCATCCAAAGGACTTCAAGGAAGGAATCGCTGACAAGGGTGGAAGGGATTTTCCCGCATCTGGGGCCAGTAGCTGGTGGCCGAGTAAGATAGATGCATCTCGTTTCTTTTAGTTTCAGTCCCTAGATCCTACGACCCCGCTGGTACTTAATACAATTAGCCTACCTACCCAATCTTACCGCAAGTCCCGGGAAAAAACAACAACAACACCACGCCACGCAAAGTGGCAAGACCAATTCATTTACATGACAAGCGCTTTTAAAGATCATCAACCTTCTTCCCCGAAGTCAGAATGCGGATACAATCATGGTGGGCAAAAAACCCAAAACCCGGTGGCATGCAATGGTGAACTTCGGAGCTCTAGCCGAGGGGGGAAAACCCACAAAAACCCCATCAGCCACTAGATGCACCTGTATGACCTAGTCCAATCTGACATCCAGCAGTTTCCCAGACACGGCAAAAACTATTGGACGCCAGGCAACGGCACTCGAGTGATGATGCTATCACGAACCGTGGAAAAGCTAGCTTCTGTAGAAGCCCTCGTGAAATACCCTCGAGAGGGAAGATCCACTGGCCGGATCAATTCCCCAGAAACAACCCTGACGTCATGTGCTTCTTCTTTCCCGCCATCTCTTTCGGAAGCAGGAGCATCTGCAATCTGCTGTCAATCTCGCTCTGTACTGTCCTATATGTAAACGCCCACGTTTTGAGGTCTTGGTGAAAGTAAGGTGTAAACAACAACAGTGGACGACAAATAAGATTTTTGATACGTGCGGGTATGCATCAACAAAAAACAAAAGTTTTACAAAGCAGTAAATACACATAGATAAAAATGTGCGTGCCTCTCTCTCTCTCTCTCTCTCTCTCACACACTCCTCACACCCACTCACACCACTCCCACCACACACAACACACACACACACACACCACACACACGCACGAACACCACACACACACACACACACACACACAAAGTAAAGCATAAATAGAGGCAGAGACATGTATTTTTGGCCTTTCTCTCTTCTTCTTCCTTCTTCTCTCTCTCTCTCTTCTCTCTCTCTCTCTCTCTCTCTCTCTCTCTCTCTCTCTCTCCTCCCTCCCCCCCCTCACACACACACACACACACACAGTCTGAAATTTGCAATGATATTCGTTTTTACACATTCCTTCGTACCCGTAAATGGCCGTGGAAAACAGTATAAAAAGCAACTCAACACCAAAACGGAACACACCAACATCAATAACACCAAACACACAAAAAAAATGCAACAGTGCCAGAGACAGCTCATCCTGTTAGTCTACATTCTAACCCCCCCAAAAATAGAAAGATCCATTTTCATTCGGGGCTGATGCATTTAGCTAGATTAACTCTATACCGTCAAGGAGATAGCATTTTTCTTGCTTTGAGTGAGAGAGACAAAGAGAGAGAGAGAGAGAGAAGAGAGAGAGAGAGAGAGAGAGAGAGAGAGAGAGAGAGAGAGAGAGAGAGAGAGAGAGAGAGAGAGAGAGAGAGAACTCGAAATGTTTACTGAGAGTAAATGGATAACGGATAAAGAGAGAGAGAGAGAGAGAGAGAGAGAGAGAGAGAGAGAGAGAGGAGAGAGAGAGAGAGAGAGAAGAGAGACAGACAGACAGACAGACAGAGAGAGAGAGGGGGGGGGGGGGGATTTTCGGCTATCATGACATCAACTAAGAGGAACAACGTTAGGGCAAAACGAACTAGAAAATAACCCGGTTTTTTTTTTCCTCTTCTCCAAAAGCTACTTAACATGATCACTACAGTATTTTACTACGTGATAATCACAAAACATGTCTGGCAAAAAAAACCCCAAAAAACCTGGGATGAAAACGATACTTTGTATCTATAGAACTTTTCACTTTAACGCTAAAGCAGAAACCCCAGGTCTATCGCGGTATATCTAACCACCGACACCCAAAAATATACACTTAACTAGAAAACAGTCTGTTGACGCTTTCAAAACAAAATACGTTTCGATAAAAGGAAGTTATGAGCCAAACAAAATAGCTCTGAAGAAAAGAAAGTATCCCCGAAATGCAGCTACCTTAAAGGTGGGCAAAAACGGTGGCATACGTAAAATCTCACCATCAGTGAACCTCAAGAGCTGTAGGGAGGAACGACAAAAAAAAGAAAAAGAAAAAAAGAAAAAAGAAAAAAGAAAGAGAAAGAAAGTGACGAGATAATAGCGTTATTTTCATCGATCTTGAAATATGCATACGCGGTTAGTATTAGCGCATGCATGCATTAAATAATCCATTTCGTAAAAACATGTTATGACTGAATGTTCTGGTTTAATTTAACTTTCTGGAGGCTGGGCCTGCCTCAAAACAAACTAGTGTGTGCTCTGAGCCTGCAGTGGTGAAAACATCTTAAAAATGACTACTTGTAAACAAAACCCTCGTTACCAGACAGAAAGATGTCTAATATACCAGATACTACGGTAAGCTTATTTAAAACTAGATGTGAGTAATGCTGAACGGGACCTGTGATAAAGAGCCTCTGGTTGTGGATGCGTTTTTAGCTGCGTGTTGATATAATGGTTCGTTACATATAAAGTTGTCTGAAGTTGTAATTTGTTGTTGACTGTTAATGTTGTGGCTTTTCTGGATTGAAAACGTGTTTACATCGATAAGTATCTTTTGAAGTTAAGAGACATGGGTTGGCTTTTTTCGGGGGGGGGGGGGGGGGGGGGGTATGAAGATGTTAGTTTACAGCCAAATATAGTTTGAAACGAATAGGTTTTGTACATTAATTTCTTTAACAAACCTCTCTCTCTCTCTCTCTCTCTCTCTCTCTCTCTCTCTCTCTCTGATTAGGTTTGTAATCATTTTCATGGATTTGTCTAGTAACTTACTGATTTAATTATGTTCGAGTTTTCTTCTTTTTATGAAGTGGACCCAATATATACCCTAGTGGTACTCAATGGATATCAGCTCTGATTTTCGATTAATTCCAGCTACTGGCTGCTTCCTATCTAACACCAAAAAAAATACTTGCTAAAAGATTAACAATTTCTGGTGTTGGTTCATACAAGTGGAGTAAGCACAATAGCGAGTAGTGATTAATTACATCAAATGCTTTTCCAAAGTTATCAAGCAGATGACAAGCAAGTTCATTTTCATTTATGCTGTGTAGGAGATAGTCCGTGAGTTTGAAAAAAAAGAGCTGTGTGACAGGAATACTTTTTACGAAAACCATACTGATCTTCATTTATTAGATTATTGTTATCAAAGCAGGTGTGTAAAGAGTTTTGTATGTGTTTTTTCGAGTGGGTTTAGAGAAGACGGACAGGATTGAAATTGGCCTGTGATTTGAAGGACAAGAGGACTCGTCTGATTTGTGGACTGGAATGACTTTTGCGGTTTTAAACATGAGAGAAAAGTAGTTTTTCTCTATGCACAGGTTATACACATACGTCATTATTCAAACTTAAACCGAACCAAAAAGTCTTATTCTTACATCAAGATTATCCAGACCACGTATTCTAGAATATGTGTGTGTATGTGTGTGTGTGTGTGTGTGTGTGTGTGTGTGTGTGTGTGTGTGGTGTTGTGTGCGTGCGTGTGTGTATGTGTGTGCGCGCGCGCGTGCGTGCGTGCGTGCGTGCTTGCGTGTGTGAGTGCATGTACGTGAGTGCATGCGTGCGGACATATATGTGTGTGAAATCTAAGGCCTTGCGATTATCCCAAAAGCTTTCAAACTAAACGCTTCCCTGCAAATAGATTGCAGCTGGAGTGGAATGTTGTAGCATCAGCAGATGAATCGGCAAGACATGCCACAATAATATCTCCGATTGGAATACCTGGCAGTGCCTTCTGCAATGCCAACGATTTAAAGATTCAGCAGCATGCAATCTTGAAAAGGAACTGCATCACAGTTCAGCTGAAGTAGTTGAAAAGGGAAACCCATCGTTTACGCAAAGCTTGAAACTGTTTGTTTGTGTCACTGTAGGAAGGTATTTGTGTGCTGTAGTTAAAACTGTGTTACTGACTCTTTGGGGACGTATTTGTGTGCTGTAGATGAAGTAAATGTCCAGATTTAAAGGTTCCAAAAGTAGTAGCGAATGGGACTTTTTTGATGCAGTAATGTTTACCTAGACGTATGAGATAAAACTGTAGGAAAATGTACAGAACGTTGGCTTATCGGTGTTGGCTTATCGGTAGTTTTTAGTGTGAGAAGCAAAAGCAGTGCTGTGTACGCAGGTAGCAAGACTTGTGGCGAGCATTTAGAAAGCTTATTGTGAACTGTTGTGTGATCAGACAAGCTGTAGAAGTTGCTAATGACAAAAATACTTAACATTTCTCAATTAAATTTTTTTTTCCCTTTTGGCCGAAGATATCAACCGGGCCTAAACTAAAGTTTAAAATAAACAGAAAAAAATCATAGTTTCTATTCCACAACAATTCGCCTTCACATGAATGATGTTTAAAGACACATATACTCACAAACATACACACAAACAGAGAAAGAGAGGGAGAGAGAGGGAGTGGGCGAGAGGGAGGGAGAGAGAGAGGGGGGAGATAGAGAGAAAGTTATGCATGAGTTTTATGTAGAAAATGGCCATGGCTTCTTTTTGAAAGGAATACAACAAAGAAAGTAATAAGTTATATAAAGGAGTAGGAAAGTCATATCATATCAGAATATGAATCCTCATACAGTAACAGAACACACAACACTGATGCTACTTCTCCTACTTTCTCATGCTTGTATGAATACCTATGACAAATTTGACAGAGTTTGTCTCTTAATGCCGAGTAAGTTTACCCTAAACATAAATTATTATCCGAGATATACAATTTTTAAGGTTGAACTAGGAGTGATATCAGATAACTCAAAGTATGACAACATTAAAAAAAATGTAATGATTCTTTCTCTATATTACATAAAGACATCTTGTTATCAAGCTCTCATTTGCCTCTGCTATCAAAAGCTATATAACAGGCAATATCAAATCTCAGTCTGGTCAACGCTCTGATCATGCATCTACCCATGTCCTTTTTAGTACATACATCTAGACAGTGCGAGATTGTATGACCAAAAAAATGTCTCGAGTCAGCACATGTGTCATCAGGCTAGGTACCACAGTGCCACTCTTGCCATTTGCAATCAATAACTCCTTGTCAAAATCAGAAATTATGTAGTCTTTTCAAAACCCTGACTATCCCAGACGAAGGCAAATCGATAAGAGCCCCAACACTAATAAACACCTGTGGCCTAGTTCTTTTCTTACCAGTTTTGTCTGGGGGGAAAATCGGTAAACTTTTACTTTGTATCTGCTTTTGTCCAGTCTGATCAGTTCTATCCAATATTTTCATAGTTTGTGTACAAGAACTCAAAATTTCTGACTGCGTATCTTTTTAACTTTCCTTATATGGCGTAACTAGGCGTTTGCTATTTTTAACAGCCATGAGACATTTTATTACAAATAAAGACATCTATAATTTATTTTTAAAATAAATGTTCTCTAATGTCCGTATTTTGACATTTGTAATGCAACATCCACAGATGATGTTCAATGATTTCGATCCTGCTTCAGTGTGTGTGTGTGTGTGTGTGTGTGTGTGTGTGTGTGTGTGTGTGTGTGTGTGTGTGTGTGTGTGTGTGTGTGTGTGTGTGCACGCGTATGCATTGTATATCACTGGAATAGAAAGGGACAGCTTAGATGGAGGGACAGCTGAGTCAAAATGCTCTCACCCCCCCCCCCTCCCCCCGCCCCCAGATAATTTATTCCGAGACAAATCAGTGATTCTAAGAGGCCTCTTCTTTCAAAAAAAGACCTATATGTGGCAATGATCTGTCACTTTTTGACTTACAGTCATTCAGCCTCCTCCATCTGTTTCCCCCTGCCTGCCTGCCTGCCTGCCTGCCTGCCTGCCTGCCTGCCTGCCTTCCTCCTCCTCCTCCTCCTCCTCCGTCAATGTTTAGGCATCTGTGAACATCTGGCCCGTCTATTTGCGTTTATTGCGGGGTAGGTGTTGGTCTTTGTTTTAACGTCTATCCATTACACAGTGACTATCGATGGATGGATGGATGGATGGATGGATGTGCGTATGCATCTATCTATCTATCTACTTAATTATCTACATGTTTCTCTGTCTGTCTCTGTCTCTCTTTGTCTCTGTCTCTCCCTTTTTGTGCGGCGTGCATGTGTGTGTGTGTGCGTGGGAGTGTGCGTGTGTGCGTGGGAGTGTTTATGTATTCGCACGCGCATGCACGCACGCAGGCAGCTGTTGCTCTTGATACTTCTACCCTTCTAAACCCCATTCGGCTCTATTATTTAATTTCAGTTTACCCCAACTTTCCCCGAATTCGGAATGCGGCTGCCTTCATGGTTGTGAGTGTGTGTGTGTGTGTGTGTGTGTGTGTGTGTGTGTGTGTGTGTGTGTGTGTGTGTGTGTGTGTGTGGAGGCGGGGGGGTTGGTGGTCACATGCGCAAAAGTGTCACCATTGGTGAACCTAGAAACACTAGCCGAGAAACGGAGAACAACAGTTCAGAATACCTCAAGGCCATCCACAGCATCCGCAGAAGCCTGAAGACGTGACGATTCTTCAGACCACTGGAGCTGCTTCTTCTTCTTCTTCTTCTTCTTCTTCTTCGTCGTCGTCGTCGTCGTCGTCGTCGAACGCTCAGACAGCAACATTTTGTTGTCTTGTATGAGCGAAAATGCGTTGCGCTGCCGTTAAAGCGCTTGACAAGTCAGGCCTAGCGCATCCCGACTTCAGCGAGAGAGATAATTGTTATCTTTTCGAAGTCTTTCCGAAGATATAAAAAGGCAGGATAATGGACCAAGTAGGCAGAAGATAGATAAGAAGGTGACAGGAAGAAAAAGGAACAAAACAGAAGCAAAGAGTGGGATAGAAAAGAGGGAATTCCTAGCACAGAGTTTCCAGAAGGTGGGGGATGCATGCTGTTTATACTGAACTGAACTGACAACGTTTCCCTAAAAGTCGGTCTTAAGAACAAAAGTGCTTAGTTTCACTAAACCAAACACTCCGCTACCGAAACAAAAATTAAACAAAGAGAGAAGTATAATAAACAACCGTAAAAGCTCTATACTACCCAAAACAAAACGAACAACAGCAACACCCCCCCCCCCCCCAACCGCCACAAAGTGACGTCACCACAATAACAAAGATGAACTTCGCTGCCCTCCACCGCTTTTATGTCAATGTTTGACTCTCAGTTCGTCTGTCCGATTTGACAAGGACACGCCTAAAAAGTCCAAACGCGACAAATTCGAAAAGGTTGGGGGGGGGGGGGGGGGGGGGTATTGTAGATGTTTGTTTACTTTTTGGGGGAAGGGTGGTGGGTTGGATTTTTTTTCCCCCAACGAGTATCATTTTTCATCAACCAAAAAAAGCCATGAAATATCAGTCAGCGCGCGCGTGCACACGCGCGCGCACACACACAGAACACACACACACACACACACACACACACACACACAGAGGGCAGTGTCCCACATTGCGGTGGCCAAGTTTCCTCAAGGCAAGCAGCAGCTGCAGTGTCTGTGACAAGCGCTGGGCGAAGAAATAGCCGCCCCATCCATCCACGTCTTCCGTGCGTCACCCCGCCCAGCCAATGAGGGATGCCTCACCCGTTTGTCTGT
>CM054156.1:13692869-13700369 GCA_028751875.1 Rapana venosa | reverse complement strand
TGTGTGTGTGTGTGTGTGTGTGTGTGTGTGTGTGTGTGCGTGCGTGCGTGCGTGTGTGTGCGTAAACCAAGAACTCCCTTCAGACGTACTTAAAACCAGCTCCGCAGTTCCTAACAAGGCAGGTGCTCACCACACTACTGTTTAGTCCGGATACCATTAATTTTGACAACTTTCCGACAGCACCCATTCATCCTGTATAAATGGATATCACCAAAAAATACATTAAGTCCCCCCCCACCCCCCCTCTCTCTCTCTCTTTCTCTTTCTTCATCGATTTGACATCGCTAGGAGCGGTCGGATGAGTTTCTAGGCGGAAAGAACTGCAAATCAGCGAACTGTTGGGAGTGCAGGTATGCGAACACGTGTACACATGCTCTTGAGGACAGGCATTTAATGTTGTTTGGGAACGGCCATCCACCTGACTTTTGCAGACTTTCAAAACTTTTGATGGCAACTTAGATCCACCCACGCGCGCATTGGTGTAACGGCAACACGCCTCTTCAAGATCGTGAAGAATCACCGGTTTGATCCCCCGTGGTCCTTTTCTACCAGAGTGGTAGGTAGTCCAGGTGTGAGTCTTTCCGATGAGACGATTTAATCGTGAACCTGGTCGCCAAAGACGTTTTAGCACTTAGAAACCACGGCAACAAAAGAGTTGTCCCTTGACAGCATTCAGTTGAAATGCCATTTCTTTCTAGGAAAACAAATATTCAAGCAGAGGCGTTTTGTTAACATCTGTTAGATGGCACTAAAAAATGTCAGGTAACCGTTATCCCTTATTAGACAAGTGTGGGAAGGTTCATTCCCGTGGGGATACAGGCACATCCCACACTTACGAAAATAAAATATGTATGCACATGGCATGAAAAAAATAGTGTGATGGATTTTTACATAAATTGGGACTTTGCGTTCATACCACGCTAGTAAAGTCAATGAAAAAAGATGGAAGAAAATTTCTATTAGTTTTGATGTTTTAGTCATTGTTTTGATGTCATTCTCGTTCTCCCGCTTAAAACCTTGAAGGTCACTTAGAATATGTACGCTGTCTCACTCGTCCCACCTGGGAATCACTGTGAAGCTGAAAGTAAACACTGGAAAAATAATCTGCATATATGACTTCTTTTAAGTAATTTGGCATATAGGCAGCCATATTACGACTTCGGAGGTGTGTTTTTTTTATCTAAATGGGAGAGCAGGTGGTTATGCCAAAAGCCTGTCATGGCTGACGACAATATCAACACAACATTTCAGAGCAGAACAACAATTTAATATAGGCCTTAGCACTTAGTTTACATCAATAACTGACAAAGCTTTTGACCTGGTCCTTACTGGTGTATGGTTAGGTTTATATCAAAAGTTATATGCTGGTGATTGATTCTACTGAGATCTGCCTTGATCATTACACGTAATTAAAATAAGCACTGAAATCCCGATTTTAAGCAAAAATTCTTTATGCAAAAGCCTCAGTCCTAAAATTAACTTCTTGAACACTGGTGGAAAACAAAATTATCAAAATTCAACAGAACGACGAGCAAATAATCAGCAAAAAGAAAGAAAAAAGATTTGAAGCATAAATTTATCACTGTATAAACATACAGCTAGATTATAGATAACAGAAAGAAAAATATACGAAAAAGTCTGTAAACATGTACAAACCCACGAGCGTGTTAGTATACACGTGAGCTGCACGCACATGTCTACCTTGGTCTTTAGACAATGCTTAAAACAAGATCATGTCAACAACAACGACTTCGACCAAAACAAACACCGAGACTAACAAGTCCCCACAGACATACTTAAAACTTTTAACAAGAAAACCGTTCACTGTTGCTCGAAACCCCAGCGGAGTATCAAATAACCATCTTGGCAATGGATGACCTCACAGTGGTACTGTCAGAGAAATTCACTCTGTCACCATCTTCACCGTTCCGAATTTGTTGGTACCTAAAGCTATTTCTGTCCTGACACCATCTTGCCATATAGGGTGTGCTTGCTATTTTTTTTTTAAAAAGGGTTAATTAAGCCTTAGTTGGCTTTTCGTGCTGGAAAAAAGCCACCGTTATAAGAAGAATATTTTTTTCGTGCAAGCAATGGCAGGGGAAGGGGGAAGGAGGAAAAGAAACAGGAAGTTGGTTGCCATCTTAAAACTTATCAAAATGGGTTATAAATGGATGTGAAAAAGTTTGCCGTAAGACGCTTTTGGGGGGCGGCGGTTTTTTTGGCAAAACGTTGTGTGTAGGGTAGGAATTGTCCATGAGTTGGGGAGATGAGGTCTGGGCTTAGGGAAGTATCATCATCTGGTTCAGGTTCGCCTCCTACTTCAAATTTTATTTCTTTTATTTTATTCTTTTATATCGAGGATAATGGAATAAACACTTATGTGCTTTTTACATCCAGTCCCCGTGTGTATGCGGTTTTGTAAATTCTGTCATCCCTTCCCACCAGCACACAATGGCCTACTCTTACAAAAAGCGGAACAGGATTTTAACGTGTACGCAAGACGTTTTGCGTGCGTTCGCACACGGGGCCTCGGTTTGTAGTCTCATCAGACGAAGTAGTGATGGTGGTAGTAGTAGTACTAGTAGTGGCAATAATAAGGAAGGATGGTAATGACCACAAAAATAAATGGCTCCTTCTGTCTGGGGAGACAATGGGCGCGCCTTCTTTGGCCACACCAGACTTTTGTGGAGCAACGTCAGGAGTGGCTCAGCAGACCCATCCTTAGATTAATGGTCAACAGCGTTAGATTAGATGAATAGCATTCATGATAATAATGGTCCTGGTGACGAGGATGACATCATTTTTATTATTATTACTATGACAATTACAGTAATAACAATATACTACTACTACTACTACTACTACTACTACTGCTGCTGCTGCTGCTAATACTGACAGCAGTTAAAGCAGCAGTAGTAGAAACAATAGTGGCTTTTCACCTTACGTTCAGCGGAAAGGGCACAACAGTAGACACACACGTTTACAAAGCCGCACGACAGGACCTCACAACTTACTGACAATAACCTTATCATCTGCAATAACAACAAAACAACACACCACTTTACTCCTCCCACGCAAACAAGTTTTCATCTCCACAATCGGATAAAGGCGTTTTATACACTACACAACCCATACTGACTAACTGATCGGAAAACAAATTTGACGTGAATTTTTTTCATAAGAAATGTAAAGCGAGTGGAATGATTAGCAATGTGGAATGTTCTGGTAAAGAAGAGACTTAAGAGCAAATAATGAATGTTAAAAAAAAGCGATTATCATGGCGTTTTGCAAAAGCCAAAAAACCCAGTTATGAAAAACAGGGTCAAACTGTTTCGTGTTCTCTGGGGGTAATTATCAAGAAATTCGCCGAAAAGTTTCCAAGATGCTACTTCTTCAACATCAAAAATGTAGACTTCTGACCCAGAGTAGGCAACATAACGAATCTGGGTATGGTTGGAGCGGAGAGATCGAGATGAGCTGCGTAAGAATAGCAACGCAGGGACGTCAACAAAGCCGAACACACATCCACTGCCAAAAATGTATACGAAGAACACACACAGATACAAGATTCTGGGAAACAGACTGACCACCTTACAAAATAGAAACGGTGGTACGTAAACCAAGAGATCGCCAGGTATACAAATAAAAGGACAGGTATGCAGGCAGAGTGGCAAACACAATCAGAGAGAGAGAGAGAGGGAGGGGAGAGAGAGGGGGGAGAGAGAGAGCGAGAGAGAGAGAGAGCAGACAATCAGACTGACTGACTGAAAGACAGTCACAGAGAGAGAGAGAGAGAGAGAGAGAGGGGGGGGGGGGCAAACACACAGACAGACACACAGAATAGAAAGCGCACACAGGCAGGCAGATAGAATGGCAGATAAAGGGAAAGGTGAATGTACGCAGACAGAAACGTAAACACCCAGGTAAACAGCTAGTGTCTACCTTGCTACCTAAGCAGACAGACAGACAGACAGACAGACATAGACACAGGTAAAGTTGTCCCATAACCTAAGCGGTAGTTGGGAGAGCGAGGTGTCAAGAGATATCAGCTTCTCTAGGGGCCAGCATATTGAGGGCGGCGCCCATCTCCTCTCCCTCGCTGCTTTACCTTCCCTGACCTAAAGACAGCAGGTACCCATTTATAGCTTGGTGAACTATGGGAAACTGTACTGAAGCCAAGGCACACCAGCACCCACCCATCCAAGCGGGTAACCACGCTCATCGCTGCTCACGGTAAAAGTGTCCCAAAACCTACGCGGTCGTTGGGGAGCAAGGTGTCATGAGACCCCAGCTTCTCTAAGGCCAGATCTCGGGATTAGGGAGAGCAAGTGCTCCGCGCCCCTCAGCTTAGACAGACAGTAAAACAACAGGGGAGAGAGAGGAGCGAGCGAGAGCGAGCGAGAGAGAGAAGAGAGGAGAGAGAGAGAGAGAGAGAGAGAGAGAGAGAGAGAGAGAGAGAGAGAGAGAAAGAGAGAGCGAGAGACAGAGACAGACACAGAGACAGAGCACCCACAAACATTGCCTCACCTTCCTGATCAGGTTGCTGCACAGGTTGCTCGGAAGATGCAACTCGCCTGTGCGGTAGAGATCCAAAATGCCGTGCATCACCTTGGGGTTCCTGTCGAAGAAGACCTCCTTGGAGCACACCAGCATGCCGTTTCGGCACATGCGGCCCAGGCGGGTCTCCGGGAGGCGGTTGAGGCTCTCCATGGAGGTGCAGAAGATCTTGCCCCCCGATGTTCAGGATGATGATGTTGTTGGACGAGTCCATGTCCTTCTGCTCCGAGAAGGACAGGTTGTGCAGCGCAAACCGAGGCGAGGTCGGCTGCACGAGAGCGGCGTCTTCCTGATTGGCCGTGATGGTGGCGGTTTGGGGATGGGCTGGGGTTGGGGTTTAGTTCTGTGTAGATAGATGGTGGGTGTGGCGGTGAGGTGTTTTTTTTGGGATGGAGGTTGATGCTGAAGAGGTGGTGTTGGGTCAGGTTTTCTTTCTGGGTTTTCTTTTCTGTGGAGTACAAGAAAATGTGACGTTAGGATGATGATGATGAAGAAATACAATGATAAAGATAATAATCATTACCATCATCATTGTGATCATATTGCTCTCTCTCTCTCTCTCTCTCTCTCTCTCTCCTCTCTCTCTCTCTCTCTCTCTGTGTGTGTGTGTGTGTGTGGTGTGTGTGTGTGTGTGTGTGTGTGTGTGTGTGTGTTGATTCACGTACACTCGTATCACGCTTCTTACCATTGTATTGTACAACATCCTAATTTGTTTTACACTGCACTGCATCAATCATCATTGAACCATAGTTTGTTCTGTACTGCACTGTATTACACTGTATTGTTATATTTTGTATTGTATTGTATATCCTTTTTTATTCAAGGTAGATTTCTCAGCGTGAAATTCAGGCTGCTTTCCCGAGGGAACAATCTGACTGTAACTTGCAAGGAAAGTTGCCAAGTACATCCATATTTGATTTCTCCACCCTCTTCCTCGGCTAAAGCTCAGAGGTTCACCAATGGTGAGAGTTTTTGCGTATGCGACTGTTTTTGCCCACCACTAAGGCAGCCGCATTCTGACGTTGGGGATATTAGATTTCAAACACAAAGCTTTAAGCATAACTTGAGTTATATGTGTCTATATTTTCACAGAGTGAAAACTAAATCGTGGCAGGCCAACATTTTCACACATTGGAAACTGAATCATGGTAGGCCAATACTTTCAAACATTGAAAACTGAATCATGGTAGGCCAAAATTTTCACACATTGAAAACTGAATGATATGAGGCCAATATTTTCAAACACTGGAAACAATTATTTTAGACCAATATTTTCACGCACTGAAAACTGAGTCATAGTAGGCCAAAATTTTCACACATTGCAAACTGAATGATGGTAGGCCATAATGTTCACATACTGAAAATTGAATGATGGTAAGCCAAAATTTTCACACAATGAAAACCGATTCATGTTAAGCCAAATTTTCACACATTGGAAACTGAATCATGCTAGGCAAAATTTTTCACACATTGAAAACTGAATCATGGTAAGCCAAAATTTTCACACATTGTAAACTGAATGATGATAGACCAATATTTTCACACATTGAAAACTAAATGATGATAGACCAATATTTTCACACACTGAAAACTTAACGATGTGAGGCCAACATTTTCACACACTGAAAACAATGATGGTACGCTAAAATTTTCACGCACTGAAAACTGATTGACGGTAGGCCAATGTTTTCACACACTGAAAACTGATTGATGGTCAATCAGTATTTTCACACACTGACAACTTAATAATGGTTACTCTAATGGCGATCATTCTCATCCACAATAGAAAAAGGTGAAACAAAAATAAATAAATGAGCAAAATGAGAGAAAATACACGATTGTGTAACTAACCAGGTTAATAAAGTTTGGTACTATACTGTCAATGAATAAACTTCTTGAATAACTAAGTTAGAATCTGCAAATAAGAGAGTAGACCTACACTTACAAGAAAAGAAAGAAAGTAAACAAAATTTTAAAAAAGATAACAGAAACAAACAAAAACTATATAAAAAACAACATAAAAAACAAAGTCATGAAATTCATAAACAGCAGGAAAAAATACAAAACACGGTTATCCCTGAAAAAGAAGAATTCACTCGAAACTCACACCCTTAAAAACAAAAACCAACAAAAGACACAAACTCAGACGACACTTCTTACCCTCAAAACAAAACTTCACTTCAAAGAAGAACAGCTGAAGGTTTTCACTTCCCGCGATGGCAAGAGAGTCACGTCATATGAAGAGGTTGCATTGAAACACGAAACAAAAACATTTTCAGGGCCTATCTTTTTTCTGGAGGCGGACGACTGCGCGTGCGCCGCGCGAAAATCTCCCGCCACTGGCTCACTGAGCATGCGCCATGCATCGAGACATGATGATGTATTCTTCTGCGGTTTCGTCACTGTTAGTGTTACTCAGGAGATTGCATAGGGTGGAGGAGATTCGTCTGCTTGTTTTGTGTGCCAGAAACATGATAGATAAACTGATGGGCTCAGGATGTCTTGGGGTGTGGGGATTACAACGTTTTGAAGTTTGGTTTGTTTTTTTCAAGGGGTTAGGGGGGGGGGGGAGGCTTATTGTTTTGGGGTTGGGGGTTGTACTTTTGTTGTGAATTTCTTTTGAAGCTTTAGGTTTTTTGTTTAAAAGATTTGGTTATTGGGGAATTTTGTTGTATTTTTGTTACTGTTGTGAGCTTTTTTGTGATGGGAGGGGTGGGGGGTCGTGCATTTCCCTTGGGAAGTTTTTGTTTTCATTATACATGCTCCTGGGTTCTGTTTTGTTGTTCATTTGCCCGTTTCCTTTCCCTGCTGCTGCTCCCTGCTGCTGCTGCTGCTGCTTTCTCTCCTCTCTCTCTCTCTCTCTCTCTCTCTCTCTCTCTTCTCTCTCTCTCCTCTCTCTCTCTCTCTCTCTCTCTCTCTCTCTCTCTCTCTCTCTCTCTCTCT
>CM054156.1:13685369-13687869 GCA_028751875.1 Rapana venosa | reverse complement strand
ACAAATAAAATATAACCACAAACCTTGCTGTAAGTATACAAGTCAACAACGGCAGAAGAACAATCTTAATTCGTCTCTCATGTAATTACACGTACGAACGTCATAGATCACTCTGATTACGATTACAGTTGCGTAATCTCCCGACGATGCGTCCGTAATACACCCACCCACCCACCCACAAACAACAGTACCAGTACTTATAACCACTACAACAACAGCAGCAGTTGCATTTACTCTCGACATGCATTCAACACACACACACACACACACACACACACACACACACACACACACACACACACACACACATACACACACACAAACAAAAACTCACGAGCACAGTAAACGTGCAAATTTAGATGCATACACTTACCACAGAAAGTGATCGAGGGTTGCTCAGCGCATTAAACTTTGTCTTTGTCAAAAACGGCCAGGTGGACTTCACAACAACACTCTTTGCCTCTTCCTTTTTTTCTCTTGCCGTCTCCTGTCTATATTCAAAAAGAAAGAAACAGAAAAATGGTTGTAGCACTTACGGATTGTTTCATAAGCAGTTCCTCTTCTTTGAAAAAGAAATCAGAGATAAAAGAATGATTTATCTCATTTTCGAACTTTTGGTAACCTTTAAAACAAACAAATAGTCAAGCAAACAAATAAACAAGCAAGAAACTAAACCAGCAATTTCTATTTTTTTAAAAATTAATTAAAAAAAAAATCAGCATAAGATCGATTCTGTTTAAGAAAATAACTGAAATAAACCATTACATTCTTTTTTTTAAAAAAAACACACACACACAACAAAACACCCTTAAAGCTGTGCATTATTCTTACAATCAATTTTACATATATGTTACAATTAATGTGGTGCATTATTCTTATATTCAGGTGTTATGTTACATAAATGTTACATATATGTGAGCTGAGGTTTTTTGTTGTTGCTTTTATTTCTCCTTTTTTTCCTCTCTTCTGCTTGTTGTTGTTGTTCTTCTTGTCTTTGTTTCCTTGTTTGTTTGTTTGTAGTTGAATGTTTCTTCTTCTTCTCCTTCTTCTTCTCTCAACTCCTGCTTCTCTCTCTCTCTCTCTCTCTCTCTCTCTCTCTCTCTCTCTCTCTCTCTCTCTCTCTCTTGTTGGTTTTTTTTCCCATTTCTTTGTAATAATTGTTATTCAATCTTCTTCTTCTCTGCCTCAGTTTGGTGTTTTGTTTTGTTTTGTTTGTCACTTATTCAGTTCGTTGTTTTCGAATTGTCCATCTTCTTCTTCTCCGTTTTTCTTTCTTTCTTCTTCGTTTTCTTCTTAGCTTACTTCTTCTTCTTCATTTTCTTCTTCTTCGTTTTCTTCTTAGCTTACTTCTTCTTCTTCATTTTCTTCTTCTTCGTTTTCTTCTTCTTCTTCGTTTTCTTCTTAGCTTACTTCTTCTTCATTTTCTTCTTCTTCTTCGTTTTCTTCTTCTTCTTCGTTTTCTTCTTAGCTTACTTCTTCTTCTTCTCTAGCTTACTTCTTCTTAGCTTACTTCTTCTTCGTTTTCTTCTTCTTCGTTTCTTCTTCTTCGTTTTCTTCTTAGCTTACTTCTTCTTCTTCGTTTTCTTCTTCTTCGTTTGCTTCTTCTTCTTAGCTTACTTCTTCTTCTTCGTTTTCTTCTTCTTCTTAGCTTACTTCTTCTTCGTTTTCTTCTTCGTTTTCTTCTTCTTCTACTTCGTTTTCTTCTTTTTCGTTTTCTTTTTCTTATTCTTCTTAGCTTACATCATCTTCTTCCTCTTCTTCTTCTCCATCTTTAATTCTTGTTTTCTTGTGATTGATGTTCTATCTTTTTTCTTATTCCTATGCCTTTTCGCTTTCTTGCCGTTGCTTTCTTCCTCTGCTTTTAAATTAATGATTGTTTGTCTGCGTCTTTGGCAGAAATCAATGTTTCATGGCAGCTGTACTCACTAAACAGCTTATGCTCTGTGTTATGTATATATTTTTCTGCATTGATTGATTTTAGTTGTGAGGTTTCGTGTTATATATATATATATATATATATATATATAGAGAGAGAGAGAGAGAGAGAGAGAGGAGAGAGAGAGAGAGAGAGAGAAATGTAGATAGATAGATAGATAGATAGATAGATAGATAGATAGATAGATAGATAGATAGATAGATAGATAGATATAGTAAAGTTCCTGGTTTACGTCATACTGTTATCCTTTTGGGCAAGCAAAAATGAATGAACAACAAACAAAAACAGAAAGAAAGAAAGAAGAAAAGGAAAGAACCAAACGTAGAGATAAGAAAAGGCATCAGAACTAAAGAAAGAACGAAAAAAAAGAAATCAAGAAAGAAAGAAAGAAAGCCAGAACGAAAGAAGAAAAGAAAGAAAGAAGGAAAGAAGGAACGAAAGAAAAAAGAAAGGGAGGAATAAGGAAACGAAGAACAAAAAGGAAAGAAGGAAGAAAGAAAGAAGGAAACAAACAAACAAAGAAAAAATGGAAGGAAAAAACGAAAGAATGCATTACTGAATGAA
>CM054156.1:13642869-13677869 GCA_028751875.1 Rapana venosa | reverse complement strand
ATTACAGAACTCAGCAGAGACAGTGTATGTTTATCCGTCGTGTCCGACGATGACCTCCAAAACAGCAGAGGAGGCAGCTGCTGTTTTGGAAACTGGGCAGAAATTTGATTATAGTGGAGATGCCTTGCCCACAGTACATCCCCACTCTCTCGGCCAAGTGGGCTTAAGGACAGTCAGCGTTGGAGATGGTCTCCAAAGGCCAACCAGCCCCCAGGGCTGCAGCACATAAGGACTGTGCGAGTCAAGCCTCCTAGTCAGAGAGTCATAGTCGATCACTAAAGACTAAGCTATAAAGTGGAATTCCATGAGTGGGAAAGCCACTGGTCATACAGCCTCTCACCTTGCTGTTGCCCCCAGCGTCAATGGTTTAATCAAGAACTGTGATAAAGCCCAGACGCTGACGGCGTGGCAGAGAAGGCAAACTGGTGACATTGCGTGAAGCTCCTACCCACGACAGCGGCGATGGAAAAAGTTGAGTTTGTTGTAAAATGTTATGCTGAGAGTGTCTTCAGTCAAAACAACATTCATGTAAAGAAGGAACACCCCTCTGAAGCTGGAGCTTGGCTGCCTATGTCGCAAGATACTCGAGAAGAGTCATACACACAAACTACTCATTCAGTGTGTACTTTCAATTTCGCAGGTAATTATGCGATCACATTGCTGTCCCCGCGCCCCCTCCCAAATCTGCGTTCTTTACTGACAACAGGACGAAAATATGAGGAGCAAAAAACCCCCCAATGGTTAAGCATAAACTAGCTACCTTACAGTTTACATAGGCGATCCTGTGCAACTGATTCACTTTGGCCGCTCGATTCGTAGACAAGATTCAAAGAGACAGGTCAAGATCACGTCTCCTGTTGTTCCATAATACAGCGAAAGCGTGTTTACTTCGAAATAAACGGTTCATCGGACGTAACCTACGATGTAAGACTAACCTCAAAACTGCAGTTATGTAGACACAAAAGTTTGCCGACTTCGAACGACGGTCCTCACTCCTCCAACGCAAACTACTGTTGTTTGGCGGGTAACACCTTTAACACACTCTACGGTGATTCCACCGACAGTTGTGCAACCAACTGCACTTTCCTAAAACTGGCACGTAGTGTACGCGTATATTCATTAAAAAAATACATAGACTTACTTTCAGGCTGCACTCAGTTCTGATTTTGTTGTTGTTCCTCGGCTAAAACTCTCAGGTTCATCAATGGTGAGATTTTGCGAATGTTACCATTTAAATCTTTAAAGTAGCCGCATTCTAACTTTGGAGATAGTGTTTAAACACACCTGTATGAATGCATATTACTCAGTGGCCAGAGCTCTCTCTCTCTCTCTCCCCCAAATTAAGGTTAAACAACGTGGTTGCCTCGGGGATGGGTGGGTAACCATTCGCGTGCCTTGGCTTCAGTACAGTCCCCCAGTTCATTCAGCTGTAAATGGGTACCCGCCCCCTTTAGGGACATGGAAGGTTAAAGCAGCTAGGGAGAGAGATGGGCGCCGCCTTCAAGACACTGGCCCAAAGAGAAGCTGGGGTCTCTGATGTCTTTTGGTCAACAACGACTTCATTGGTGACAAAACACCTTTACCATCTCTTTTTTTTGCCAGAACACATCATGTACTAGTTAAGTTTTGCTTTCCTCACATTTTTGTTTATTTATTTATTTACATGTTTTGTTTTCAGAAAAGGAACAACGTCCCGATTCCCGAACACATCCTCGGTGATAGACGAGAAATACCGAGATTCCATGCAACGTCACTACCGCCTACTGATGACCCACATTATGCCCACTGATGCCATCATCAAGCAGCTTGCCGAGGAGAAAATTCTTCCTGACACCATGATCAAGGACATTCAGGTGAACAACAACAACAACAACAAAACATGATAAAAGGCAGCTAAAAGAAAACATGTCGAATTAGTGACAGGGGCTGTATCTAAGCATGCTGATCTGAGCCAGAAAGGGAAAGTCTAAAAGAAAAAAGTAATCTGGTTCTGTCAAGTCAAAGGGCTAGAATGGGACTCCTGTAACAGTTTGTATTTTGTCACTGTCATAGGTGTGTGTGTGTGTGTGTGTGTGTGTGTGTGTGTGTGTGTGTGTGTGTGTGTGTGTGTGTTGTGTGTGTGTGTGTGAGAGAGAGAGAGAGAGAGAGAGAGAGGACAGGAATGAGGACAGTCTGGTTTCAACCTACTTTAGTGCTACAGCTTTTACAGCGTTATGTTTAATGCCGATGCCTGGCTAGGTGTCGTATCACTGGCAATATTCACATGAATTATTCCCTGTGTACGGACAAAGATAACCACTGCTCACGTAAAAGTGTAGAGCTCATGTTTATAATAATAATAATAACAATAATAATAATAATAATAATAATAATGACATAGAATTCATATAGTGCTACACCTTGTGAGGCCAAATCAAAGCACTTATTAGTTTTGGGGGGGTGGGGGGGTGGTTGTTTTTTTGCTGTTCCTTGGATTGAGCTCCGAGGTTCACCAATGGTGAGATTTTTTTTCCGTATGCAACCGTTTTCCCACCACCATTAAAGAAAACCGCATACATTTTGTCAGTTTAAAATTTAAAAAAAGGGGGGTGTCGCTAGTGATGTCAGAACTACCCCCACATGAAGAGCATTAAACCTACGCCTTTTTTTTTTTAACACGGACGACGCGGATTCCACAGGAAGCGGAAACACGGGAGGACAAAAACGAATGCCTGCTGAGGTGTCTGCACCTGCGCGGCAACAAGAGCTTCCGGCTGTTCCGGGATCTGATGTACCGCATCGGTAACTTCTTTGTGGCGGACCTTCTGTGGGATGAAGGCAAGTTTCGTCATTTCTTTTCTTCCCCTGTGGGAGGGGATTCAGGAGGCCCTGTCAGTCTAATCAGCATCCCCCACCTTGTGTGCTGGGAATTCCCTCTTTTCACAGCAAAAGTCTTGTCTCTTTGTTTCTGCTTTGTGCCTTTTTCTTCCTGTCACCTCCTTCTTGTCTTTTTTCTCTTTTTTTTTGTGTGCGTGATAACGTTGGTGTTTAATGGAATTTCAGTCACAAACGTCTCGCTTTGAAAGACATATCAATATTAAACTTCAACGGTCAGTTAAGTTTCAACATGAAGAGTACATGTGTGTTGAATAAATTGTCCTTCTTACAACTTTTTTTCTTTTAAAGAAAAGAAACCGCTTTTAATAGGGAGACAAAATACAACGCACAAAATAAATGGGAAAATAAAAAATAGGTGGCGCAGCTCTTGTAGCGACGCGCTCTCCCCAGGGAGAGCAGACCGAATTTTACACGTTGATTGGAAATAGAACAGAATAGACTAGACTACAAGTCTAGACTGCTTGTCTATTTTCTGCCTTCTTGGTCCTTTCTCCTGCCTTTTGTTTTTTAATCCAGAAAGATGACAGTTCTCCTCCACGCTGAAGTTGTATGCGCATGGCCTGATTTGTCAGGTGCTTAACAGCAGCGCAACGCATTTTCGCTTAATATATGACAGACAACAGTGGTTGCTGTTTTAGCGTTCCACGAAGGAGAATAATTTCTTCGGTTCTTTGGATCCAATGGCCATGTGTGTCGTGTAATCTTCTGTTGTTCGTGGGTATTTTTTGTTCGATTTGGGGGGGGGGGGTTACAGATTATACATTTTGCAGTAACACGAAAAGGGTTGTTCAATATCGCTACATGCTGCTATGAACTACGAACACTCTCTTAATATTTATTTGATTGGGTTGGGTTTTTTTAAACTGCGCTTAGATTAAACTGACAAGAAACAGAATATATGTGCTGCTTGTATATATGATTTATGACTTTTTATAGACAGCCACAGATATTTCCAGAATTAAGAGTCAAAAGAGTTGCCATAGCCAACAACAGCTACTTAACCATAGCTACTTAATTATAGCTACTTGCCCATTGCCAACAGCTACCTGCCTACCCAATAGCTTCTGACATAGCAGCTACATACCCAATCCCTACTGACACAACATCCAACTACCCAACAGCTACTGACATAACACCTACCTACCTACCCAACAGCTACTGACATAACACCTACCTACCTACCTACCCAACAGCTACTGACATAACACCTACCTACCCAATAGGGGGACGGGATAGCCTGGTGGTTAGTGATGTATTCGTGATCTGATGACCCGGGTTTGAATCTCAAGAGGATTTTTCCTCTGGAGTTAACATCAGTGCCGACTCCACTCTCCCCAAAAGTCCTTCGAATGAGACTATAAACCGAGGTCCCGTGTGCGAACGCACGCAGAACATCTTGCGCACATGTTAAAACCCGTTCCGCTTTTTGGAAGAGTAGGCCATTGTGTGCCGGTGGAAACGGATGACAAAATTAAAAAAATGTATTGACAAAACTGCATACACACGGGGACTGGATAAAAAAAGAACATGAATGATTATTCCATTATCCTCGAAATAAAAGAATGAAATAAAATAAAATAGCAAATTACCCTACAGTTACTTACCCACAGCTACCTACCCAAAGTATTGGCGATGGTTGGTTAACGGCACAGTGCTTAAATCCGATAACTCCACTGGGGCTGTACTACAATCAAACCAAACTGCCTACCCAACAGCTACTAACACTTACCCATCACTTATTAATATTTTACCATCACTTTGTAATGAATACCCATCAGCTACTAACATTTACCCATCACTTACTAATATTTTACCATCACTTTGTAATGAATACACAACAGCTACTAACATTTACCCATCACTACTATTTTACCCAACAACTACTAACATAAACCCATCACTACTATTTTACCCAACAACTACTAACATTAACCCATCACTACTATTTTACCCAACAACTACTAACACTAACCCATCACTACTATTTACCCAACAACTACTAACGTTTACCCATCACTACTATTTTCCCAATAACTACTACATTAACACATCACTTACTACTATTTACCCAACAACTACTAACATTAACCCATCACTACTATTTACCCAACAACTACTAACATTAACCCATCACTACTATTTACCCAACAACTACTAACATTAACCCATCACTACTATTTACCCAACAAATACTAACCCATCACTACTATTTACCCAACAACTACTAACATTAACCCATCACTTAGTAATATTTACCCAACAACTACTAACATTCACCCATCACTTAGTAATATTTACCCAACAACTACTAACATTCACCCATCACTTAGTAATATTTACCCAACAACTACTAACATTAACCCATCACTTAGTAATATTTACCCAACAACTACTAACATTAACCTATCACTTAGTAATATTTACCCAGCAACTACTAACATTAACCCATCACTACTACTTACCCAACAACTACTAACATTAACCCATCACTACATTTACCCAACAACTACTAACATTAAACCATCACTACTATTTACCCAACAACTACTAACATTAACCCATCACTACTATTTACCCAACAACTTACTCACATTAACCCATCACTTACTACTAATTTACCCAACAACTACTCACATTAACCCATCACTACTATTTACCCAACAAATACTCACATTAACCCATCACTACTATTTTACCCAACACAACTAACATTAACCCATCACTTACTAACATTTACCCAACAATTACTAGCATAACCCATCACTACTATTTACCCAACCACAACTAACATTAACCCATCACTTACTAACATTTACCCAACAATTACTAACATTAACCCATCACTACTATTTACCCAACAACTACTCACATTTACCCAAACAGTTACTTACCCACAGCCAACAGTTCCTCGTCAGCGCACGCAGCTTATTAATGGATGTAGCCTGCAGGTCGGTTGCATCATGAAGTCTTTTGGTCGCTGTAGAGGCTGTAACCTCCCTCCCTCCTTCCTTCCTAGCGTTATCGTCTGGTAGGCCATTGGGTGGAACAAGGGAAGCAAGACTGATCTCTGCACAAGAAGTCCAGAAATGATTGCGTCCCTTCTGCGTGTTCTGACAGTGTTTAAACTGTCAAGTCTGTAGTTTATTGCTTTCGGGATATTTTTGTTTATATATTTTTTTACGTACTTGTATCTTTGCTCTTCTTCTTTACATCCTTCATTCATCTCTTACGAGGTTCTTTTTCTGTCTTTCTGTAACTCAAAAGGGTTAATAAAGAATAAATCATCTCTTTCTCTCTCTCTCTCTCTCTCTCTCCTCTCTCCATCCTCTCTCTCTCTCTCTCTACGTTAAATGCATCATGTGATTTTTCTTGTATTTATTTGTATTTACAAAAGAAAGTCGTGTATAACCCCCCCCCCCCCTTATCAATAGGCCACTTAGGGCAATGACAATAAATTGGTCAAAGCGTCCTCTCTCCTCTCTCTCTCTCTCTCTCTCTCTCTCTCTCTCACACACCACACACACACACCCAAGGGATGGATATTTTTTTTTAAAGTCTTTGTGCTTAGTCTATTACCCTCGTGCAATAAATCCCCTCCACCTCCCCCCCCCCCCCCCCCCCCGCCCCCCCGTGTGTGTGTGTGTGTGTGTGTGTGATAATATTGTGTCCCAAAAGGGGATGACCGTCCCGGTTTGATCCTTATAGTTTGCCTGGGGCGTTAACACGAGAAACAAGCGAAGAATTGAGTTTAGATTTAGCTGTAATCTGTGTTATATATATATATATATATATATATATATATATATATATATATATATATATATATATATATATATATATATATTATATTAGCACCGTTTGAACATGAGATTTAACACATCAACGTAGGTGACAGCCTTGATATGGCCTCTGTGGTCGGCAAGGCTAGGAACAATATGACTGGACTGGACTGACTGACTGACTGACTTATTGATTTATTGATTGATTGATTGGCATCCCCATGTCCAGGAGAAGGTGCAGGAAGCCTTCAGGAAGAGGACCTGTGGAAGTTCCCTGGACTGTTGAGTTGTGTGCCCGAGTCACAACGCAAGAAACTGATCAACTTTCTGGAAGCTAAGGTAGGCAGGCACCTGCATTCGGTGTGCAGAGCATTGCTTTTTAACTTATGTTTGGAGTGGTGGGGAGGGTGTTTATTTTATTTTGTTGTTGCTGTGCTACTGTTTGTTTTTGGGCTGGGTCTTTTATTTTGTATTTTAATCTCTGTGGGTTTTTTCATTGTTGCTGTTGTTGTTGTTGTTGCGAGGTTACCTATGTTTCTGTTTTGTAAGTAGTCTTCGTTTATTCGTTTTCTTTTTGTGTTTTCTGTATGTTTTGGTGGTTATTGGTGGTGGTGGTAGTAACGTTGTTTTGTTGGGGTTTGTTTGTTTTTTTGGTGGTTGTTTTTTTGGGGGGTGCTTACTTCTGTTCCGGTTTATTTGCACGCACTGTTTCTGCTTTGTTCTGTTAATGTTCATCTCAAAAGGACGCATAGAAACACAGAAAAAATCGTTATGATGGTGATGATGGCCATTTTTATTTCCAAGGGTTTGTATAACAATTTTTTTATATATTTATATAACAGAAACACAGACAGATATACTTACATAAGAGACAGCGACAGAGACATATACAAACACTCACATGACAGAGAGAGAGAGAGAGAGAGAGAGAGAGAGGAGAGAGAGAGAGAGAGAGAGAGAGAAGAGAGAGGGGGGGGGGGTCAAACGAAAGAAAACAGACATTTTGATATTGGAAACGGGAAATGTGGATGAAAAAAGCAGACAGTTTGAATGCTGTGCGGGCGCTACGAAAACCCTCTTTGTTGCAATCACACTCTGACAATTATTGTTGTCTGTTACGGCAAAAGCGCTGTCAGTCACTCACGGCAACAAAATATTGATAATCATTCTTTCCTTACAGATAAACTAACTGCCACACCCTTTTGTACCTTGCGACTTGGGATCATTTCTGTCATAGCTTTTACAAAAAAAATTCTGGAGGGGAGGGGGGTACAACATTACAGACTGAGACACAATGGCAGAGATTTACTGGCTGACAGATGAAAGGGAAGGAACTCCTGTCCGATTTTGATATCTGTGCGCTTCCATCTTCTTTTAATATCCCGGCGATTTTTCTGCAGATTCAACACAAGGCATGGATTACCTTTGTCGGGATGTAGGGGGCTTTTTTATGATGAAACAATATTCTTATCTTTGTTTTATAAAATAAATCATAAATAGAAATGTTTTCTGTTTTATTTAACAATTGTTTTTCTTCTCTTTGTTTTATCTCTTACATATTTTCTGGCTTATCCCTTTACCTATATATATTACTTTTTTATGGGAACAGGATATCTCCGTGGTCAGCACAACTCGCTTTCCTCAACCTAAGGTTAAAAGCAGCGTTGAGCGTGATTACTTCTTGGAAGGGGGTGATCGTTCTTGCGCCTTGGCTTTCAGTGCAGTCCGCCAGTTTCACCTAGCAGTCGATATGAATACCTGCCTTCTTTAGGGTCAGGGTTTAGTCTTCATGTACACTACGTGTGGAAAGACTTTAAACAAAACAGACAGACAGGGTCAGGGAAGGTAAACCAGCGAAAGGAGAGGCAACATGGGCACAGCCCTAAAAAATGCTGGCCCCCTAGAGAAGCTGAGGTCTCTGACACTTCACTCACCGTGTAGGTCATGGGAACACTTTTATTTGTTTTGAGTGACGGCAGAATTTGTGCAGATACGGGAGAGAGCCCTGGTGCTTGCATGGAAGACCTCTCCCGAGGAACGGATGCAGGCCCTGAAGTGCAAAGTGATGTCCTTCAACCAGGACAAAAGCTTCCGAGAAACCATCGCCACCCAGGAGAAAAGCGTGAGGCTGATTGGTGGCTGGTGATGAGAATGAGGGAAGGGGTGGGTGGGGAAGAGGGAGAGAGAGAGAGAGAGAGAGAGAGAGAGAGAGAGAGAGAGAGAGAGAGAGAGAGAGAGCTTAATTGATCGATTGGTAATCTTTGTTCTCATGGGTTACACGTGAACATTGATATACTTTTTTCATCCAGCCCTTGCCCAGAGAAAGGACTATCATTAATAATCATAACTGACAATCTAAAGCAAATATAAAGAAAGTTACTTTGAGAGAGAGAGAGAGAGAGAGAGAGAGAGAGAGAGAGAGAGAGAGAGAGAGAGAGAGCGTGTATTGTCTTGTCTTGTCTTGCATTGTTTTGTATTGTATAACTATTACTTTCAGTCGCGACCGATTTCTCTGCGTGAAATTAGGGCTGCACTTTCTGTAGTTCCACATGTGGATATTTTTCTCTCTATGTTCCCATCTTCGTGTGTATAAGAGTGGCTACATTGTGAATACGTCACACTCGGGACCTCGCCTTATCCACTCATCCAAAAAGAGTAGCACCCAGACCACCAATCAAGGCCCAAGTGGATAGGGGGAAGAAAAGCTGGGGCACAAACAGGGATAGATCCTTTTACTTTGCGATTCCTAAGCAGGTGCATTACCTCTAGACCACCGATCACGGTTTAAGGGGATGGGGAGGAAGAAAAGTTCAGGCACAAACGGGGATCGAACCCACACTTCTCGCTTTCCAGGCAGGTGTGTTACTTCCAGACCACCGACCCAAATCCTAAACCCACTCACCATCTCCTCCTCTCTCCCCATGCCATGATCATTACTTTTTGCTTCTGTCATTTTTAACTGTGGAATATTTTCTGACAACCACCAAAAAAACCAAACCCCTAACACCTTAAACCATAAGACAATCACCAAATCAATGGCCCGACCCAGAGCAGAGAAGGACTACTACCAAAAACAGAAGAACAAGTCATAGTCCTAAGACTCTGCACTGGGCACAACCGGCTAAATCACCACATGTCCACAAAGCTGAAACTCGTTCCTTCTCCCCTGTGTGCCTGTGGCAAAAAACCCAGTCTGGCGAGCACATCCTTCAGAGGTGCACGCTATACAGCGACCTGGGGAAGATTGTATGGCTGCCAGAGATAACCCTGCAAACTAAGCTGTACAGCCCACGAGAGGAGCTGGAAAGGACTTGCCACTAATTTTCTCCCAAACACATCTGACAGTGTAAAAAAGCGAACCTTAAACCATTTTATCATCCTCCTTCCTGGGGGGCAAAGGAAGGGGGGGGAGGGGAGGGGTTGTCAAATTCTGTTTCTGTGACAAGATCGGAGATCTGGAGGATTTGCTAGAGGGGGAGAGGGAGACGGGCCGCAGCCTGAGGATGGAGGTGGCCAGCCTGAGGCAGGAACTGCAGCAGATGAGGGAGAAGCACATGATGGCCATGGACATCCAAACCCGCTTCCACGACGCCAACCTCTCCACCATCGCCCGCCTGAAGGAACGGTAGGTCCAGTACCTGCTCTTGTCTCCTTGTCCTGTCCGTATGCTCCTTTGTCTGCTGTCTGGTTGGGTGGGTGAGTGGATCGGTGGGAGGGTAAGTGGCTGGTCAGTTGGGTGGGTTGGTGGCTGGTTGGTAGGGTGGCTACCTAGCTGGGTGGGTCAATGGGCGAGTGGCTGGTTGGGTGGGTAGTCGGTTAGGTTGCTGGCTGACTGGTAGGATGGCTGCCTAACTGGGTGGGTTGCTGGGTGGGTGGCTGGTTGGTTGGCTGGTTGATTGGTTGGCTGCCTAGCTGGGTGGGTGGGTTGCTGGTTGGTTGGTAGTGTGACTGCCTAACTGGTCGGATGGGTGGGCGAGTGGCTGGTTGGTTGGTTGCCTAGCTGGGTAGTTGAGTAGTGTTAGTGTTGACAGGCGTAGCACAACTACTGTATGATTTTCCCTCCCTTCTATTCTTTAATAAAATTAATAAAGACACATCTCCTGCACCAGTGCATTCAACACTGCTTCTGGTGAGGAAGGAAGTCTGAGCACAGGCACTGTAAACACTGTTTTGTTGGGGGGTTTTCAGCTGGAGAACAAACACGTTCTTGCTGATAGCCGACCAAGGAAAGCCACGACAGAGAGAGAGAGAGAGAGAGAGAGAGAGAGAGAGAGAGAGAGAGAGAGAGAGCATTTTTCTTGGGGAAAAAGTATAAGCACAGTAGTGGCTTTTTTTCATATAGCCCTCAGTCCAAGAAAAAGTAACTGAATAAACCAATCACTCAATTAAATAATTAACCAATCAATTGTCTAAGAAACTCGAGAAAATGGCAATAACATGCATAACCAAACAGAATAGAGACAATCTCATATACAGGACAGATATGAGAGAGAGAGAGAGATAATGAATGAATGAATGAATATTTTTCAAGGGAGAGACAATGACAAAATCTTATTGCGATAAGCAAGATGCCCATTCACAAGGGGACAGTGGGGGAGGGGGGCTGTGCACAAAACACATAATATCATATACTGAGAGTCAGAGACAGACAGATAAAGACAGAGACTTTGAAACACTATCTCTGGGTCGGAAAATGTGACAGTTCAGCAAACCAAAGCAGACACGTTCCTTAGCAAAATCAACAGAACTACTCGTAAAAAGCCCGGCACTAGAAACAAACACTACTGTGTCAACAACAAAAAGTGATTTGGGGGTAAAAATCTGGGCATCTCTTTCCACCTTAAAAGTACAGCAATAAGTGTTAGCGGTTCTGGTTGCTAGATTTTAAGTGATGTGGTGAGTACTACGAAACGCATGCCGTCACGGAATGCAAACAGTGTGCATTTGATTGCATTGCCTACTGCTTACTATACAGTCGTGATAGGTTTGTATGTGTACAATTCTGGTTGCTCTTTCTTGTAGAGAGTGTGCACTGCTACGGGTGCAACGTCCTTCTTTCCTTTCTTTTGTTTTTTTTGGTCTGTGAATATTTGTTCGTTTGGGAGAGTGGTCTGCTGTTGTACTGATTTTGAAAGTGACAAATCTCTCTCTCTCAAAAACAAAAAAAAGAAGTTAAAGTACTATGCAAATACAAACGAACAATCCCCGCAAAGAGTGTTTACAGAGTGAAAACGTCTACCGATTAAGACATTTGGGAATGCACGCTACTTTAAAGTCCGGGACCTTTGTTACGTAAGATTGTCCCACGTATTCGTATACAAGAAGATGAAGTGTGGTTTATGTTACTATGTTTGCCATAGCGTTTTGTTTGCATGGTTTTCCCCCCATGAATATGTACCCTCTTGTATACATACAGACCGGTGGCCTTACAATTAAAATCCCGAGTCTCTCTCTCTCTCTCTCTCTCTCTCTCTCTCTCTCTCTCTCTCCTCTTGTCTGTCTGTCTGTGTGTGTGCGCGTGCGTGCGTGCGTGCGTGTGTGTGCAGGTTGAGCAAATTCAAGGAAAGCGTAAAAGCGCTGACTGAAACGGTCAGACGCAAAGTGGACACTGGGCCTATAGGAGTCGATTGGGGAGAGGAGGGGGAGGAGGGGGCGGAAGATGACCCCAAGCTGGATGCTCTCGAATTTAACGTCCGAAGACTGCTCTTTGAGATGTCGCACGAGCGGGTAAGTTTGGGAGGGGGGGGGGGGGGGGGGGGGGGGGGGGGGGGGGGGGGGTATTGGGGTTTGTTTGTGTTCTTTTTTTTGGAGGGGGGGGGGGGGCTGGCAGGGAGAAGGGGAGTGGGGGGGGGGGGGGCGGGATACAGTACAGTTGGTTTTAAACCCTGTTTTAATCTGCAAATAAATGTTACGCGATGACAGCCCCTGATAAGGCCTCTGTGGTCGAGCGAGGCTATAAAGAAGAAGAGGGGGTTGGAGCAGGGAAAAAGTAGTCGTAGGTTGAAGAACACAGTAGACATGATGCCTTGTTGTAAAAGGAAAAATGTTAGCAGTCCTCCCTCCCTCCCACTTGAATACACAGATACAAACGTACACGTGCGTGCACACCACCCTACACCGCACCATCCCTCACACATACAAAGAGAGAGAGAGAGAGAGAGAAAAGAGAGAGAGAGAGAGAGAGAGAGAGAGAGAGAGAGAATACGAAAGTTTTATTCAACTTGGGCCTTTGCCTTTTATGAAGGGGGTGAAGCGAATGATAATCAACATTCTACAACAAATTGCAGAGGAAACTTTTGGAAACGGAAGAATGATACCTCAGCAACAAAAAGTATCTATATTCTTTACCTCAGGAACAAAAAGTATCTCTATTCTTTAAAGTCTCATACAAATAAATTACCTGTCACTTATTAATGTATTCAATAGCAGGTGACGAAAGTATGCAAAGTCTAAACATGAAAAGACGCCTGACATATTGTTGCGGTATTAACTGAGATCTAAGAGAAGGGAGAGAGAGAGAAAGAGAGAGAGAGAGAGAGAGAGAGAGAGAGAGAGAGAGAGAGAGAGAGAGAGAGAGAGAGTGAGTTATAACGAAAGTCACACACACAAAAAGAATAAAGCAAAAACCATCGCAACATCACTCCTTACTTCCTCATCCACATAAAAATAACCCACAAACTACAACCCAAACCTACCCACCCACCCCGAAAAAAATCCCATCACCATCAACAACCTTACACAAACTCACTCACTCACTCATACTCTCTCTCCTCTCTCTCTCTCTCTCTCTCTCTCTCTCTCTCTCTCTCTCTCACACACACACACACACACACACACACACACACACACACACACACACACACACACACACACACACACATTCTGTCTAATATCACTTTCTGTCTAATAATCATGCCGTCAGCGCCTGGGGTTTATCACAGTTCTTGATCAAACCATTGATGCTGGGGGCAACAGCAAAGTGAGAGGCTGTATGACCAGTGGCTTTCCCACTCATGGAATTCCACTTTACAGCTTAGTCTTTAGTGATCGACTGTGACTCTCTGACTAGGAGGCTTGACTCGCACAGTCCTTATGTGCTGCAGCCCTGGGGGCTAGTTGGCCTTCGGAGAACATCTCCAACGCTGACTGTCCGTATGCCCACTTGGCCGAGAGAGCGGGGATGTACTGTGGGCAAGGCATCTCCACTATAATCAAATTTCTGCCCAATTTCCGAAACAGCAGCTGCCTCCTCTGCTGTTTTGGAGGTCATCGTCGAACACGACGGACAAACATGATGATTGATTGTCTAATAATTATCACTCTCTAGTGGATAGACCTTAAAACGAACACACACACACACACACACACACACACACACACACACACACACACACACACACACACACTGTCTAATATCCCCTTTTGTCTAATCCTACTTTCAAGTGGATAGCCCTTAAAAACGAAACACACACACACACACACACACACACACAACGTTCACACACACACACACACACAAAGAGTAGAATCTTTAGAATATCGTAGAGCTATATGTTTACTGAGGTCAAACAGATTACCTTTAAATGGAATTTCACGTTATGGCAAACCGATTATTGATCCATTCTGCTCTCAGTGTGATGGCCAACAAATTGAAGATGTTTGTCACTTTTTACTTCTATGCCCAAAATATGCTGTATTGCGAAGAAAATGTATTCCTTTGTATTATCACAGATTTCCATCGAATCTGAAAGTGCAGCTTCTTTGTATGAACACTAAACCTAGCTTGATGTTTAAAGTTGGATTATTTATTACTAAATGTTTATATATCACAAGTAAGGATGTTCACCTTACATGAAAGTATATGATTAACTGTTGTTCCTATGGACCATATGGCCTGCAAAAACTGAATTAAAATTATTGTTATTGTTATTCAACACACACAAACGCACACACACGTCGCGCGCATGTTCTCACGTGACAGGATCGGGCCAATAAGGGCGAGGAGCAGAAACAGGAAGTGCTCAAGCTGCTGAACCGCGCAGGCGCCAAGGACCCGCTGGTGCAGATCGTGAAGGAGGTGCTCAAGTGCGAGCAGAAGCACCGGTCCCTGGTGATGAAGGACATTCTGCAGGTGGCCCACACCCTCAAGCAGCTCACCCGGGGTGGCTCCTGCCTCTCCTCCGCCACCAGCACCACCTCCTCCTCCCCGCAATTAGCCCGCCCCACCTGTCTTCCCGACCCCGCCATCTTGGATACCAAACATTTCAAGGTGTCTTTGTGTGTGTGAGCGGAGGGGAGGGGGGGGGGATGGGGAGGGATGGGTGGGGGGGAAGGATGGTGATGAGGGGGTGAGGGTAAGTATATGTGTGTGTGTGTGAGAGAGAGAGTGAGAGAGAGAGAGTGTGTGTGTGTGGGGGTGGGGGGGAAGGATGGTGATGAGGGGGTGAGGGTATAGTGTGTGTGTGTGTGTGTGTGTGTGTGTGTGTGTGTGTGTGGTGTGTGTGTAAACGTCGATAATATTCTGTATCAGAGTTCGTAGGAGCGTTTTTGAGTGTATGTGTGTGTGGTGGGGGGGGGGGGCGATTGAATGAGTGTGGGGGGCGTGCGTGCGACGAGCGAGTGAGTGAGAGTGTGTGAGTGTGAGTGTGCGTGCGTGCGTGCAGGCCAACACTTAAAAGTAGGAATATGGATAATTGAATGTTCTTCATTCCGTTGGTCACTTGTGGGACGAAGTGGGGGGGGGGGGGGGGGGGGGGGGAGGGGGCGGATGTGATGAGAAAAATAAAATATAAATATGTAATCCCAAATACCAACAAGTCATCAGCCAAACGTACAAGCGACTGACACTAAGACGGGAAAGCTTAGAGGTAGCTGTTGTGCGCTGGCGAGCTTAACACCCTGGGGGTCACCCAGAATATGTACTACGATTTACTCATCCCACCTGGAAATCACTGCGAGACGCTTTAAGTTCACACTGAACGAGACATTTGTGTGTATGACTGTTTCGAAACACCTCGCCATGTAGGCAGCCTTGCTCCCAACTTAGAGGTTTTTCTTTCTCTTAAAAAGGAAAGTATAGGTTGTTATGCTCAGTACCTGTAATGGCTGAAGACACTCATAACATTTTTTTTACCATGACATTTTCATGTTGGCTTTCGCATTTAGCTTACACCCGTAAGTAACAAAGATTTCCTCTTCCTCGTCCAACGCTCACACAGCAACTCCTGAAGCCCTGACAGACAAATAATATGCTGTCGTGCGCTGAAGGCCCTCCTCCCTCCAAGGGTCCGAAGAGTTTGTCCCCCTCATCGGCAGGTCAGTGGGCCAGATAGTTGACCCTCAGGCCTGACAAAGATTCAAGCCTTCATTCGAAGGTAAAACCTAAAACCTCTAACCTTCTGTGCCTCAGACGGAGCTAGCCATGCTGAAGGCCGAAGCCGAGCACATCCACAAGCGCCTGCAGTGGAAAGACATAGAGATCGCCGACCAGCAGAAGGAAATCTTCTACCTCAAGCAGCGCCTGAGCGAGTACCCGCCCGTGCCGTCCCCGGCCGGCTCTCACTCCCAGCCCTCCACCTTGCAGTCCTGCTCCCAGCAGTCCCTGGAACAGCCCTTCCACACTCCGGTCGACCCCACCGTCCTCCAGGAAGACCTGGACGCCCCGTTCGCCGTGGACCACTTTTTGGCCAGCTGGCCTCCAAACACCCCTGTGTCCTCCTTGTCTCAGCGGAGAAGCCTGACCCCGTCCGCGGAGGGCAAGATGTCCCCCAAGACGGTGACTTTCGAAGACGCGGGGTCGGCGGGCTGCAGGTCCCGCGGGAGGAACCGCGGCATCCCGTCCCGGGAGAGGACCAAGCCGGACCCGGACAAAACGGTGGTGAGTGCCGAGCAGTACTTGCTGAGGGAGCCCAAGGCAGAGGAAGAGCCCGGCGAGGACGTTGGCGCCACCAGCGTGATGGGCAGGGCCGGGCCTTCTCGGGGCGAGGGGGACACCAGCAACAACCACAGCGGGGGTGGGGGAGATGGTAGTGACGCTGCCTGCGCTACGCGGGGAGGCGTGGAGGAGTAAGGATGGGGGGTATGATCTAGGGCTGGTCGGACTGTCGCCGAGTGTGGTGGTGGATACATAGACTGATGATTTTTTTTTTCTATCTTTGCTGTACCTTGCGCGTATAGTAAAGAGGAACGCAGCCCTTGATTTTTGTCTTGCCGACAAAAATAAAATCTGTCATCACTTAGGCCGTTTCCTTGCCGGTGTACTCTCTCTCTCTCTCCCCCCCCCCCCCCCCCCCCCCCCCCCCGAACAGTCCATGAAAAAAATGTTTCCAACCAGCAGCAACAAAAGCACCTCTTTTTTTTGGCCATTCAAGACCACCACACACGACAGGTCATAGCAAAATTCTCGTGTTTTTTTTAATTTGCAGAGATGAAGACGATGATTTCGATTTTATAAAGTTTAGCACGGAACGTTGGCCTTGGTGTTCGTAAAACTTTATGGCAAATAGATAGCTATTGTGAAATTTAACTTTTTTTTAATCTGAAAGCTCATCAAATTCGTTTAGATGAGCAATGAACTTTGATTAAAAAGGAAAAAGAGCTTGGACAAGCATACGTTCTGATTAGCTGATACTTTGTTCCTAATTTGCATAAAGTTATTGATTATTGGCTTCTTTTGCAACTCGTGTACGGGTTATGAAATGTTGGGAAGGGGGAGGGGGTGGTCTTGGGCTTGTGTCAGGAATATGCGATCGCGCGGATGAAATAAGTGATGGTCAGATATCCCGTAAAAAGTAGTTATTTATTACAGAGGGCAGCCTACTTAAAGACAGTAGTGGAGAATTTTGAAGTTCTGATTTTGAGACGTCCACGATTACTCCCCCTTCGCCCTCCCGTCGTTTCTTTTCATTTTTGAAATTCTATTTTTACCAGTTTGGAGCAAGACTTACAAATCTTTTTGATGTTTGTGTCATTAGCAATTCTCGCCTTTATCATGATTGTTGGAGCAATCAGTACCACGTATTTATATTATTTTATCAGAATTTATCTTTGGATATATCTTTATCAGCAGATGCAAGCAAGCGAGCACCTTGCTTTTAATCTGTGCACGCTTTTGCGCGCACAGTGAAGCCACGTGTACAGTTATTCCTACACATGCATAGAAAACTATACAGACAGCACCCGTGCGTTTCCTTTCGCTTTTAGTAATATACACGCAATTTGTTCGCGCGCAGTGTGGCTTTTGCTGCTGTTACTCCAGTATGACATTGCTTATTATGTTTGTCTTTCTGTTCGTAGAGATGCGTTTTTATTCATTGAATTTGTCCGTGAATATGTACATGGTGCTTTTAGGTGGAGGGGGGGTGTCTTTCTTTAAGTTTTGTTTTTTCCATTTGTTTCATTCCATACTTCCGTTGAATTTATTATAATATATATGAATTATATAGCGCTGAATCTTTAAACAACAAATCAGCGCTTGCACTCAATCATTACACATGCATCTCTCCTTAAACATATGACAACATAATTATTTCAAATCCATTCGTCACTCCACACACACACACACACACACAACACTATCAAAACACACTACTCATCACTCACTCACTACTCATCATCATCATACTATCACTCACTCAACTCCCACACCCAACATATATATATATATAATATATATATATATATATATATATATATATATTATTATAAGATATAGATAGATAGATAGATAGATTCGTCTTTCATTATTTATTTATTTGTTTACCTAGTTGTAACCCTACTCAATCTGTTGTGGTGATCTTTTGCGGCGTTCAGGGTTAGTTTTTGTGTTTGGTTGGGTTTTTTTTAATTCTTTTATTTATGTACCTATTTATTATATAATTATATTCTTTATTAGTTTGTTCTGTCTGCCAAGATAATATTTTATGGTATTAACACTTTATGTAAACACGGTGCATAATTATATAAAGTCATACATGTGTTTGTGATAGGCTTTTTCTGATAATCTGCAACCAATTCCTTTAGAATTTTACAAAAGTCTTTTTGCTCAAAGTAAACTGGTTTGATACAAATAAAAGAAGTTTGCAACAACAACAAAAAAGGAGTATCCTTTATATCTGTATATGAGAGAATGTTTGTGAGTGGCTGGGTTATGGGTTTGGGGATTTTGTGTGTGGGGTTGCGCGTGCGGGGGGGGGGGGGGGGGGGGACGGGGGGGGAAGCGGGGGGAGGGTTTCCCCAGAGGGGATGCCGGGGGCTCTTTCTGAAAATTCTGCGCTAAAAATTCCACATTTTTATCACTCTCTTTGAAATTTTCCCTGCCTGCCTATCGTCTTTGTATCTTGGTTATTTTCTGCCTTCTTTGTCCATTCTCCCGCCTGTTTTCAAACCAGTCTTCCACGGCAACCAAAGCATTGAAATCACCCTAGTACACACTTAAAATACGCTTCTACTCGCTTCTGTTTCATAGAAAATCTCCCTTCTCAATCTTCTCGACCTATCTGCGGCCTTCAACACTACAGACAACTCCAGACATACATACATACATACATACATACATACATACATACATACATACATACATATATACATACATACAGACACCGGGTACGATTCCCGTTCAAGGGGATATTTTCCCCTGGAGTTAACATCAGTGCAGACTCCACTCTCCCCAAAAGTCCTTCGGATGAGACTATAAACCGAGGCCCCGTGTGCGATGGCACGCAGAACATCTGGCGCACACGTTAAACCCTGTTCCGCTTTTCGTAAGAGTAGGCCATTGTGTGCCGGTGGGAACAGATGACAGAATTTACAAAACCGCATACACACGGGGACAGGATGTAAAAAAGCACACTACTGCTTATTCCATTCCTCGATATAAAATAATAAAATAAAATAAAACACCCGCATAATACTCGTACGTCAATTACTTAGAGTAATTCTCATCCTCAAAACCCCTCAACTATAGAGTGGATGTTGCTGCCTGTGTGGTTCTGGTCTTTCCAACGAGCCCAAAACAAACTCACTCTGAGTCAGAACAAGCCAGAGTCCGAAAACAAGAAACCACCACCAAACCTAGGGATAGGACCCGAGATTCGAACCCACGACCTCCAGCCAGGACTCTAACGCGTTAACCACTGCGCCACAGCGGCTGATAGATAAATGATGTTATTCTCTGAGGGTTTGGGGTTATTGGTTTGGTTTGTTTTCGTTTTCGTTCCTTGGTTAGAACTCCAAAGTTCACCACTGGTGAGATTTTTGCGAATGTGACCGGTTTTTTTACCCATCATTAAGGTAGCCGCAATCCGACTTCGGAGACGTGAGAGGGTTTAATATGTCAGCCTTTGCCCTATAGTGCACTCTTCTTTGTTGGAGTGGACGGCAATGAACTTTTTCTTTCTTCTTTCCTTTCTTTCTTTCTTTCTTTGGTCAGCTGGAGATAGCACTGATTGTTAAACTGTGACCAATTGCAAAAAAATAAAGTATCTGTGATTTACTCAGACTGAAATTCCACGTTTTGTAAACATTTTGACACCCGCGTGGTGAGGCAGCGAGCGAACACGTGAACAACACACACACACACACACACACACAACACACACACACACACACACAACACACACACACACACACACACACACACAAGCGCATTCGCGTAAGCTCGCATCCCACCTCATCCTTCGGATGAACCGAGGCCCCGTGTGCGAACGCATGCAGAACATCTTGCGCACACGTTAAATCCTGTTCAGCTTTTCGAAAGAGTAGGCCATTATGTGCCAGTGGGAACAGATGACAAAATTGACAAAACCGCATACACACGGGGAGTGGATGTAAAAAAGCAGATGAGTGCTTATTCCATTATCCTCGATATAATTTTTTTTTAAAACCTTCTCTATCGCATCGATATATTTGGATAGGCACATTTTACTCAAAACATTTATAATGCATTGATGCACGCGTGTGCGCATGTTCACACACACATAATAAGATACACATCTCTCTCTCTCTCTCTCTCTCTCTCTCTCTCTCTCTCTCTCTCTCTCTCTCTCTCTCTCTCTCTCTCTCTCTCAAAGCCATGTACTATGTGAAAATTGAAGGACACCATTTACAAGCAGCTTTTTATGTATCCACGGCAAACACGCTTGCACAAAGAGTAAACACATTAAACATCTATGAAGTTTCCAAGGCTTTAAACACACACAAACTCGAGCTGTCTGGAAAAACGAACCAAGAATCGTGTAACTGTTGAGTGGCGCCCACCGCCCACTACCTTCCATGTCCCAGGGTGAAATATCCAAGAGGATGGTCACTTGATGCCCGGTACCCCTTCTTCTTCTGTGGGCAACGGACTTGTACTACATGTGAACTTTGTGCTAGGCGAGCAAAAAGTCTGTTAACCCTGTTCATGCACCTTAGCTTCAATACAACCCAGTTCCCTAGTTCACCCAGCTGTAAACGCGTACCTGCCCTCTTTAAGGACATGGGAGGTAAAGCAGCCAGGGAGAGGAGATGGGCGCCACATTCAAAATACTGGCCCTTGAAGAAGCTGAGACATTTTGCTCTCAAGAGAATGCTGAGGTTGTAGAATACCTCTGCGGTTAGTCAGTGTGGCTTTGAAATTGTCAATGATTCCCCCCCCCCCCCCCCCCTATCAGATTTGGTTTCTGCTGCTGCTGCTTCTTCTTCTTCTTCTTCTTCTTCTTCTTCTTCTTCTTCTTCTTCGTCTTCTCTTCTTCTTCTTCTCCTTCTTCTTCTTCTTCTTCTTTCGTACGCTCAGACAGCAACTACGGTTGTCTGTCACTCTAAGCGAAAATGCGTTGAGCTGCTTTAAAGCGCCTGACAAGTCGGGCCCAGCGCATCCAACTTCGCTATGGGAGAGAATTGTTATCGTTTAAGACTTAATGGGGAGAAACGGCAAGAGAATGGCCCAAGAAAGCAGAAAATAGACAAGGATGTGACAGGAAGAAAAAGGAACAAGGCAGAAACAAAGAAAATGACAGAAAAGAGGGAATTCCTAGCAAGGAATTTCCAAAAGATGGGGATGCTTTTATACTGACAGACCCCCGGCATCCCCAAAAGGAAAGATTTTGTTTTATTTCTGACTTCCATCTGTTTTCATATCGGATGAAATATTTAGCGACTGATTGCGACGGTATGGGTGGTGTTCAGAGTTAGTTTAGTGCGCATGTAACAACCATCTACCGAACATGGATAGCGACACTTGCTGAGCCATTGGGACAAGTGTGTGATACTGAAGGAAGACTACACTGGAAGAAAACGAACTACAAAACTTGTGAGAACAATCTCTCTGACTTCACCTTCATAGCTAGGCTTTAAACTTAACTGAGAGTATTTGTAGACATCGGTGAAAAAATTAATAATACACACACACACACATATGCACACACACATTCTCTCTCTCTCTCTCTCTCTCTCTCTCTCTCTCTCTCGCTCTGACTCACTACCCCACCCCCTCATAAAAGGACCAACCAAAGCAGAAAAACAAGTTAAAATTAGAGAGCGAACACTAAATAATTGCCTTGGCGCAGTGGTTAGCGCCTTGGGTTACGGACTGGAAAGTCGAGGGCTCGAGTCCCATAAGAGGCTCAGGGATTTTTTTCGACTCCAGACGGTTCCTACCCAAGGTGAATTTGCTATGGACTCACTGGGAAGGCTGGTACCACACAGTGGAGCTTCACTACTTTACGGATGCGATTTCGAGAGTGTTGCTCAAATTATCTGACCTACATTGCAGGTGTTTGTAATTCGCGTGGTGGCTGCCGCCTTAGGTGGGCGTCTCACTCAGTCTGTCTCTCTGCGACTGAGGTATTACTATCGTCAGTAGGGGGCTTAGCAGGTGGTGACCTGCGTATATTAGCTGAGAACAGGCACCGTTGAACACCACCAAAGTGACCCAGCAGCAGTGCAGGGCCCCATTTTTCTCCTCCCCCCCCCCCTCCCCTAAAAAAAGACCCAAAAGGCGAACGCTAAACCACGAAGCTTAAAGCTTCTAAAAAAACAACAACCCAAAAACATACACTTTAAGCAAAATCATACATGTTAAAAACAGAGTACAGATCCGGGATGGAAAGCACTCGATCCCTGATCACTGATATCAATATTAAACAATTCAATTCTCAGTTTGCACTCGCTTCAGTATGGTACAAAAGGAACTGAGAACGGTTTGTGTGGGCATTAAATAAAAAGAGGGATTTCTGTAAGACACCACAACCACCACCTCCACCACACACACACACACACACACACACACACACACAAACACACATACACACACACACACACACACACACACAAAGACACACACACACAAACACACACACACAGACACACACACACACACACACACACACACATATATATATATATATATATATATATATATATATATATATATATATATATCAGAAGGAGCACTTCTCAGACGTTAGTGTCAATCCATTGGATAAGCATCACAGCATTGTGTCTTGCAGTTCCCACTGCATGAATTATAAGATCGTAAGTTGACTTTTTTCAGCTTTCTGTTGACTTGTATTGTATTGTGTTGTATACCACTTTTAGTCACAGCAACTTTCTCAGCATTATATCAAGATTCTAGATATTGGAGATGATGTTGAAACAAGGCCAGCCACTGTGATAACCCCACTACTTTAGTGAGATGGCCAACAAGATGTTGGGATGGTGAGACAGCGTTTTCCTGATAAGGAATGACTAGGACTGACCGTGCCAGAGGTCAGGAGACAGAAAGCTCTGGAACTCAAGATCTGGATCTGGTCTGTCCTGTTGGGCTTTTTAAAATTTTTGGTCAAGTGAGGTCTGTCCCTACCTCATAAAAAAGTTGAATACAACTTGAAGCCTATACGGTTGCCTTTTGATTGTCATTCAAGTCTGTAAAGATGAAGATTAGTATCTCGATTCGGTCATGTGAAAAGGAGAGGAAAGTGCAAAACGGGAAGTTTTCATACTGCAAGAATCAGAAGCAAAGAATTAATCAGACCTTATATTTGGAAGGAACCATACCAGAATCGTTTTTCTTTTTCTTTATTTGGTTTGTTCCTCAGCTACTTGCTCCTAGCGCAAAATGTCCAGAGGGTGGAGGTGCTATTTATACTGACAGGTCCCCGGAATCCCCACGGGGGAATACAATACAATACAATACAACACACACAGAGGTTTATATTTTCTCTCGTTGGTTACGGTTACAAATAGTTTTATTGTTCATTCGTTAGATTATGTTAAAAAAATGGGATTTTATTATTCTGTACTCAAGAATTATTTGTATTTACATTTTCTCGCAGTTCTGTGTAGATTTAATTAATACATAAATCCCCTACCCCGCTCCCAGAATTCCTCCCCTTCCCCTCCACTTTTTTTAAAAAAAAAGCGTCTATCACATTTTGTGAAAAGACGTAAAGTGAAATCGAACACGAACACGAACACACACACACACACACACACACACACACACTACAGAGAGAGAGAGAGAGAGAGAGGAGAGAGAGAGAGAGAGAGAGAGAGAAACAAAGAGAGGAAGACACACACACACTCACACAACACACACTCACACAACACACTCACACATCACACACACACACACACACACACCACACACACACACACACACACACACACACACACTCACTCACTCACTCACTCACTCACTCACTCTCTCACTCACTCACTCACTCTCTCTCTCACTCCCATTCCAGAGTACACGAATACGAACTTGGACACCAAACAACATTAAACTTTGTACTTGACTAACCTGATTGCAAGTGATGCCCTTTGTGACGACAGGCCCTGCCAGACTGCACGTGACACCAGAACACCATCACAGCTTGACAGCGCAGGACTAGGGGCAGTCATGTGCCGTTTCTCCCCTCGCTTCTTCTTCCTCCTTTGCCTGGTTGTCGTCACACCTGTGTAGGAATGAACTAGTCTAAAATCGGAGATGAGAGAGAGAGAGAGTGGGGGGGGGGGAGGGGGGGACACAGAGAGAGAGAGAGTGTGGGGGAGTGGAGGGGACAGAGAGAGAGAGAAACAGACAGACAGAGACAGAGACAGCGAGAGACAGAGACAAAAAAGAGAGAGAGAGACAGAGACACAAAGAGACGGGACAGACAGACACAGTGTGTGTGCGTGCGTGCGTGCGTGTGTGTGTGTGTGTGAGGGAAAGAGCGAGAGAGAGAGGGGGAGAGAGAGAGGAGAGGGAGAGAGAGAGAGAGTGTGTGTGTGTACGTGAGGGAGAGAGAGAGAGAGGGCGAGAGGAGAGAGCGTGTGTGTGAGGTGTGTGTTGTGTGTGTGTATGTGTGTGTGTGTGTGTGTGTGTGTGTGTTGAGTGTGTGTGCGTGTGAATGAAAAAGGGGGGAAAAGAGAAAAAGAAGTTCAAGCATGTTGTTCTGTCTTTCATTTTCAAAGGTACTGCTCTATCTGTCCGAATGAAGTGACAAGAACTATCCCGCCTGGAGAAACGTGTGTGTTTGTAAACTACGATGTGGACGGCGAGAGGTAAGCGTTGTCAAACACACATTACACAAATCAAAACCCCTTTTACGCAAAATATCAATATACCATGTCTACTTTTTGGACGGACTAGCTTAAGAGGCCAAAATCACTTGTTCTCCTCCAAGCTAAAGTTAAGCAGCGTTGAGTGATGTTACCTTGCCGATGGGTGACCTTACGTGCGCCTTGGCTTCAGTTCAGTCTCCAAGTTCACCCAGCTGTAACTGGGTACCTGCCTTCTTTTAGGGGGAAGGGAAGGTAAAGCAGCGAGGGAGAGGAGATGGGCCCCCATTCTCAAAATGCTGGCCCTTAGAGAAACTGAAACCTTGCTTCCCTGTGACAAAGTATTATGGGGAAGCATTACTTCATCTCTTCCCTTAAACGTTGTGTTTATGTCAAAATGCAGACGGTATGAAAAAGTTTATCTACTTGTAGAACGACTGTGAGGATTCCGGGAGCTCTTTGAGTATAAAAAAGCATCCCCACTTTCTGACAATTCTGTGCTAGAAATTCTCTCTCTCTCTCTCTCTCTCTCTCTCTCTTCTCTCTCTCTCTCTCTCTCTCTCTCTCTCTCGCTCGCTCGCTCTCCAGCTTATTTTCTGCCTTTTTCAAGCAAATTTGAAATTTTTTCTGATGAACTTCTTAATAAACTGCCCTGAAGTTGTACTGTGCCGGCCGAGGCCAGCGGGCAGACCTCCTTGCAGAGGTACGAGCACAGGAGAAGACCAGACACTATGCATTCTACCCGATATAAAGGAAGGCAGGAGAAGACCTGGTACTATACATTCTACCCGATATAAAGGAAGGCAGGAGAACATCTGGCACTGTGCATTCTACCCGATATAAAGGAAGGCAGGAGAACACCTGGCACTATGCATTCTACCCGATATAAAGGAAGGCAGGAGAACACCTGGCACCGTGCATTCTACCCGATATAAAGGAAGGCAGGAGAACACCTGGCACCGTGCATTCTACCCGATATAAAGGAAGGCAGGAGAAGACCTGGCACTGTGCATTCTACCCGATATAAAGGAAGGCAGGAGAAGACCTGGCACTGTGCATTCTACCCGATATAAAGGAAGGCAGGAGAAGACCTGGCACTGTGCATTCTACCCGATATAAAGGAAGGCAGGAGAAGACCTGGCACTGTGCATTCTACCCGATATAAAGGAAGGCAGAAGAAGACCTGGCACTGTGCATTCTACCCGATATAAAGGAAGGCAGGAGAAGACCAGGCACTATGCATTCTACCCAATATAAAGGAAGGCAGAAGTAGTACACCACTTTCCGTCATGCAGATTTCTCTGTATGAAACTAAGGCTGCTCATCCTCACAAGGCCAGCAATGATCCATATTCTGAAAAAGTTTTCTCTCTGTATTAATGTTGACCAGGTAAAAACCTGAGCGTGCTAAGCTACACTGTTTTTCATACTTAGCATCATAATCCATCCATTTTCACTTTCGTTTCTCGGCAAAAGCTCCAAGGTTCACCAACGGTGAGATTTTGTGTCAGCGACCGTTTTGACCCATCACTTAAGGTATGGTAGCCGCATTCCGACTTTGGGGAAAATATAGTTCATTTTTGGGGGGTTGTTGTGTTTTTTTCGTTCCTCGGCTAGAGCTCAGAGGTTCACCCATGGTGAGATTTTGCATACGCGACCGTTTTTGCCCACAATTATGGTAGCCGCATTCCGACTTCGGGGAAAATAGTTCATGTATACTGTATAAAGTCCACTACTGCACTGTTGTTCCAGCATGGCCAGTGACTACCACTGGGATCCTGCTATGGAACTGAAGCCAGGGAAGGACTGCTTTCCGGAAACAGTGGTCTCCCTTGTCCACCCTCTCGATGTCGGAGAGTGCACCATAAGAATTGAGGTCAAGGGTACGTAAACTATACGCTGGGAAAACGAGCGAATTAACCAGAATTTGATATTTCAAAAACTGTGCAAAGAGAATCAGTGAATTAACACTGTGTAAATATAACAAATGAATTAACCAGAATATACAAAAAATGTGTAAACAGAAGCAGGGCATATTAAGATATATACGTTAACGGAATAAAACATCTTGACCATGATCTTACAGTAAAGGTGGAGATTGACAAACTCCCTCCTCAACACAGTAGGGAGTGTAGGCCCTTTACACTGGCAACAACAGTTCTACAGTTAAGCTCATCTTGGGACGGGTCTCTCACACCAACTTATATTATTCCAATTTTTAAAAAAAGTTTTGTAGTGTTAACCAAGTAGATGGGTGAACATTTGCATGCCTTGGTTTCAGTACAGTCCCCCAGTTCACCCAGCTGTAAATGGGTACCTGCCCTTTTTTAGGATCAGAGATGGGAGGGGTCGTAGCTACCACCCAAGGAAATACAGTCTCACACAATCCACTGGTGTGTCACGTTTTTGGTAACAAAGCGTTCATTCTTGGTCCTGGGGCGAGAGGTGGGGGGAGAGGGCAATCAACATCACCCCATCACATTAGGAAAATGATATTTGCAAGTGAATCACCAAAATACATTTTCCATGGATTTTAAAAGGTTGCTACGTTTGTCACGTTCTTGTTATGGCTCTTCGAACGTGCTTTCCTCATTTTCGTTATTGGCGGTTTAAAAAAAAGTTTGTATAGTCTGTGTGAAGCTAGATTTAAATTCTCATATCAACAGCTCGTGAATTGTGACACCATACAGTCAAAGAATATTTGAGAAAACTCTATTATCGTGACATAGCACAGCTAGTAACAACGAAAACAAACGTTACTAACCTTTGGTAGACGTTAGACACAACATGCCTGACAATTAAGACTACTTGAGAATAACGAGCACTCACCAATCAAAGCTGGGTTTGAAGGTTAGGGTCTTGTGCGCAGAAGCATGTATGACTTGCGTACGTGACTGAAGCCTCCGGGCACACATCAGCCTTTGCCTTGCCCACCTTTTACATGTCTTGTGTGGCAGTTCGTCCTTTCTATACTGACAGGGCTGGGCTGGACAAACAGGTTCGAACAGTCTTTCTGAACCACAGGGTTGAGAAGGCTCGTGTGTCAGTAGCATCACTGTGTTGCTGTTGCTGGTGTGCTGTTGTAACAATGATGGTTTCTTTTTTCAGACATGTGTTCGTGGCATCCCGATCACTGCTGGCCAGGGGATTGCAGGGACGGTCTGGCTTACAACTGCCAGTGCAGGGAGGGATTCGAGTTGTACCTGACTGAGGATCCCACCTACTCCGCTAAGCAGTCAAACCGAACCACCAAACGGTGTCGGTGTAAGCGTTTTCTGAAAATGGGATACAGGCTTTTAATATATAAACCCGTTATTTTAAAAATATCATAATGGTATGTGTGTTCTTGTGGACATGATTATGTGCATGGGGTATTTAGAGGTCAATGCACACACTCACGCATGAGCGCGCGCGTGCACACACACACACACACACACAACACAACACAACCGAACACACACACACAACACACCTCGAACCACAACACAGCACACACACTACACACACCACATTTACACACACACACATACACCACACCATACACACACACACACACCCGACACCATACACACACCACACACACACACACAACACACACACCACACACACACTACACCACACACACACACACACACCACACACACAACACACACACACCAACACACACCCACACACACACCACACACACACACACACACACACACACACACAACCACACACACACACACACACCACACCACACCACACACACCACCCACACACCACACAACCACACACACACCACACACACCACACCCACACACACCACCACACCACCACACAACACCACACCCCACTACACACACACACACCAAACCCACACACACACACCACACCACAACACACCACACCCCACTCACACACTACACCACACACACACACACCACACCACACACACCACACACACAAACACACACACACCACACACACACACCACACACACACACACCACACACACACACCACACACACACCACACACACACACACACACACACACACACACCACACCACAAACACACACACACACACACAACCACACACACACACCACACACACCACACCACACACAACACACCACACACACACACCACACACACACACCACACACCACACACACACACACACACACACCACACACACACCACCCACACACACACACCGGACGCCGCCGAGATTCGAACCCACTACTTCATGGACCCGTGGTATTGAAGTCGAATGGTCTTAACTACTCAGCTGTAGTCCCTGTACTACTATGCGGGAGTGTATTTTTTCTTATTTTTGTAATGATGTAATAAATCATCACTTTCTCACCAAATTTAAGGAAGATGTCAACAATGGGCTGCCCTAACTAATGAAATTAGTTGTAAAAATATAAATGCATCATATGTGATACAAAAATTAATTAAAGAAAATCGAAATTTCACCAATCCCAATCATTGATGTACTCTACCCAAACTATTTTCGATTCTGTTCAGGATAGGAAGGTGTACATACTTCTGCCATCATGACAAGTCATATTAGTGTTATTTTTAAAATAATGTCTGTGATAAACATTTTGTCAGCCGTGGTGCATTATAAAACCTACTTTTCCCTTTTTGTTTTTATAAAAATAAACAACTCAGTCTTTTAAGACACGTTATTCACTCATGCATAGAACAAAACTAGCGCATGCATGTTAGTTCGCAACATACAAACTTTGAAACAATCAAAAACTTGTGCTGGAAAATCTGAAGAAAATGTCGATTTTCTGAGAAGATCGCAGCACAAAAAGTAAATCTATAAAATAAAGCACCACTTACTTCTTGTGGCTAATGACTACCTGCAGTGTAAGGGAAACCCTCTTTCTCTGCAGCATCTTCTTCCTCCCTGTCTGTTCTCAGCCTTCTTTTCTTCTCCTCCTTTCGACTTGACACTTTTTTTTCCACAATATCATATAAATTTAGCAGTTTTACCTCAGTGCAAGCGGGTCGTGGCACTGGGGATTTCCATTGAACACGATTCAAAAACACAATGAGCGAGCCGACGCACGAGTCAGCCGATTCTCTATCGTCTGCTTGTACACTTGAATTCTGCGTCAATTCGACGTCGTTTCTCGCTTGTTTTGGCCATTTAGTTCCCCGAAATGTTCATTGTTAGGCTTCTTTCCTCGTCGATTAGGATCACAACACATCACAGCAAATGGGTGTTTGTAAACAATGATAAAATAAATCGGAACAAACTAATCGCGCTTTCAAACACAGGCTGTTCGAGTCCAGGAAAGAAAGACAACTCTTTGGGTAATCATTATTTGGATTTGCGAGGGAGGTGCTCCGTGTGTAGGTCGTTGCTGTCAGAGTCCTAAAATACTTAAAACGATTATTTGGGATGTGAAAATCTCAGGATTGTGTATTCTCAGGATTGTGTAATCTCAGGATTGTGTAATCTTAAAACATAACACAAAAAATAAACTGCACAGTAAAACAGACGGGTTTTTATTTTATTATTTAACTGAAGAGACTAATCATGTGCATGCATGAAGTAAAAAGATTTTTCACAAAAATCTTGGTGGTACTGGTGAATTAAATGAACTACTTAGCTGTGAGTTATTAGTGTGCGTGCCTGTGTGCGCGCGAGTGTGTGTGTGTGTGTGTGTGCGTGTGCGCCCGTGTGCGTTTTAAAATTTTTTATTTCGAGGATAATGAATAGGCACTCGTATGCTTGTTTTTATTTTTATCCAGCCCTCGTGTGCATGCGGTTTTGTAAATATAGTCACCCTTCCCTCTGGCACAAATGACATACTCTTCCAAAAGGCGGAACAGGTTTTAACATATGCGCAAGGTGTCCTGTGTGCGTTTGCTTATGGGACCTCGGTTTAGTGTGTGTGTGTGTGTGTGTGTGTCTGCGCGCGCGCGCGTACAAGTGCATTTGACTAGGTTAGCGGAACAAATGACAAAATTCACAAAACTGCATGCACACACACAGGAACTGGGTGTAAAAAAAAACCCACAGCAGATTGATTACCCTTGAAATTTAAAAAAATTATGGTTTTTGTAATTGCAAAACTCTATAACTGTATAGGCAGAAAGGTTATATAAATACAAGATCTGTGTAAACAGTACAGCGCATACTATACTATACTCGGTCATCAGGGGCAGACAAACCAGACCTGACGACGTGCCGGGTGGAGGTCACAGACGGTCAAGGTCACAGCACCAGGTCCACAAACTCCGGCACCAGCACTCACTGCAGCAACCAGCAGGACGGATATGTCAGCACCCAGCCGGCACGACTCTCCTTCCTCTTCAAGTCCCGCTTCACCAGAACCGTTGGCCCCCCTGCCGCCTATGTGGCGGACACCAAGATTGGGGTTGTCGGGGCCAAGGTTTCTGTGGTGAAGGCGTCTGTTCATGGTCAGCGTACTCTTTCAGGAAAACTTGGGGCTGGTGTTGAAAGCGTGGTTGCACCACTGTCAGCGGACTTGTCGGTTGAAGCGACTGAAAGTTATTATAACCCGTCAAACAACAGTGATTTGTGTTTTAATGATCTATCTATCTATCTATTTATCTATCTCTATCTATCTATCTCTATCTATCGCTATCTCTTTATCTATCTCTATATATATATCTATGCATCTCTATCTCTATCTATCTATCTCTATCTATCTATCGATCTATCTATACATATATCGATCTATCTATCGATCTATATCTATATATATATATATATGTATCTGTCAATCTATCTATCAATCTATCTATATATCTCTATCTATCTATTTCGATCTACCTCTATCTATATATCTATCTATCTATATCTATCTATCTATCTATATCTATAAATATCTACAGGGTCAGAATTCACGCTAATGGAAAAGGATTTGAACCAGCCCCCGATGTGTCAGCACAGTGTCAGCGCCACCAACCCTGCAAGTGGAGGCAACCTCCATGACTGCCAGGCCACCCTGACCTTGCCTCAGGACACAGCTCACCTACAGGATGGGGAACGGTTCGTGCTGTAGTGCTGTGTGTGTGTGAGTGAGTGTGTGTGTGTGTGTGTGTGTGTGTGTGTGTGTGTGTGTGTGTGTGTGTGTGTGTGTGTGTGTGTGTGTGTGTGTGTGGTGTGTGTGTGTGTGTTGTGGTGTGTGTTGTGGTGTGTGTGTGTGTGTGTGTGTGTGTTGTGGTGTGTGTGTGTGTGTGTGTGTGTGTGTGTGTGTGTGTGTGTGTGTGTGTGTTTGTGGTGTTTGTGTGTGTGTGTGTTTGTGTGTGTGTATGTTTGTTTGTGTGTTTGTGTGTGTTGTGGTGTATGTGTGTGTTGTGTGTTGTTGTGGTGTGTGTGTGTGTGTTGTTGTGGTGTATGTGTGTGTGTGTGTGTGTGTTGTGGTGTGTGTGTGTGTGTGTGTGTGTTGTGGTGTGTGTGTGTGTGGTGGTGTGTGTGGTGTGTGTGTGTGTGTTGTGTGTGTGTGTGTAAGAGAGAGAGACGTTCAGAGAGGGGGGGGGGGGATTCTGAAATTTGCCCCTAGCCACACCTTAACTTTCAGGGAATTGTGTACGTGTGTGAGAGAGAGAGTAATAGAGAGGGACTAGAGAGAGGGGGGCATTCTAAAATTGCCCCTAGTACACCTTAACTTTCAGGGAACTTTGTGTGTGTGTGTGTGTGTGTGAGAGAGAGAGAGAGAGAGAGAGAGAGAGATTCTTAAATTGCCCCTAGCCCACCTTGACTTTCAAAGAACAAAGAGAAGAGAGAGAGAGAGTGTGTGTTGTGTGTGTGTGAGTGAAAGGTGGTAAGTGTAGGACCAGTTTTTTTTTCTCATATTGGGGAGGAGGGGGGCGGGCGGGACAGAGAGAGAGAGAGTAGGCTTTAAGCAAGACTGGTCCAAACTTCCCACCAGCAATCTTATCATCAGCTACATTTGACTTTGGTGTACATATAAAAGAAACCCACTTTGTCAAACCATGTTTAGAACCTGGATTAAAAAAAAAAAGATACTACGTTGTCTGGTCCCAAAAAATCAATCTTCAGGTCTACACTGTGTTACAGCCTCTGTGTCCAACTGACCGCCACTGCCGGAGGCTACTACAGACTACAGGACTATGACCAGAACTACAAGAGCACAGCCGCCTTTCCTGAAACCTCCAACACCAAACACATCTGCTTCACCTTCGATGGACAAAGCCAGCACACTGCGTCAGTGGACGGGGTGTCTGCGCCAGTCAACCTTTGACCCTGTCCACCCGCCTGTCAAGGTCACCCAATATCGAGGTCAAGGTCGACGGGTGGACTGACCCACAAACTGCCGGGTCAAGGTCAGCATCGGGTCTGGCTAAATTCCGCCTGGAGGTTCATGATGTGGACTCTGGAAAGGACTCTTTGGCTGTACAGGTAAAGGGTTGTGTGTAATTCAAACATACAGCGTCAATGATTGTCATCATTACTATAGTGATCAGTTTTGTTGCCGTTGTTGTAACCGTTTTTTATCTTCATGCTTTTTACTGTTGCTATGCACACCAAAAAAAACCACGATTAATGCTAGTTCTGTTGTGTAACCTAAGGTCTTAAAGCATAATGGGATCAGTCTAACTTTAGAAATCCAAATCAATAAATCCGAACACTCGCGGAAACTTCTTTTACTCGATCTGTTTATTTATTTATTTATTCTTTTATATCGAGGATAATGGAATAAGCACTCCTGTGCTTTTTTTACATCCAGTCCCCGAGTGTATGCGGTTTTGTAAATGTTGTCCTCTGTTCCCACCGGCACACAATGGCCTACTCTTTCGAAAAGTGGAACAGGATTTAACGCATGCGCAAGATGTTCTGCATGCATTCGCACACGGGGCCTTGGTTTATAGTCTCATCCGAAGGGCTTTGACATTCAGTTCAATTTTTTGGGGGTCAAACTGGGAAGAAAGGGCGCGGCTAGGAATCGAACCCAGAACCTCACGGTTTACTTGTTGGCAGGCGAACGTCTTAACCATCCTGCCACCTTCCTTCCTTATAAACAGCCAGCAGCAATCACAGCTCTGACCCAAGAATGGAACCCAGACCCCACATCTCCTGGAGGCCCCTACAAGAGAGCTGTGACCTTACCCACAGAACCCAGAGCCCGTCTGTACGCTCTTCTCTTAGAGGTTCACGACCAGGCAGGCAACGTGGCTTATGCAAGACGTCTGGTTCTGCTGGACAACTCGTCCTCCGTCCAGCTCCACTCCTCCAAAAGTCTGACCGTGGTCCATGCAGATCCTTGGTACGTAGTTCTGTCTGTGACTGTTTGTCTGTGGGCCGTGCTGATTCACGTATGTAGTAGCTCTGGGGGTGGTTTGATGAAAGGCGATCATCGCTGTATGACTGTGATTGTCTGAGATGACTAGCGTTGTTCATCACAGTATTCAATGAAATAATCTTGAATGCGGTTAACCCACTTTATGGTTGTGCAATCATAGTGATATTTTCCCCAGTTCTCGACTGACGACAATATTACACAAAAATAACAAGAAATAATGGATGGTCTAGTATAAACAATATATGTTACCGTTGACATAAGACCTAGGATTGACCTAGAAACTGCAGTTGCCGACTACAATTAAGTGTGAATTACAGACCTCTCACATATTGAACGCAAAGTTCTGTTGTTTGGTGGGTTATAACTTCTGTTCAACACAACAGTAAGTCGACAGACGGTCGTGCAACCACGCTTTTATCGATCAGGCCCCAGTTGTGTTCCAAACGACCACAGTATGTACCCTTGTCTGTGAGTTCCATACTGACTTTTGGCATTAGCTTTGTCTCTTTTGAGGATCGGGAACAAAG